>JABSTQ010011353.1:600000-847017 GCA_013358835.2 Ixodes persulcatus | reverse complement strand
CATAATTCTTGGACCTTCGCTCTTTTATGAAAGCAGTCACACCTGCTGGTCCTACGAACCTCGAGCAAAAAAGACACCCCTTGACCATAGTTCCGCACACTCCAAGCTTGTTAAAAGAGGCATTGTAAAACTCTGCATAAAAAACTCTTTTGAAAAATCTTGCAAGCACACAGTCCATATGAGTTTCAACACGCCAATTTCTCGGTTGGTTTCAGCGGGCTACCCCCCCCCCCCCCGTCTTTATTAACTTCAGTTGCCGAAGTCCTACTCAGGGAGGTTAAGCAGGAGGGAGCTATTACACGCAGAACAAGAGACCGCACCACAAGACCGGTCATAGTTCCCTACATCCACAACCTGTCCCACAAGCTCAAGAAAATGGCCAATAGAGTCAACGTAGACGTTGTATTCTCCGCGCCGAATAGACTTTATAGCTTGTGCAAGAAGGTGAATGGGACATCTAGTCGACCAGTTGGATGCATTAAAAACCACCAGACCAAGTCCGTGTCCTGCAATGAAGGAGTAATCTATTCCTTCCCCCTCACATGTGGCAAGCGTTACATCGGACAGACGGGTCACTGTCTAAATGAACGACTTCGTGGGCATAACAACAACGCCATAAATGCCAACTCGGGTAATTTAGGCCAGAGAGTGTGGATGTTCTCCCCTCCTGGACAAATGCACCATACTGGGACGGAGCAGGAATAAACTGACGCGAGAACTTGTAGAAACCGCTAACATTGTAAGGCTAGATAGAATATTTATTTATCTATTTTTTTATTCATTTATCTTTACTGCCAGCCGTAAGGCCAGGGCAGAAGTGGTACAAATAGCAAACATAAACAAAAGGTTATAATTACATACACACAAAAAGCCATAAAAAAGGGTATTAATTACATGCATACACAAACTCTAGTTCCTTTGCAAATGACATGAGATCTTCGGAATTGACAACACGTGCGGGTAGCTTGTTCCATTCATCTATACACCGAACAAAAAAGGAGTACTTAAAACGATCTGTTGAGCACCAATACGGTTGAATATAACGATTGTGTTTTGTTCTATGCTGCATAGGTTCGGGAGTTGTTACGTATTTCGAAACATTTATTCTGCAACATCCATTCAAAATCTGAAAAAAAAGTTTCATTCTGCTTATAGCCAACCTGGTTTGAACACTGCGTAGGTTTGCTCAGGACCTCAGTGCGGAGACAGAGTCGGTTGATTCGTAACTATTGAATATAAATCGCACTGCTTTGTTTTGTAGTCTTTCTAGAATATGAACATTTCTAGTGGTAAATGGCCCCCATACAGGGCTCGCATGGTTGGTAAAATCAGACATTTAAAAGCCATTAATTTTACTTCTGAACTCGCATGATCTAGCTTTCTTCTGATCATCCACAGTTTTTGAAATCCTTTTTGAAATACATGATCGATATGGGAGTTCCAGTTTAGATCAGAGCTAAAAAACACTCCCAGATTTTTATACTCAATAACTTTATTCAAAAAGAGGCCGTTTATGTTATAGTTAAATTACAGAATTTGTTTTTTACGCGTTACATTCATATAGACAGTTTTCTTAATATTCAATTCCATCTGCCATTCAGTACACCATTTATCTATTTTGCTCAGATGCCTATTTAGGTTCTCTTGATCATGAACGGAGGAAATACTACAATATACTATGGTGTCATCTGCAAAGTGCTTTAAACTTATCGCAGGATCGAATCTGTTACTCATGTCACTGATATACAATATAAAAAGGAGCGGTTCAAGCACAAAACCCTGCGGAACACCAGATAACACTGGCAGTGAGTTGGTCCTTTCGCCCTGAAGATAAACAAACTGTTCTCTGTCCGATAAGTATGCCTCCAACCAATCTACAATTTGACTGTTCTTTAGAATGAGACTAAGTTTATGTAACAACTTCGGATGCGATACGCGATCGAAGGCTTTCGCGAAGTCTAAAAACACGACATCAGTTTGTCCCCCGTTATCTACATTTCTGCTAAGGTCATGAAAAACTTCAATCAGCTGCGTAGTTGTAGAACAAACCCGCCTAAAGCCGTACTGATTAGTGCCCAGAATGCTGTTGCTTTCTATAAAATCTATCAAATGTTTTGCTATTATATGTTCTAAAGTTTTGCAGCACGTACTAGTGAGTGATATTGGTCGATAGTTGCTCAGGGTGGTTCTTGCGCCTTGTTTGTGGATAGGAATTACTTTCCCGCACTTCCAGTCCCGTGGAATCATTCCTCTGCTAAGTGTAAGTTTAAAAATTATCACTAAATAATGGAAACACCATTCGGCATATCTTTGCAGAAACGAATTTGGAATCTCGTCTGGTCCCGGAGACTTTTCTGTATCAATTTTTAACAGCAAATTAAAAAGACCTTCCTGATTCACGTATATGTTTGGAATGGGAGATATGCTGCCAGAAACGTGAAAAGCGGGAAGGGAACCATTGTCTCTCGTGAAAACTGACTGAAAGTATTGGTTGAATAATGAAGCCATCTGATCTTTATCCGTTATAACAGAACCGTTTCCAACTATGCTGGTTACCGCATCTCTCGAAGGAGATAAATGCCTCCAAAATTTTTCAGGGGAAGTCTTCATAAAGTTTAGAAGGGAATTATTCATATAAAAAAATCTAGCATTGCGAACTTCGCATTTAAAATTTCTGGAAAGGTTCCGCACCTCCTCTCGCCTTTCGGAAGTTTCATGCTTTTTAAGCTGCCGCCGTTTCCTTCTCAACCTATGCTTCAGGCAAGCAATATTTCTTGTTACCCAAGGATTGTTCTGTGAACGCATTCTAACTCGAAGCGGAACAAACTTTTCTATAGCATTATGTACTATGGTTTTTAATTTTTTCCCAAACATTGTCTATCGATGACTTGCATAACAAGGAAAACTGTTTAAAATTATCAAAGTTGACATCTAAAAAATCTAGTATACTTTCGTCGTCTGCTCTCGAAAAATCCGGAAATGAGAGGTTTTGGCGCGTCGGAATAACTCGCCTCTCCAGAGGACATTTTACAAGAACCATATCATGATCAGAGATCCCGTCAATAATCTGGCATGAGTATTTTGTTTGCGCCATAGTAGGACTTAGAAATACGTGTTAGTACTCCATCGCTAGCCTTAACGGAAAGAGTTGAACTATTTAGAACAAGCACAGTAGCAACGTCCACTGTACAGGAAATTCATTATTTTTTGTTCCTTCTATATTTTGTTTTTATTCCATTTTCTTTTTTTCTTTCCTTTTCTCTTTTTCATATGTTCCTCGGTTTTTTGTTTCACTTCCATTTGCATCAGAGTGAAGAAAGATGACGATGATGCATAATACACTCGAGTTGTCAGTCAGCGCTGTGTGAGTGTTCTTCCTTTGTGTGCGTGAAATTACTTTTAAGTGTGTCTGATCTTGTGCGCTGTGAAGCAGTATAATGTAAGAAACGAATGTGCGCTCGAACTTTGTTTTGCTCGGGCAGAGTGTGACCACTCGGACGGCAGATTCCCGGCCTTTGGCTCTTGGCATACGCATTACGTTGATCGTTCCGCTAGTCGTGCCCTTCCACCATGATTTTGAATGACCGTAATTGAGACATCATGTGCATCATATTTTCAGTCACCGAGAGTTACTCCGACGCACTTATTAATTTCGGTTCTCGCGACCACCGCCAGGGTATTCTTTCCGGCTTTTGGTTGACCACATTCAAATTTGTGAAGACGCCCCGGAACACGTCCAGCCCGCTTTTGGCCAATGGCGCTTCCTCATTTGCCTCCTATGCTTCCCAATGAATGGCCAAACTCTCTATAGACCGTTACATTAGGGTCATAGCAGAGAGGGTAATAGAGAGAAAAAAAATTCCCTCCCCCCTCTCACCTCGCATGTCGTCTGCTCCGCTGAGTGGGCTGTACCTAGCATCCGGCTGGCGTGCGAACTCTGTTTAAAATCGCGTCATTTTGGAAATTTCAAGCGCAGATGCGCAGATTTTGGTATGCCAGGTATCGTGTAATACTATGCTAGATAAAAAGACTAACAGGGTCCAATTGCGCGGCTACCTGCGTGCAAATAAAAAAAAAACAAATAGAGAAAACTGTGTCAGATTGGCCGGTCTTTCTGGCGAAAAGTAAATCCGGTTGCTGTACCTTTTTTACTATACAAAGTTCGTACTGGTGTAGGCCTTTAGCGATCATGACTGGAAGTCTGAAATAATAAATAAAGACGTGCTCTCCTGCCGTAATACACGCAGTAGTTGAGGGTTGTACTGCCGGCTGACTCAACTGCTATTTAAGTAACGGGAAAAAGATATGCTAAACCGGTTTTGACCTCAAGAACCGAAGTAAAAAGAGTCCTGCTCCTCGCGGAGCGTTACTAATTTTTCCCTTTATGTGGAGAATTAAGATATATGCAGGTAAATTCTAGTATTTATATGTGTTGTCTAATCAAGACGTATACCTTTCAAACGCCAAAAGCATCGCTTCTTCCTCCGACAACTAAATCTTCCAAGAACTACTTCGCCTGGCGTATGAACAATGCGCAAAACGTCTTTTTTTTCTTGAGGTGAAAACGAGTATAGTTGATCATTTACTGAAATAGAACAACAGAAAGCTATAGGCTGATTTTGGAGTAGCCATAACTATTCTAAGAACGCGAACCACTTCACAACGGCAGCCACGAGCGAGAGTTCGATGTTCCGTACAGCCCGCCGGTACAGCCCAAAGATGGAGAATGGCAACCTCCCGGTTTGTCGCCTGCTAGTGGAGTCGGGCGCGTGCCCTCTCTCTCGTTTTACCCCGCTGAATTTCCCGGATGTATGGAGAGGGCGCTGCTGTCGAACAAAATGCTGCCGCCCAGAGAGCGCTAAATGGAATGGTCTATATATACGGCTCCCGGTCTAACTTGTGCTTCAAGATTTGTTTTTATTTTCTGTAAGACCTTTCAGGGCCCTTCGCCGGAAGGTACAAGGTAAAAGTAATTGTTGCTAATTCTTAACAAGGGCGTCCAAGCCCCTGTCGTGTATTTCGGCTTTTCCACAGCCCGGTTGCATTATTGTATAAATAACTAAACGCCAAGATTTTTTTTTCTTTTTTGCTTTGGGGAGGAGATTTGTTGGCGCTGTTAATACCAAAGTGACAAAAGGTGTCAATCGAACGAGATTAAAACCATGCTTGTTGAGCCGTCAAGTCCCCGGTCTTTTCCTAAAAAAATAAAATAAAATGGAAACAAAATAGAGCGCAAAAAGTAGAGCATTAATCTGCAAGCTTCTCCCGACAGAAGCTTACGCCGACAGTAATTATACGCATTGAATCCGAAAAAAAATAAGGAAAAGTTTGGATAGACTGCTTGCTCAGGAGGTGCTGACGCAGAGATTTTGTACATTTTCCTCCACCTAACTTTCCCCTGCCGCTCAAAGGACGTGAACTGTAAGCATTGGACCTTTGTTTGTCTATGTTGACATGTTCGAAGCAGTTCCCGAGCACGAGACAAAGTACAGTGTGTTCCCGAGAAAAGAGAACAGTGCTTTTCGGACAGGCTACATAAACTATGCGTCGCAGAATGTTCAAACTCCGTGAAAATGTGACACTAGAGGTTGGGATAAAATGCGAAAGTTCAGAACATGACGTTACTCGGATCAAAATATAATTAAGACAAACGGACTTTCTGTATGAGCCGACGTCACCCTAGACCTAATTTTGTAAAAAAAAATATATATATATATTCTGAACAAAATGTAAGGGCGCAAACGAGCTGGTGTACATTGCACATGGTTGAAAAAACCCCGAGACTGCGGGTAAACGACACGACACTAAAAAGTCTCTAACACAGCTGAAATTTTTATTTTCCGAAACCTGGTTATATAGGCACTTCGATAAAAAAAAAAGGGAGAGGGTGAGAACCCCAAAGAATGCCACTTTCCACCAACGTATCCTCTGACTAAACAACAAGGACAACGGACTCTGCGTCATGCACTTCTCTTATCTTTGACCCCTCGCTTCCCGACCACCAAAACACTGGTACCCCAAGCCCAGTAACACACATACAGAAAAAGAACGAATCCGTCGTTCCCTCTACCCGGAATACTATACAGACATAAACCTTGAAGGTCAGAACTTCTCACAGTTTTAGAAAGGAAGAACTACATCGACCCGGCGGAGTTCAAGCATCTGTCACTGAGTGGCATGTCCTGGAGATCGAAGAAAAGGATCCTGAGGGCCTACAGAGAAGGAGCCACCAGGAGGATACAAGAACTACGAGGAGCGTGTGACAGACTGTGGATCCAGCTTTTGGGAGAGGACTACAAGTTACACAGGGACTTCCAACACTGGGAGAACATCAGGAAAGCCCAGTTTCACCGGCTATGGTATGTGAAAAGAACGCATGTATTGAACGCGGTAAAGTTGATGAAATTGCGTCAAGAGATCAGTCCGAGAGTTTGGCGCCAGACCGATAAGGAGGCCGAACCCCAGTTACGGGTGGTCAATCCGTTCAACGTACAATTGTCAGAAAAAACGGAGTGTTTTTTAGCTAAAGGACCGAAGTTTTGCCCTAATATCAAACCATCTAGAGTTGATGTGTTTTCTGCTGTTCAAAAGGTTGCGCGGGTGATAAGTTTTGATGAAAGAACGACTTTTATTGATCAGACTTTAGGAAGACTGGAGAGCGTTATGGGCGATGGGTACCCAAAAGAGAAAAGGAATTTTAGAGATGTGGTCACGGTGAAGAAGGAGTTGGAGTCAAAATTATTGAAGTTGCTTCAAACGGACAAATCAGGGAGATTTGGTGTATTACCGATGCAGAATTTTCAGAAGAAGGCGGACAATGCATTAGGGTTGTTGTTCCACGAATGGGATGGTAACATGGCAAAGCTAAGGAAGGGGGTTTGTGCGGTTTTAAAGGAGGAAAACAAGGACGAAGTGGTAAAGAATATAATGAGTCAGTCTAGGATGGGCTTATGTTTAAAGTTTTTTCTAAAAGACCATAAAGTGGAGATGCCCCTTCGAGTGGTAATAAATGAAAACGGAACGTGGCAAAAGGTTGTTTCAAAGTTTTTACAGCAAGGGCTAGAATACGTCAGGCTTGAAGACTCACTCTCACTAAAAAACTCGGAGGAACTGGTAAACATTTTGGATACTAATCATGGGAGGAAATGCGCACTGTTCTCAATGGATATAAAAGATCTTTATTACTCACTGGAGAAAAAAAGATTGATGAGCGCGGTGAGAGATGCGTTAGAATTAAATCTAGTCAGGTTTCAGTCCGGTTCGGGGGTGTCAATTGAAGGGTTCCTCGCGGTGCTAGAATTTTATTTACAATCAACAGTCATTGAGTACAACGCTCGCAAATATGTCCAGAAGGAAGGCGTCTGTATAGGTTCGTCAGTCGCACCTATTTTAGCGGAGATTTACCTCAACTCCTTAGATGCAGCGCTGTCCAAAAAAACGAGAGAGTTAACCGCAGAGATGTGCTTCGTCAGAAGGTATGTAGACGACATCATTGTGTGCACATTTAAAGAAGGCTTATCGGAAGCTATTGAAGCGTTAGTAAAAGCAACGGCCCCGGAGTTGCAGTTTACAGTAGAGAAACCGAAAGATGATGTACTAGAATTTTTGGACTTACGGATTCAGATGAGCAACGGGCTTTGTTGGGAATATGGCAAGGAAACGGTGAAACCGATCCTCCCTAAACAGAGTTGTCATTCAAAAAACGTAAAAGCGGGAGTCGCAAAGTCGCTAATTGGGAACGCGTTGTCAAAATCATGCACTCATTTTTTGAGCCAAGCTTTGAAGAGACAGTGGACAAGACTACAGAATGCAGGTTATGAAGACACTTTTATAAGACGACAGCTTACAATTCAGCTAACAGGCAAACAAAACAAGCAGGTCTTAAACAGCCGACGAGCAGTAATTCCGTACTTCCACGACATCTCGCACAATTTGAAGGCAAGCGCGAAAAAGTTTGGTATAGAAACGGTGTGTACTGCGGATTTTAAGCTTTGCCATCTTACACCCTTTGAATCAGGACAGAAAAAATGCCAGAAGGAGCACCGCGATAAATCGGTTCCGTGTGAAGGGTCAGTGGTGTATGAAATACCATTAGAGTGTGGCTTTAAGTATGTAGGACAAACTTCGAGGTGTTTAAATGATAGGCTCACTGAACATAAAAGGAATGTCCGGAACAATGCTTCAAACTCCGAGTTAGCTAGGCACTTACAGGAATGTCGCGGTTGTAAGGCTGTTTGGTCAAAAACGGAGGTAATATGTAAAGAGAAAGATGACATGAAACGTGTTGTTCAGGAAACTGTTTGTATTAAGACGTCGGGTAATTGCATCAGCCAGGCGTCTTTGCAGGTTGGCAACGAAGCGAAGCGTTTTTTGCGGTTGTAAAAGCGCCCTTCTATGCTGAACAAAGCAATGAACCTTAGTATCCTGGTTTGAACGATCCTTTCGAGGCGTCGTTATCTTTTTGGACTTCCTGGTTTTCTTTATCTTTTGTTTGTATAATCTCAGGGATTCTGAACGGTGGTTTACTTTTTGTCATGTGGTTATTTTCAAATTTTGTGGAGGGTGCCGTAAACCTTCGGTCCTTTTGTAACTGGTACATTGATGTTAGCGAAGATTAAGGTCAGGTTTAAGCCATTGTATAAAGTTGTCCGCTTGTTGCTTTGTCCTCGGTTTCGGGTCTGGTGGTTTGAACTGTGACGGTTGGGAGTCAACGTTGGTGACGTCATTGGAAGCGGAGTATATAAGACGCGTACGTAATAAAGATTTTAGCTGAGTTTGAGACCTTGCCTCTTCTTTTTCTTGTTGCCTCTCCTAAATACCTTCAACCTTTCCAACCACAGTCTCAGGTTTTAAGATGTATACTATTCACCAGCTCGCCTGCACACTGACCGTCTTGCCGAAGTTCGTTGTCCAACCCAAACGACGGCTTATTAACTGCGTTCCCGTGACCTAATATTGTTAATGACTCTTTTATCAAGCGCTTATGGTCATCTTTTTCCCGCAACTCTACTGAAGTTAAATGCCACATCGGTACACAGTTCCTACATTCGATCAGATGTTTTGACACTTCGGAGTACGGGTCTTTTTTCTTTATACAACGTTTGTGTTCCGTCAACCGCTCATTTATACACCGTTTAGTTTGTCCAATATAACAAAGGCCACAATCAAAGGGTATCTTGTAAATGACACCCGACGAACATTCCACGTCCTTTTCTCTGTGTTTTATCGCACAACCTGAAACAGTCGAGGCAAAAGGGGTCAAACGGCTCAATCTATAATCTGTAGAGAAGGCAGTGCCAACATTAAACCTGCTGGCTAACGCCTTGATGTTATGAGAAATTTTATGAAAATATGGAAGGACTACTCGCTTTGAAGGTCTAGGATTTTTCTGAGTTGACTTCTTGGGAAATATCATATACACTAACTGCCTTAAAATATGTTCCTCAGGATATCCAGTAACCTCGAAACGTTCTGTCATACGACGAAGAGAAGAACCAATAAAATGTGAGCATGACTTCTGTACTGATGAATTGACGAGATTCCGAATTATCCCCAGTTTGACATGTTTAGAATGGCAGCTATTGAAAGGAAGAAGAGGTTTTGCAACGAACTTTCCGTACTCCCAACAAAGGCCTGAACTAGTCCTAAGTTGAAGATCGAGATATTGTAAACGGTCGTCATTCGGTCTCTCTAGCGAAAACTTTAATTCGGGTGCTGCTTCGTACACTACCTTCTCCAAAGAATCCGCTAAGGAACCATCTGTAGAACAAATCAAAATATCGTCTACGTACCTCCTCACCAGAATTTCCTTAGGTGACCTATGTTTAAAAGACTCTAGAAGACGCAGATCTAGGTCTCTTAGATAAATATCAGAAAGCGCTGGGGCTACCGCCGATCCAATACACACACCCTGTTGCTGGATGTATCTTTGACCGTTATGTTGCACCACCGTAGAACCTAGGTACACTTCTAAAATCCTAAGAACATCCTGAACAGATACCCCCGACTGCGACTGGAAACTGACCAAATGTTCTTCCAAAAAGCTGCTTACCCTAGCCAATAAAGTCTTAGGTTCTAAAGAATAGTACAGATCTTTTATGTCAAGGGAAAAGATCCTGCACCTCTTTCCGTGGAAAGGTTGCAAGTCAGCCACTAATTCATCTGAGCACCGCAGCGACAACGGGGATCTTGTATCCAAGATCGTGAGAGTCTTCTGAAGAAATGAGGACACTATTTTCTGCCATGTGCCATTCTCGTTAATGACTACTCTGAGAGGAAGATCCACCTTATGATCTTTAAGGAAAAATTTAATGGCAAACTTGTCTTTAGAAACATTATTAATTCTGGTGGTCAAAGCGGTAAGATCGGCGTCCTTACAAACCCTCACAATTTCCCTTTTGGACTTTTTCAAACAACCGTCAAAAGGTCTAAACAACCCCGCCATGGCTTCGTCTGATTTCCTTCGGAACTCCAACATTGGTAACACTGAAAACACACCCGACTTATCGGTTTCTAAGAGTACTACTTCTTTCTCATCTAACTCCTTCTTGACTGATACAATCTTGCTGAAGTCCCTACGGTCGCTTTTGTACGAATCGTCAATCAGATGCGACACCTTTTTTAGAGAAGACGCCATCAATGCAGTTTTTTCCGCCGGGTCAGAGACGGCGCTTGACACAGTGTGTATCGCAGATACAATATCCATCCGAGATGGTTTTATATTTACACAAAATTTAGGGCCGTTAGCAAGAATGCGTTTCGTCGGTTTTGATAGTTGAACATCACATGGGTTGACGATCTTCTTTAGCACAGACAATTCGGAAGACAGAACCGGATTCGACCTCCTCCGGGAATATATTCTAAGTCTTAAAGTTCTAAATGCTACGTCGTAGTCCATCTTCTTTAGCGCAAGCCACTGTGTGAACATCGATGAAGTGCGAAAGATGCCACCTAGGAGGGCTTTGGACTGAAGTGCGAAAGATGCCACCTAGGAGGCTTTGGACTGCCCTCCTAGGTGGCATCTTCAGCAAGATTGTATCAGTCAAGAAGGAGTTAGATGAGAAAGAAGTAGTACTCTTAGAAACCGATAAGTCGGGTGTGTTTTCAGTGTTACCAATGTTGGAGTTCCGAAGGAAATCAGACGAAGCCATGGCGGGGTTGTTTAGACTTTTTGACGGTTGTTTGAAAAAGTCCAAAAGGGAAATTGTGAGGGTTTGTAAGGACGCCGATCTTACCGCTTTGACCACCAGAATTAATAATGTTTCTAAAGACAAGTTTGCCATTAAATTTTTCCTTAAAGATCATAAGGTGGATCTTCCTCTCAGAGTAGTCATTAACGAGAATGGCACATGGCAGAAAATAGTGTCCTCATTTCTTCAGAAGGACTCTCACGATCTTGGATACAAGATCCCCGTTGTCGCTGCGGTGCTCAGATGATTTAGTGGCTGACTTGCAACCTTTCCACGGAAAGAGGTGCAGGATCTTTTCCCTTGACATAAAAGATCTGTACTATTCTTTAGAACCTAAGACTTTATTGGCTAGGGTAAGCAGCTTTTTGGAAGAACATTTGGTCAGTTTCCAGTCGCAGTCGTGGGTATCTGTTCAGGATGTTCTTAGGATTTTAGAAGTGTACCTAGGTTCTACGGTGGTGCAACATAACGGTCAAAGATACATCCAGCAACAGGGTGTGTGTATTGGATCGGCGGTAGCCCCAGCGCTTTCTGATATTTATCTAAGAGACCTAGATCTGAGTCTTCTAGAGTCTTTTAAACATAGGTCACCTAAGGAAATTCTGGTGAGGAGGTACGTAGACGATATTTTGATTTGTTCTACAGATGGTTCCTTAGCGGATTCTTTGGAGAAGGTATTGTACGAAGCAGCACCCGAATTAAAGTTTTCGCTAGAGAGACCGAATGACGACCGTTTACAATATCTCGATCTTCAACTTAGGACTAGTTCAGGCCTTTGTTGGGGGTACGGAAAGTTCGTTGCAAAACCTCTTCTTCCTTTCAATAGCTGCCATTCTAAACATGTCAAACTGGGGATAATTCGGAATCTCGTCAATTCATCAGTACAGAAGTCATGCTCACATTTTATTGGTTCTTCTCTTCGTCGTATGACAGTACGTTTCGAGGTTGCTGGATATCCTGAGGAACATATTTTAAGGCAGTTAGTGTATATGATATTTCCCAAGAAGTCAACTCAGAAAAATCCTAGACCTTCAAAGCGAGTAGTCCTTCCATATTTTCATAAAATTTCTCATAACATCAAGGCGTTAGCCAGCAGGTTTAATGTTGGCACTGCCTTCTCTACAGATTATAGATTGAGCCGTTTGACCCCTTTTGCCTCGACTGTTTCAGGTTGTGCGATAAAACACAGAGAAAAGGACTGTGGAATGTTCGTCGGGTGTCATTTACAAGATACCCTTTGATTGTGGCCTTTGTTATATTGGACAAACTAAACGGTGTATAAATGAGCGGTTGACGGAACACAAACGTTGTATAAAGAAAAAAGACCCGTACTCCGAAGTGTCAAAACATCTGATCGAATGTAGGAACTGTGTACCGATTGTGGCATTTAACTTCAGTAGAGTTGCGGGAAAAAGATGACCATAAGCGATTGATAAAAGTTCATTAACAATATTAGGTCACGGGAACGCAGTTAATAAGCCGTCGTTTGGGATTGGACAACGAACTTCGGCGTTTTCTTAAGCTGTGAAAAGTTCTGACCTTCAAGATTTATGACTGTATGTATTCCGGGTAGAGGGGACGTTGGGTTGTTTTTTTTATTTTTTTTCTTCTTTTTTTTCTTTTGTATGTGTGTTACTGGGCTTGGGGGTACCAGTGTGTTTGGTGGTCGGGAAGCGAGGGGTCAAAGATAAGAGAAGTACATGAGCAGAGTCCATTGTCCTTGTTGTTTAGTCAGAGGATACGTTGGTGGAAAGTGGCATTCTTTGGGGTTCTCACCCTCTCCCCCTTTTTTTTGTATCAAAGTGCCTATATAACCAGGTTTCGGAAAATAAAAAATTTCAGCTGTGTTAGAGACTTTTTAGTGTCGTGTCGTTTACCCGCAGTCTCGGGGTTTTTCAACCATGTGCAATGTACACCAGCTCGTTTGCGCCCTTACATTTTGTTCAGGGAAAGAGTCTTCGGACACGCTTCCAATGACGCGCCGAGGAAGGGGGAGAGGAGGTGATCGATCGGCCGTGACGGTGGCACGTAGCAACAACAATCTTTTCAGCCATGTTTTTTTTTAAATTTTTTTATTTAAAAATATATTAGTATATTTTCAGTATAATCAAGGACCAAAGTTGGTAATGATGATATTTCTGTAATGGTAGGACAATAACTGAATACGAAAGTGTAGTTTTGATCCATCAGATGGTCAAACCAAAAGTGAGCGAAAAAGAATTCTTGGGAGAACAAAAAGAAAAAAAAAGAATGAATCTAAAGCGAGACAAATAAGTGGCTGGGATAGGTTCCAGAATCTGGGAAGACGTACATTTGTGTCGAACCCAAGGTTCGTCTGCTTCGCGAACCTACGTACTTCAGGAAAATTTCGACGAACTTCGGATTCTTGAAGGGGTACCGCAACGAAATTCCAACGCCTATATTAACGCGAGCGTGAAGTAGCTTGTGTCGCAGAAAAGCCGGCATCGGTGACGTGCGCGAAAATCCAGGAATGGTCGATAGGGCCATGACGTCGCAGCCACACGACTTGGCGCGGGATTTTCAAACAACCCACGACGCTCACGGTAAACGTGACGTCACACGTAAAATGAAAGTGAAAAAAAAAACAAAAAAAACATGCGATGATATAGTGAATTAAAGGTTGCCACATGTCTCAAATGATTTCACTTTATAAAGTAATTCAATATTCTAAAGAAAATGTTGAAGTACTTTAGGCGGGATTCAAACCCACAACCCTTCGGTTGCGAGCCCGACACGCTACCAACTAAGCCACGCAAGGCTTTTTCTTTTTTTCTTTATTGGACACAACAATTGCAGCATAAAATGCAATGTCAGTATTGCCACAGATCACCCAAGCACTTCTGGGTTCACTAAAACTCTTTCATGTTTTTGATTGCGTAGAACAAATGCGCCCAGTCGGGTGCAGTGTCGGCAGACCTACAGTACACAGACTCGACTTGAGCGACAACATCTATGAAATGTCTACGTACAGGTTGGATATGCGGGTCGGCATGTCGGAACTCCAGTCGCGTCTTCCATATGCTCAACAAGCCAATCAACATGAATAGGTCGTAAGGGACAGTGTCGCCTTTCTCGACTGGCAGGTAACGAATTGTCACACTGGTTATGGACACATCTTTTTTCAACGATCGTTGCAGAATGTCCCAAAAAAAAGACTGCGTCCCAACAGTAGATGAAAATATGTTCAATAGTTTCGGGCGTCTTGCATAGGAGGCAATCAACAGACCACGGCACAAAGATCCCCTTCTCCCTGAGCCAAGGTTTAACCGGCAATGTGCCACTGTGCAGCTTAAAAAAGAAAGACTTAAAAGCTGGCGGGACGCACATTTTCTTCATTCGACATAGCACATCTTGTCCTGGACACAGGGTGTAAAGTGTACGATATAAAGGCGCAGGGAAAAGAAGCTCTACCAGGTCGCGAGCTAGCCTTTTTTTCGTGACATCGCCAAGGTATTGCATTGAAAACCGCGCTTGTAAAAACATGGTGGCATCTCTTACTTCTTTCAAAAACCCGAAGAGACTTTGAGGCCCAGTACAGTCGCTCGTTACCAACATAGCAGTTAGAGAGTTCGCCAGTTTCACCTGGATTGCTGTGCGCAAAAATGGGTGATTCTGGTCACGTAGAAAAAAAGATCGCGAAACTAGCTGCCTCGCAAAGAGATGCCTGAGTCCCAGTCCACCTGACTTGACATGACGGAAAAGGTTGTCCCTCCGCATTCTTTCCCAGCCCGATTTCCAAATGAAAGTTGCGAATACTCTATGAAATTTCTGGATGTTGGTACGCCAACATGCGAGAACTTGCAACACATACCAGAGTTTCGCAACCAGAAAGATGTTGCAAACTGTGGCCCGAGCGAATATGGATAAATCGCGATTAGCCCAGGTTGACGCCTTTGTTTTTAAATCTGTTGCCATTTCAGTCCAGTACGGTGTACTAGTCCTGTAATATTGCATGGGTACTCCGATATAGGTGGAGGGAGTACTACTCCAGCTTATTTCTGCGTATGTAGGAGGTTTTGAGGCCCAATCCCCATGCAAGAGCCCACAGCATTTCTGCCAGTTTATAGCAGCTCCTGTCGCTTCACAGTACTCCTTTGTAACCTCTACCATTTCGGTTACACTCTTTTTGTCAGTGTAAAAAACGGCAACGTCATCAGCGTACGCCGAAAATTTTATCTCTTCCATGTTTAAAGTATATCCTCTAATATTTTTACTCGCCTTCAGTCTTAAACAGAAGGGTTCCAAGTACAAGGAAAACAAAAGGGGCGACAAGGGACAACCCTGTCTCACTGATGACAATACCGGTATATGTTTTGATACATTGTTGTTTAGCACAAGCCTAGTGGTACATCCTCTGTACGCCATAATTACGCCTTTTGTGATAACATCCCCCACATTGACATGTGTCACAATCCTTTCTAGCACGTCACGTCGCACACGATCAAATGCCTTTTCGAAGTCGAGTTGAATTATGGCCACTTGGCCGTCCTCCTCTGAAGATTCTAATAGGCTTCTTGCTACGTGTATGTTAGTTTGTATTGATCGTCCTTTTATACCGCAGGTTTGATGGATGCCGATAAGACTGCATATAATGCTTTGAAGTCTGCGCGTGAGGACTTTCGTAAATATTTTATAATCTATGTTACATAACGTAATCGGTCTGTAACCCGTAACGCTACGTCTCTTGCCAGTGTCATCCGACTTGGGAGTCAAGACTGTGTGAGCTTCAGCAAATGAGCGCGGCAGTTTCTGTTTATCGTATGCCTCTCTAAATATAAGAAGTAATAAAGGGCTAATTTCTTTTTTAAACAATTGGTAGAATTCCGCGCAAAGACCGTCAGGACCCGATGTCTTTTGCCGTGCTAACGAGTCGATTGCTTGTTCAACTTCACCTATGGTTATACCTCCTTCCAGCCATGTTTTCGTCTCATCAGTTAGTTGAGGCATGAGCAAAAGAAATTCGTATAGTTTCAAAAACCCTTTTGGAGGTGGCTTTTTGCCAAATAGTTGCATATAATATTCAACAAAGGCGCTCTCAATAACATCTCTATCACTACTGATCTCCCCATTATATTCTATTTCGTATATTTCTTTAGAGAGGGCATACCTTTTTTTCGTCAGCCAAGGCTCGCTTGGTCGGTTGCTCCCCTAGAAGGAACGTTTGGGACCGCGAACGTACAACTGCCCCTTTATATTTCTCTTGGTATAACTTTTCTAATTCTGACTTCACAAATCGTATATCCTCTATGCCTGCGCCAGGATTCGCACTCTCTTCTTGGTACAGGGACTGTAAGATTCTTTGCAGTTGACGCTCTCGAGCTCTAAGCTGATACTTAATACTGCTTGACCTTTCAATTGCGGCCAATTTAACATTTTCTTTAAAAATTTCCCAAGATTCATTTAGGCCGATGTCTGTTTCCCCCACCTTTTTTAGGAGCTCGGATACAATAGCCACAAATTGTTCATCTTTTAGAAGTGCGGTGTTGATTTTCCAAAGCCTCTAGTTGAATTTAGAGTTAGTGTTTTGTTTGTTCCCTATATGAACGGTTACAAGGCAGTGATCGGTAAAAAATAACAGTTTAACGCGATATTCGTGTACTTGCCGTATAATGTCAACGGACACAAAAATGCGGTCCAGCCGGGCGCATGATGAGGCCTGAAAATGAGTATCGATATTCATTCCTTGCTCCGTTCAAGGTGCCTACGTCATCGAGCCCACATGAGTCGACGATATCTTTTAGGAGGGCCCCACTACTATCGCTTCTCGTCGGCGGCGAGGCTTTATCGCGTTCATCGCAGACACAGTTAAAGTCGCCCATTAATACCACAAACTTATCGCATCCCACATAATCGGGCAAGAATTTAAAAAAAACTGTTCTCGTTCCCGCACATTATTAGGTGCATAAACACACATTATCCGCCACTGGTCGCCTGACACTGTAAAATCACACCAGATAAAACGACCGCACTCGTCTGTAATTACATGGAGGTTTGATAGTTTCACAGACCTTTATAGGAAAAGAAAACATCCCCCCGAAAAGCCCGCGGCGTGACTCACGCGCACTTCGTATCGAAGAAGAAAGGGCTTTAGCGCTTCAGCAATGTCGTTATCTGCCTCCATTTTCGTCTCTTGCACTGCAAGAAAATCTGGTTGCTCATCAGATAAAACACGTTGCAACTGATACTGTTTTCTTCTCGAATTTAACCCCCGAACATTTAAGGTGGCGAAACTGAGAGCCATGCTAATTTCAGTAGCAAGTATTAAGCAAATGCATCGCACATGGCACAAACTAAACCATGATTTCTGTCCGTCTTACTTGCATTGTGACACAGGTTCCAGGAGCCACGGCTGCCATACATTTCACCGCGGGTCCCTAGGAGTTTGACTAGCCGATGGGGCTTCAGGTTTGTCGTGGTAACGGACCCTCTTGGCCATCGCCGTCCGCCATCTCTCTTGCACCGTCGCCCGAAGACTCGTCGGTTGGCCGCCCTCCTGCGTTGCTGGTGGTTCCATAGTTCGCTTTGCAGAGCCGTTCAATGCTTCCATGTCTTCAGCGGTGTCCTCTTCGTTTTCCTTGTCCACAAAGGCCTCCGATACTGCTTGTGAGCCGCCGTCTTTTGGACTAGGTTCAAGGGGCGACAGGCGGCGTGCTGGCTCGCTGCCTGCTAGTTGAGCGACAGCCGTGACCGTTGGCGATTCCGCGGCGAACGATGCTGTCGGAGGATGGACAGAAGTGCCTGCGGTTGCGCCGTCCCGGCTGAGTGGCTCGAGGCTTACAGGGGCTTCACCTGCCGCTTCTTCAGCTTCTGCCTGGTCCATGACATGCTCTGCCATGTCGTCCTCATTACGGAGTGCGCCACGTCTGCGTACGTCCTTACGCACTCCTCCTTAGTGTGCCCAAAGCGTCGGTAGCTTTCGCATCGAGGAACACGGCATTCTTTACGGATATGGCCAGTCCTTCGACAACGGAGGCAGAGCGGTGCTCTTCCTGGTGCCAGTACTAGGGTCGTGCATCCGGGCAGTCGAAGTTGGTGCGGCAGGTCTTCAGTGGTGACGCCGTCCTTTAGCGTTAACCTCACTGTCCTTGTGGTCGACCTCACCCCCTCGAACCCGTTGACACGCCACGTTTCCCTGATGACTTCTTCAACCTTGCCGAACGGCTCTAGGGCTTTTTTAACGTTTTCGTCGGGCAGATGGAAGGTATTCAATGCAACTTGAGCCTCACCTCCGCTTTGTTCGGATCGATCACCAGACAACGCCTCCCCTTGACCTCTAAAGTTTGGGCGTTCACCAACCTTTGCTTGGCAGACAGCGACTTGAGGGTCACCATCCATACGTGGTTCATTTGGTAAGAACCACACGCCTCGATGTCTCCAAGCACTCCGGCGTTCTTGAGCCCGTTCTTAAAATCCTTGATGCGGTAGGGACGTGCACCAATATCACAGTGCAGAAAAACGGAGTTTAAGGCATGAACGCACATTGGCAATGGTGGCAAAAGGATCCGATAACCCTCGTTGCTTCGCTCAGCCGAGACAGCCGAGATACCACGGCTGTCAGTAGCCGTTAGAACCGCTCCTACGGAGCTCATGACGATGCGTCTTTCCACTTCGGAAACCGGAAGACGAATCCTAAGCCACGCAAGGCGCTGTTTTTTCTTTTCCTTTCTTTATTGCATAAAAAAGAGAACACATGCCAAATAATAATAAAAATGATCTGCAAAGCTTTTGCAGGGCACGTTAAAAAGCTTTCATTTCCAACAGCTCTTTGCAGGCCTTGCCATTCGGGCTTGGGCTCACGGGTGGAAAAAGAAACGTGACACCAATGCCCCCCTCTCTGAGAGTTAAGGGGGCAAGCGCCCCCCTTACCCCCCCCCCCCCCCCCCCCGGGGTGGGTACGCCCATGATACTGCGACTAGTGAGAACTCTGCCATAGCTGCGATGAGGTTCGGTGCAACAATTTCGGTCCTCTTCCGTATCGGTGTGACCCCCACCAATGTTGCTGCGAACCCCTGGCAATCCACGAACCGCAGTTTGAGAACCGTTGCCTTAGCCGAACCCGTTTCAGTTTGGGATCTTTGGTTCGTATTAGGGTGTCCCTGTTTGTGTGTGCTATCAATCTGTTTCGATGCTTCGAGTTATGGACACTATTTTCGCTTTCCGTTCCATTTTCTCGTGTTCTCTTGTAAAGCCCGAAGCGGTTTCTGCATTTGCCTCGGCCCTATATAGACAATTCAAAGAATCGCTTCTTGTGCCTTGTCTTGTCTTTGTCTACCAGGCTCCAGAACGCATTTTGAACATGCGCAGTAGCTTTCTTTGGCGAAATATCGGATGTCACCCGTGCGTCCACGCCTTAGTAACTCTGCGTTTTTCGCCCGCTCAATAAAGCGCCTTTCACACACTTGCAACCGAGTAGGACGGAGAGAGACATGACCTGTTTTTAAGCCTCTTGCGACGGCGGAGAACCTGCTCCGCAGCAGCAGATCTGGTCCTGCGACATCGCAAGAGGCTTAAAAACCTGTCCTGTCTCTCTCTGTCCTACTCGGTTGCAAGTGTGTAAGCGGCGCTTAAGCTTCAAGAAGATGCCTACGTGGTTGGCAGTACCGTTAAAGACACGAACGACCCGCGACGAATGGGAGGGCAACCTGTGCGGACGGTTTGTGCACTGCGTGACCTCCACTCCCGGGCGTGCTGCAGGTTGACGACCCCTTCCAGTCCCTCACCAGGAGGCTGCCCCACCTGAGGGTGTACAACTCCTCTGGCCAGCTTCTGGTACCCTACGAGCCGTCCGGCGCTCTTTCCCTTGGTGAGAACGGACTGCATGCTGTCGGCGGTGGACGTCTGTCCTCTGCCAGACTTGCGGTTGAGTCAGGCTTACACAGCTGTAGCCTTGGGCATTGAACTGTGCTCGAGTAGCCAGAGAAAGAGAAGAGGAGGAAGAGAGGAGAGTAATAAAGAGAGGGTGCGCCACAGTAGAAGGTGGAGGGAGAGGGAAGGGGTTTGTAGGGGTACTTTTGTATGCATCACGCCTGCCCCTAGACGGCTAAGTAGTCGGATGGATGCAGAGGGGGGATGGATGAATGAATACGGCTGGCCTGTTTAAATCGGGCGTTGGCTTGCACCACCTGGTTAGTGTTCTGCAGTGAACGGGCGGGCCCGGTAGCTTGCGCCCATTTGCTTCCCTTTCTGCCCTGTTTACAGCGAAGCTGTTATGCGCTAGGATCTGGGACAAAATGTGTCCGCAGATGTTGACAGAAAACTCCCCATTGGTCGTGGCAAGTATGAGAAAATAAAAATAAAAAGAGGGGGCAACCAGTGTGAGTCAGCCTTCCTTGGCAATATTAGATAGTGAGGTCCTTATCTCTTGTTATCATCTCTAGACATCGTCCTCGAGGTCGTCCTAGGCGTCGTCCTCTAGGCGTCGTCCTTGAGGTCGTCCGAGAGGTCGTCCTAGGCGTCATCCTAGAAGTTGTCCTCGAGGTCGTCCTAGAAGTTGTTTGAGAGGTCGTCCTCTAGGAGTCGTTCTCGAGGTTGTCCTAGAAGTTGTCCTAGAAGTCATCCTTGAGGTCGTCCTAGACGTCGTCCTCTAGGCATCGTCCTCGACGTTGTCCTAGAAGTCGTCCTTCAGGTCATCCTAGATGTCGTCCTCAAGGCGTCGTCTTCGAGGTTGTCCTTGAAGTCGTCCTTGAGGGTGCCCTAGACGTCACAAAATAACAGCTTTGCTGGTCCTTCATCTTCAGGTGAAGTGAAAGGACTCTACAACTTTTTCTTATATCCCTTTTATATTATTTTTTTTTATGAATTAAGGAAGCAGGTTTATTCACGTGATTAATATTTTATTTTTTCGTGAACACTCTAACACGTAAATTTTTGCACTCAATTATTTACATACCATACAGCACAGCATGTGATCACAAACATACAGATTACTACACTGATTAAAATAGCATAAAATTACTTACACATTACTCGAAACAGCAAGAGAGAAAAGAAAACGAGCTCCGTGGTCCGAATGAATCTAGACCCTTGCAAATAGATCTTTAAAAACACAAAGGTGAATTAATTTGGCGATGCATTTGTTTGTAAAAATTAGACCACTTAACTTAATTAAAAGTTACCTCCAAGGACGACACTCCCTGCAGATACCCAATGATCAAGTGTTAACAAATGTCGATAAGCAAGCCAAACGCAAACCAAGGTGTTCATCAATGTTCCCTGCAACTTACCGGGTGGTACTAAATTCTCTTGCATTGGTTTTGATATGCAAATAGACAGCACAGCGTTCTTTTTTAAACGCTTCTTATTGAAAAATGCGTCCGCCGAAAAACTATCAGAACAGATATGTGGACTCCTCTTAAACGGAACTCGAAGGGACAGAAAACTTTGCTCCGTTTATCAGAAGTTTCATTTATGCAAAGCACATAAAATGAGCAGGATATGACTTTATTCCACAAGCATCATGTGCAGCTAATGTTGCTGACTAGAAAAAGGAGTTAAGGGTTGTTTGTTTAGTATTTTGCAATCGCTTTGTGACGAAGTAGGTGTGCATGCCTTGGAGGTTGCGCAGAAATTTCCGCACATCCTTCAGAATCAAAGTAGCGCTGCAAGGGAGCAACAGCCTCCCTCGCTGTGCAGTCTGGCACTGCAGCAGGACCGGGGTCACTGCATTCCACGTCATCTTCACTGGAGCTCGAGGCCTCCTCACCTTGAACTTCAGCTACCAGCTCTTCAATGCTCTCTTCACGGCATGGGGCGACGTTTGCATCTAACGTTTCATAATCTTGTCGCGTGAAAGAAGTGGAAGAGACCAGCTGACCAAAAAGGATGTCAGCATCAGCCGCATCAGCATCAGCAGTATCCCCTTCCTCGTCGGGAATTACTTCTTGTCTTGCGAAGCCTGCGTAGTGAAAGCATCTTTGCACGGTCGACACTTTAACTTGGTCTCAGGCATAAGCTAGCATGTGAAGTGCCGAAAGCAAGTTCACACTATAATCTTTCCCACTGTCTGCACAAAGAAGCATTTGGTGGAGTAGCTGGCGGCAGGTAGTACACTCTCAGGTTCTGAATAGTGAATAACACCTTGGTCTATTGGCTGCATTACTGCAGTTACGTTCGGTGGCAGGAACTTGAGGCTAATGGACTCAAGCCCATCCACTTCACCATGGACGGGGCAGTTGTCTACAATAAAGACGTCTTTCCTGCCCTCACAGGTAAATCTCGCATCCTGTTCTCGCAGCCAGGTTTCGAAAATCGTTTGCGTCATCCAAGCTTTTCCGTTCACATAATAAGTGACTGGCAGCTCCCGCATGCCTTCACTGCACACTGAGGAATGGCGCCCACTGGATACGTTGTACTGCTGCTTCTTTTGTCCTCCTAGTTTTCCATGCTCTGCTTTTCTTTGCTGCTTTCTTCGACTTTGCAGTGCCACACCCTTGAAACAACGAGGGTTTTGCGCTTTTCCCACAACCACCAGCCTCAACTTTTCACTGCCGTTCATGTTGGCACCTACCAGCACTGTGATGCGCTCTACTTCGCTTACCCCCAGTACAGGTTTCCACTTTGAAGGTGAGGGTCTTGGTTGGGAGCGCCTTGTAGAACAGTCTCAGCTCGTCGACGTTGTAGACATCTCGTGCTTCGAAGGTTTACAGAATTTCTTACAACCGCCCCTGCTGCCAGTTGCTACAAAGGTTTCTGTTGACTGCTGCACTTTCCCCAAAAATAGTCTTAAAGACTAGGCCGTGCCGCTTTTTAAAACGGCTGAGCCAACCGTCGCTCATCTTGAAGTTGTCAATTCCCAACTGAGACGCAATCTCTCCAGCCTTTTCTTCGAGAACGGGGCCGCTGATCGGGAAATTAGCACTTCGCGCGCACTTAAACCATAAAAAAGGGTGTTCTTCATTTCTTCAAAAAGCGTCTTTCGCATTCGTCTTCGGTCGGTGGCAAAGCTTCCGCGTTTTACAGCGTCTTGAATCTTCTGTTTGTCCTTTGATATCCTTGAGAGTGTAGACTTCGGGATATCAAACTTCTTTGCGATCTCCGTTTTTGAGAGGTCACCACGATACAGCTCTTGAAGGATCTTCATTTTGGTAGCAAGTTAAAACGCTTGCTGCGGCAGCTTTTTTACCGCCTCCATCAAAACACGGCAAAAAAATGCTGGTAGGAACGACTGAAGTTTTTCCGACTCAACGGTAAACGTGACGCGCAACAAGTTCAAGGCGCGGCGCTAACCCTAATGGCGGTAGAAACACTGGATTGAATTGCCTTATTATAATGGCTTGAATGAATGGATGGATAAAAGGATAGTAATGACTTTACCCTTTCTAACGGGCGGCAGCTTGCGCCACCTAGCCTAACATTTCGTGATCACTTCTTTTTTTAATATTTGTATGAATTGTGTTTTAACACAACCCCTTCGCATTTTAAAGTGTTCTTCGTCTTGGCTATTGCGTACTCCATGGTTGTGAGACTGCTGTAGCAATTTCTGATGTCCGCGGTTGCCATCAGTAGTTTCGGTTTTAGTACCGTTTATCCGAAGTAAGCAAAAAAAGGGGTTTCGATTACCCGAAGAATTTATCATTAAATACATAGGAAACCAACCGAGACAACCGTTAGAGTTCCGTTTATCCGAATTTTCCGTTTCAGCAAGTTTCGTTTAATGGGAGTCCACTGTAGCGCTCTTGTGTTCACTTTTGGTATTTCGGCAAATTACGTCTAAACCGAGACCATACATGTAATTCATTGGGAACAGCAGAAGAGAGACATTGGGTGTCTTAGTAGATTTACCACACCATTTAGCAGAGCAGTATCGCCCAGGCATTTTCACACTTGGTGCGTGACCAGCTGAGTCAAATGATGAAAAGAACATGCGCCACCTTGACTCCCTTCACGCGATCCGAAGCCAGCGGACCCACCCGTCACAACCTCGGCACACCCGAAACCGACGAGACAATGACCGTTGCTCCCGTGATGCATTGCCCTCGCTTTACAGTACGAAAAGAAGAAAGCGACAAAATGGCATGTTTTGCAGCGGCCAGTTTGTAGGGGTGCTTATATATGCACAGCAGTGCCAGATTCTAGCGACATTTCTCGGAACGCTGGAAGCTGTGTTGGCCTGGTGGAGTGCCACCAGAGTTACTAAATAAGCTACGCTGCACAGTAACGACCCGTCAGCCGACTTGATGCTTAAAATCACGATTGCCAGTTATTGTGTTCGAAGCTTTGCCTGAAATCGCAGGAAACGCTCGTCTGTCCTTCAGAAACGTTAGAACAGTCGGCTACGGAAAAAATATATTGCCCAACACCATATCAAAAGCCTAGGAAGTCGCATTTTCAAATGGTAGCTATCGCCAGTCGCGGCCGCCTTATACTAAGCCCCAAAATGGCGGCGCTCACAAGATAGTTGGGTGTGGAGTTCTGATACTCTGGGCGGGACTTATCTACCTGCCCCGACGAACGTGGTCCCCATTAAGGCTTAAGATTCAACTTTTTCAGAGTTTTGTGTAGCCTAAAAGCTAGAGTTTTGCAGAGTTTTAGTTTCTAATCCGGCCAATTCTTGCGCCGTCTCTAGAGCTTTCTCGATCCTCGCTTACGTGAGACTTCCGAAGAGAAAGGCTATTTCCCGGGAGAGTGGAACGTAAGCACGTGCAAAAAGTAGCAGGTTTTGAGTGCAAAGCGAATAGTGGTTTTGACCAAATTCTTTTTAATTGAATGTCGAATATCTGCTGCGCCTTTCTCCGAGCCTTTTCCTGCTCTTGCACTATGCTTAAACAAAAGTCGAGCTGAAGGTTGTTTCCAAGCTTTCACCACTTCTCTACTTCTAAGCCTCTTAATTTTATTCTAATTATTTATGCATTGTACAGTGAGCACGAAATGAAACCCGAACGCCGGAACGCGTGGCCATCGACACAGGCTGCTCCACCTGGAGGGCCCCTAAGAACAAACGAAAATGCGCCGGGGTGCGAGGGTGCTGGTCCTAGTAAGATGTGCTCGACCCTCGCGCGGCGCGTCTGGGAATTCCGCATTTTGACGGCGGAGCGCTGTAAGGCCTCACTCGGGGTGCTTTTGTGTCGCCGCACTGTCACCCGGTCGGCACCGGGCGGCCGCTTAACCTGGCTATAGCTCTTTGCGATAGGCCCTGCTCAGACAGGGTGATGAATTTATTCCGTTCCGGAATTGATACGCCTGGCATATCGGTGGTTATCAAAGAGAGCGTCAGCGAGCAATTCCTCGCTTTTTATAAGAATTGACTGATAACCTCCCACGAAAACATGCGCATTGCTTATAAAAACCGAGGCACATGCGTCGGTCTGTTGCAGCATTGTTTTTTCGTAAAGAGTATGGTTTAGCGAATAAACAAATTTTATTTCGCGTCTATGACGTTTCACTATTTCTCTGAAACCGCGCTTGGCACCTTGTTCACCGGAGCCTTCGCGTGGTTCAGGTGACACGTCATCAAGCACTACGGGTCTTCTGTGCACGAAATGTTTCAACTTTCATTTTGTCCTTGCGATACACAAAGAGATAATTAATGACAGCTCTGAAGCGATATTGCTGAGCATCCGATACACAAAGCGATAATTAATGGGTACGCTGGACAGATCGCATTAGAATCTGCACAGAGTGACGCATTGTTCAGGGCTCAAGTCACAACAATTAAGGAAAAAGTTTGCTGAGTGCGCGATTTAGTAGACCTGCATTATGGTTTTCGCAGCGAGGCATACGAGCCTGAAGAACAAGAGAGCTTAATAAACGAGCTCTGGGAGTGGACGTATGGATACATGTGTTCATATACTATATATTCAATATTTGGAGTATCAACCTTCTGTTGGGTGTCAGCACTCGTCATCTGCCCCAACTTATTTTTCTGTCTCGTACATCGCGCTGTTTTGCTATAAGTACTGCTAATTATAAAATTATGATACGTATAACAAACAATAAAAAGTGCGCACACCAGGAGGAGAAGACACCATGAGCGTGCTCCGCTCGCGCGTGCAAGCAGCTTGCTGCTGCTCCTAGCATCGACCATTCGCGCCGCGCGCGAGCCAGAGCTGTCGACCGGGCGACAGTGCGGTGACACAAAAGCACCCAGACGCGCTGCGCGAAGGTCGAGCACATCTTAGTAGGACCAGCACCCTCGCACCCCGGCGCGTTTTTATTAGTTCTCAGGGGCCCTCCAGGTGGAGCAGCCTGTGTCAATGGCCACTCGTTCCGGCATTCGGGTTTCATTCTGTGCTCACTGTACCTGAGAAAGTCCAATGCCTATATAGGGGTGGCAAGTAAACTATGGAGTTGACATGAAATTAAACCTGCAGAGATTTATAAAAGTTATTGTAATGAAAATATTAATTCTTCCTTCAAATTCAATTTCGAAAAAAAAGAAAAAAAAAGGAATGGATGTCAAATGCAGTTCGTCAGGACACCACTGCCTAACATATACTCTTGCATAACAGCTGCAGTTTAATTTCCCAAACTGCAATGTAAATATCAACATGCACAAAGTTTTTTTTTTTTTTTTTTTTTTTTTTTTAAATACACCAGGTGTGCATGCGGCTCTGCTGCGGTGAAGCGTGGTTTGCAGTATTGCGCTGTCAGCTTCGCGTGTACTGTTCCTCCGCAGTGCACTGGTGCCTGGAAAAAAGCGCACTCAACGGGGCTACTTTGGAGCACTCAACAGTTTGAAAGGTATGAATGTCGCAGTTAATTTCGAAGCGAATATCGAATAGCGTATTATTTGAAACTAATATTAGGATATTTTATACCTTCTCGAATTTTATACGGCATTTCGTGTGTTTTTCAGAGGCTCATCCTAGAGCAGGCACAGGATTTGTAAAGATTGATCCTCATTTGATCTATCCAATACTGCAGAACCTTTTGTCAAGTTATACGCAGATTGGAAACGTTGTGGGGCTATCTGGTAGTCGCACCAGTGTGTTACCTCGTCGCAAGCAGCCGCAGGCGATTACAACGCAGTCAGTCGCTCTCAGATGGAAATGTCCGAGCCAGCCTTAAAAAAAGCAACGCAACAATTCTAAAGTTAAAAAATTGCAGCCTTCAAGTTTTTTTAATCACTTCTTTCTACCCCTCTTCTGTACGCCGACGCATTAACCCAGCCGCATCTCCTTCAGACTATTCACGCCTCCAAGCCGACTTAGACAGCATTCATCTCTGGTCCCTAACCAACAAACTCCCACTGAATCTATCCAAGTGCGTTTCAACGCACCTTACCAGTTCGCGTCAGCCCCCAAGCCAGACAGCCTTGTTCCTGAATGGCGCCGAAATCCCGAGAGCGACGCACATCCGCCTCTTAGGAGTCACAATCGACCACCGTTTTGATTTTTGTCGCCACATCCAGGACGTCGTCTCCAAGGCAAGGCGACTTCTTGCCTTCGTCATTCGTTCGTCCAAAAGAGCCTGCCCCAGCGTGCCAAGATCGCTGTTTACAGCACTGGTTCTTCCCGTCTTGGAATACTGCAGTTCAGTCTGGGACCCATCGCCAGCGCAACTCATTGCCTCAATTGAGTCAGTGCAACGTTGTGCCGCCTACCACATTGTAAGACGCCAGCTCTGGCAATCAACACCGCCCTACCAGGAGCAGCGCACCAGTGCGCTCCTCCGACTGGTCGGCTGGGACCAACTTCAACTGCGACGTCAAGTGGCGACAGCACGCCTCCTGACCACTCTCTGCTTACCGATTTCCACGCTTCCCTTCGCTTCCTCTTTGCGGCGTACTCGTTCCGGCGCCCTACAGCCCCTGTTAACCCGCACCCTCCGTCATTCCCACTCTTTCGGCCCCCGCGCGGTACGACTCTGGAGGTCCCTTCCCACGTCGGTCACCAACCCAGCACCAAGTGACCAGACCTCCATTCGCACGTTCACCAAAAACGTCGCAAGCTACCTGCGGAACAATTGAGTGCATGGCTCATGTAACATTTGTCTAGCCGGTGACTCCCCCCCCCCCCCCCCCCCCCCTTTGTTTTGTATATTTAATTTCCTTCCCCTCTCTGCTCAAGAGGCACTGTAAACCTTTCGGTATGGGCGTAACGCCTGAATCACAGTGACCCAACTCTCCAGAGTTAAATAAAGAAAGAAACAAACAAACATTAATAATTACGCGGCGGAAAATGTGATTCCGTCTCGTAATCGCAGAGGAAAAAACGCATTGTTTGCTGACTTTCAGTCACGTGTGGCGGTTATGGGATCCAAGGTGTCCCGTCACAAGGAGTATAGGGAAGTGAACGAAACCAGTCCCTCTTTGCCGTCACGTGGCGAGTCGAGTTTTGTCTCAATTGATGCCGCAACCTTCGGCTGTGCCATTCCTTGAAGAGCTGACGGTCGCGTTAAGAGATCCGGGGGCGCCGAAGGCAGAACCCAACGCGAAACCATTGGCGTCACTCGAAGGACGGTGCGAGAGTTAAAGGGTAATCTGACCTTGATTTGTTTCGTTCTTTATAAAAACGAGCGCACGCGATAGAAAATAGTTTTCCGTTCTTGGTTCTGAAGGTGGCGCAGAATAAATCCCACGGTTCGTAGGCCAAAGTTTTAAAATCGTTGCGCCGCCCCTTTAAGTAAATGTGAAAAATGCATTGTGCATCAGTTCAGACAGACGAGTGCCTTTTTACGAGTGCTGTAGTTTGGGCAGAACTGCCTGCATTTTTCTTTCTATTTTGTTGCTCTCGAGGTTTTGTAAATCCTCTCGGTGCTCACTAGGAGGTACCTCAATTGCAGATATGGATGCTTCTAAGGAGAAAGAAGACAGCGGTGCTGACGAACGCCTGCTACTGCTGTGCTGACGTCTTCACGACCCCAACAGTGGCCATCGGTTCGGACGTCATCTTGTTTTTAAGCGAGCATTCTGTTATACGAATAAAATAAGAGTCATTCTGTTTCTGAAGGTACCTCGTGTGTTTCATTGTGCCGAAAAATGTTTGCCCGGTCTTCCACAGCAGAACATTGTGAGGAACATGTGTCTGGAGCCCTAGACCAGGGTTTTTGCACGGTGTTTCCTTTCCTCGAATGGAGAATTGGGGATCTTCTTTGTGCAGCTTGCTGGGGCTGCCATTCAAAGCATTCCAGGCTGTATGTTATGTGAACTGAAGGGTGGTTTGCACCTTAATGTCAGTTCCGTTCACAACAACCAAAATGGTGGTAACAATCGGGATACTGGGACAGCCGGGACTCGTCGCTTTCTTGCCACATTGTACAAGACAAACACTTGTCCTGGTGACTTTGTCGTTGCTTTTATTTCGATCGCCCTAAATGCAACCAACGTGACTGTCTGAGCCAGGCATTTAATTGTCATTGGTTGTCTCGAAGCTTTGACATAACCTTATGTGTTTCCAGTTCTCAAAACCGAATTTTAGGATCAAATCTCAAGGATGAGAAAAATGGCAATCATATTTATTTCACGGTAAATTTGGCGAAAAATTTATCTTCAATAAGAAGATATTAAAAAGAATGGTTGATGGAATATAGTTGTCGTGCGCAAATAGTGGATTTTGACTGCGGCAAATAGAGTTTCTGAACGAATATTTTCTACTTGAATATACAACAGTTTTTCAGTCTGTCACTATTGTGCACCATTGGTAAACGAAACTTCAGCCGAACTCGCGAAGGTTGTTCCCAACATTCCACTTGTCCACTTCTAGGCTCTGTTAATTGTTATATTAAGTGTGTAAAGTATGGCATGTAAACGAGAAATCTGTCATAGCTATCCCAATAGAAGGGACTTCTAAATCTACTTGCTATATAGAAATATCCTTACTTGTACTTCAAGTTTGGCCAAAAACAATTGTAGAGCCCATCCACTTTACGTGAAGATGGAGGCCCAGCGAAGCTGTTATCTTTACGTCAACAGTACGACATCTATATCGAGTCTAAAGGGCAACTGATAACGTCGCTAGGAAATGGCTACGTCAAGAGACGACGGAACACAGCCATTGTTTGGTAGCTATTTTAGGTTTTATAGCGACGTTACAGCGAATTGCTATATTGATTGAATGAAGATATACATACATAAAGACCGATGAGCTCTTTCAATACATAGGTAAGTTCTAAACCCAATTCTTCGAGGCACACCTCGAGGACAACTTTTTCCGATTGAGAACCGAGTCAATTCATCAAGATCGCGGAAGCGAAAGAAAAGAAGTTTAGATGGGCGCGTTCTGTCCTCAGCCTCGTCACAGCGCAGTCTTAGCTGAGATAAGTCGGTGACAGTAGATGATAACAGGGGATCAGAATTTCACTATCTAATAATGCCAAAAAAGGCTGACTCACGCGGGTTGCCCTCTCTTTTATTTATACTTGCCACGACCAATCGGAACGAAGGAGCGCGGTTTAAACGGGAGTTTTTTTTTTTTTTTTGTTGTTAACATACATGAACACATTTTTTTTTCCAGATCCTAGCACGTAACAGCTTCGCTGTAATAAGCACGAGTGATGAACGCGGGTTGTCATAACCGCGGCAGGTTAGCCCCGTTGAGTGCGCTTCTTACCGAGCACATTTGTACTGCGGTGAAGCGATACCCGCAAAGATCGCGCGAGCTTTGTGATTACTTCTCCTCTGCAGTGCACACAGGTGCTTGGTGAGAAGCGCACTCAAAAAGACTGCCCCCCCACCCCGCGATCAACACTTTCGAAAAGTGTGAATATCGCAATATCGCAGTTCTCCTCGAAGCGAATATCGAGTAGCATATTGTCCGAAACTACTATTTGAAAATTTAAATATTTGCACTACATTATATATGTTCTCCACCTGCCCGTTGCCAAAAAGAAAAAAAAAAATCCGAGCGTCGCGTTTAGAGAAATATTTGTGCATTCACAAGGTGTGGGCCCCGTACAACCCTTGTTGCAGAACACGACGACACAACAGCTGTAGTCGGCTAGATGTGGAAATGTAACAATTCCAGGCTGTTCCAAAAAAAAACAAAAAAAAAAAAACTTGTTCGAATTAGATGCACAGATGCCAAAGTTTCGGCACGAACCAATATGTTATTCAAAAGTTATAAAAGATTTTCTGAAATTTTCAATGGGAAAGTGGGGCCCATTTTCGTCCGTTTTCGGTTTCTGGCGCCATAGATCTCCGTGTATTCGAGAGCTCCGTCGGCCACCATTTTCCCTTGACATTTTCAGAAAAATCATTCATAACTTTGGAAGAAAATATCGCCTCGTGCTGAAACTTAGCCATCTGGTTCGGACTTCTAGCGCAACCTTCGGGCGGAGAATAAGCGGTCGGCGATGCATAGTTTATTTTGGCGGTGAAAACAACCCTGTAAATTTATTTCGGAGACACCCTGTAGTTAGGGCGCTGCTGTCGGTCGAGGCACAAATAGAGGTTAGGAATGTGGAGATAATGTAGCAGACAGAGTGCAGAGATTATCAAGCTGATCAACAGGTGAGAAAGAGACTATTTCTTCTTACATCGACTGATATACGTATGACCCGAGGTAAGCAGAAATAGTGTCATATTTTACCCGTTGATCAGTTGGGTGCAACTAGGGTGCCTACATATTTTCGAGCGGAAACATGTAGGCACCCTAGGTGCAACGAGGTAGAATTCCATAAAGCGATAAACTGGTCACTGAAAGTGGCCCCCGATTGGCCGCCGCCATGTGGCACATTTGTACCACTAGGCACGTGACCTTATAGTTTTACATCTAGATTTTAACGAAGTCCCGCGCACAAATATTTGCTTATTGACCTTTATTAACAGTACCGACGAGACAAGTTATGTTTTGTTTCTTTTAAGTCGAAAAATTGCTTTTACGACTAAAACTCGGGCAGCTTCGCAATGCCTCCGCGAACTGCCGCAAGCGGCTGTGCTGTATTTTCGGTTTTTATCAGAGCTAGACATCGGTCTCCGGGGCTAACAGTATTGAAAAAAAAATAGTTATGTTTTTTACAGCGATCGCAATCCAAATCTCGGCTCAGTTTTCCGTAAAAGCCTCAGGATTGGGTACAGTCATCTGTCTAGCGGTCAAAATTATACAACATGGCGGCAGCCAAGGGGGGGGTCACTTTTGCCTGGTGAATGGGATACAAGTTTATCACTCTAAGCCCCCCTACCTCGTTGGTTGGGCGGAACTTTCTACTTTAGCAGAGCGAACGCTGGAGAGAAGGTGACCTCCTTCCAGCATTCGCGCTGCCGAAGTGGGAAGACGGACGGGAGGAGTTTCCCCTAGCTGAATCTGAGGCGCCTCTGGCAAAGATGAGGCAAGTGGAAAGGCCTCCTGTGCTGAAGCTCGGAACGTATCGTGGCACCCTCTGGTGGCGGGAAATTGATTGTCTGAGTAGTGCGAGTCTCGCGGCCTAGCACAATACCTAACGTGTTCGGGTGGCTGTTAAGCTCTGCAGGCGGCTGTTATTCGTGCGTTCATGTGGTCACGACTCAAAATACGTCATTCGTAGTCGTCACCACACGACGTTACCCCGGGGACACGAGCGCGCCGCAAGCGAGTAAATTTTACTGCGAAGCTGTTTATGGCTAGGGTTCTGTGGATTTTTCATTCGCATCAACAAAAAACCTTACGCTCGCACCGTCGTCTGTAGCAGAAATCTGATAGATAGGCTCCCATTGGCTGGCGCGTGTCATAGTTTCAAGGAACGAGGTTCCCATTGGCTCTCGCGCGGCGTATTTCCAAGGAAAGCCACCAGAGAAGCCCTCTCCATGGCGGCGCTGCGGCCCGTCAGCCGGTAAGGAAAAGCGGCTGGCCAAGGAGCCTGCAGATACCGCACGGATACTTCGGAGAGGCAGCACGGCCGAGCTCAGCACGGCGCGGCCACGTCACGAGAGCGCGCGCTCGGCCTCCGGGAGCCGCAAGCGGATCGCGATTCAAAGCGTCTCGGCAAGAGGACGAGGCCCTTCGACAATGCGAGGCGGAAGCAGTTAGCCGCAGGCGGAGTACTTTGGCATTCACAAGTCACAGGTGTTTAGGTGCCTTTGGACTTTTTTTGCTTAAGGGGTGTCCAAACAGGACACTACAAAACGCACGACTCCGACAAATCGTGAAAATTGAAGCGGACGCCTGACGCTTCAATTTTCACGATTTGTCGGAGTCGTGCGTTTTGTAGTGTCCTGTTTGGACACCCCTTTACAAGGCACGTTACGTATCTCGTAATGCACACCTCAAGCTCGACATCATAGAGTTACAGCGCGCCTACACCAAATTTCCCGCTTCTTGCGCGGTGTAGACGCAGCTTGCAGTAGCATAATAGACCTTATTTGAATTCGGCCGCCATCTGTCGGACGTGGCGCCAACCTTCCTTCCGACGCCATCTTTGAGGTGACTGGCAGAACGCTGTGGCCGTTTGTGCTGTGGGAAAGCGGCGGGCAGCGACCGCGCGACTGCTCTCTTCCATTGAACGAGGAAATAAAATTAAAAACAACCGACGTAAAGATTCGGATCATATTGTTTTTCTTTTGAAGTTGAGGGTATTAGAGCCAACAAATGAATATCCGTATCGCTTTCCTGTGCTATTGATGCTCCTAAAAAGAACTCCAGCTCGTTAGTGTTGCGTGCTTTTACAGGGCTCCTAAACTACTTCTTAATATATGACACTTTCCACAATGGCATGAAGGGCTCATGCTATTTGTATGTAACATCAGCGAGCATCTATTATTTTATGTGATTTTTTGGGGAGCTCGGTGTTGGACTTTGCATCGTAGCTTCGCTTTGCGCATAGCAACTGCGACGGTCCAGTCAACATCACTTAAATACACTGTTTTGCGCTTGTTTTTTTTTTTTGTTTCTCTCGCTCAAGTGTTTTTTTGTTTATTTTACACCCGATTGAAGGCTGATGCAAAGTGCAGAAGAGCTAGGCGACGTAACAACTCCGTTTTGCGCATGAATGATAGGGACAACGGTGCTAAAAAGCAAAGGTGAACGCTCAGGTTAACTTTACGCTGTATCATTATTGTCACGCGACTCTCACATTTCGAGAAACATTTTCGAGATGTAGACGAAAGCATAAAAGCGGGCTCTTGACTGCTAACCTGGACATGTTGGCGAGTTTAACAGTCGCGCTTGCTCTCTTACGAACAGATGGAGTTCGCGCTCCGGGAGACGCTTTTTTCTTTGTAGCCATTACAAGGTCAATTCATATAGGTCGCGAAAGTGGAGCAAAAAAGAGGCCAAAAACCAATCGTCAGCGTCATCACACTGGAGGCCGCGCTACCGCAGCGCGACTGTGTTTGGCGCGGCCAAACACTAAGCTGATAAAATGTTAAAGACACATTTTCGGTGTTTAATATAGTGTACTTTAAACCAAAGTATTATTTATTCATAATAACTTAGTTTAAGCATGTTCAGTTGGGTGAATTTTTTAGGTTATGTTTAATATGTATTATGTTGTGCATACTCGTTGCGACATGGCGACATCTACAACGTCGCTATTTTGCGCCGTCGGCAGAAGTTCGCAGTCCTGATACGCGTCGGGTTTGCATTGTTCGCGTTTGCCAGTGTGCCTGCATTTCTGTAGCTCCCGTCAAACTTTCACTTTGCAATCGTTTAACGAATTCGTGGTCTTAAGTTTTACCATGAATCCGAGTGCAGAACGGTTTGTACTAGTTAAAGCCTATTGGGCCGTTCTGCGGGTTTTGTCGTGGAGCGCCCGCCGGGCGCGTTCAAGGCTCCGTTCGTCGGGACGATGAGCCTGCCGCATGTAGAGACGCTGCTCGGTAGCGCGATGCCCAAGTGATGACTGCACCGCTGGCATCACACTCCATCGTTTTCCTGTGGACTCTACAAGGTGAAACTTGTAACAGCTGTGTCCGCTGGACCCAGACGGAAAACCAAGTACAATGATGTCACTAGTTTATCGCTAACAATATTGTGTAATTTTGTTTCTTTCTTAAATGTCCGCTTGAGCCCAGGGTATGTAAAGTAATACACTGCTTCCCATTCACGCGGAGGGTCTGGGTTCAGTTCTGCCGGGAGGGTCTGGGTTCAGTTTTGTTTTTGTTAAGCTGCAGAGTCTGGTGAGCTTGCTCTAGCGATCTTAACATGTTGTTTGCGCACGTTTTAATAATCACTTATTCAGTTAAGAAATTGTGACAACGCAGTTTGTAACGAATCAAGAGTAACCTCTGACGACGTAGTTTGAGTAGCTAAACGCCACGTTTTCTCTTTTCAGATGCGCTTCAAACGCGTGTGATCCCCCCAGTCGCGCTTGAAACCGCTAAATAAACTGCTGTACATTTGTTTTTGCGCGATCTGTTATTTGATTGTCGTTGCAGTTTTGATCAGTGGATTCCGCTCTGCAAGCGAACTGATCGTAATGAATTGTTTCAGCTCTTAAGGTGACGAAACGGGGCTCGCAAAGCTCGAGGACGTTGCTGAGCCTATAATTTCTCATTGCGACGTCAGCTTCCGTATAAACTCCGAGTCGGCTAGAGTCACAACTGTCACGTTCGACGTCGCTCCCATGGGTTTTCGGAAGAGTTTCCAGTATTGCCGAAGCTATATCGTATTTCGTAGTACCACGGCTGAATCAGGCGGCATCAACTAGAAATCACTTTCCGGGAGTGGTACGAGGGCTGCACGCGAGAGTGCTGGGAATGACGGTTTCAGCGTGGTCGGGTACCAACGAAGAACCAAGCCGTTAACCGTGGCTGTGTTTCAAATCTTACCCGAATAGATCCGAGTTACTCCGGCGGGTCGTGTCACGTGACAACACAGATTGAAAAACGCTAGACGCGGGTAGGTTTCAGAACGCCAAGGTACAAAACCCTTACCCTGGAGTAGGTTCGAGTAAAGTTTGGAACACGGCCCGTGACTGCTATGACAAATAAGGTGAGTGTACTGCCTCGGAAGAGACGCCGTTTGGCACTCTTTGTGTCAAGGATAAATCGGGTCAGGAATGTAGACGATATTTAGGAGCTTATTGCGCCTTTTCACGAACTAAAGCAGGTCACCTGCACGAAAATGATCACCTGATCTGACACGCACTCTTCACGCCACCTGGAGTGTGACGAGTCAGTGTTTTATGCAATGAACAAACCACAAGTGAGGCCGAATGAAAATATTTTGTATCACGTTTATGGACGCCTTGACCGCTATCGTGTTAATCCAGTGAACACAGTAGGTATTTAACATGGCACACAAAGTTATATTTTCATCAAAATGAAAACGGTTTCCGTAGAAAAGCAGATTAATTCATGTCAACTGTAAGAATTTCGAACTATGATATCATCAGTTGTTCCGAGACATGACGCTAAACCAATTTCAAATTACTTTAGTTCAAGTTACACTGTATATCGTCGACATAGAGACCATGCCCGTACCGAACAGAAGCAAGGTGGAGGTGTCTTAACTGCAACTAAAGATTCCCTCGTTTCGTATAGACGTTTTGATCTTTAAACCTATATGGAGATTTTAAGGGTAAAAATGACTGCAAGTGACGATTTGAAATGCCTTATTGGTGCAGAATACTTTTCGCCTCTGTCAGACCAGAACATATTTATTGAGCATTTTGAATTAATTAGAAATAAAATTGACTTCGACAAGTTTTAGGTTCAAATATACAGAGATTATTATCTTCAAGGTGGTCGTTACAAGCTACGAGAACTAACAATATGAACATCTCGCAAAGTTTCTTTGTTTTTTTTTTGTTGTTCTTTTTGTTATCATCAGTGGTTTTGTACAGCTCAATACGATGGAAATTAGCGTAGGAAATGATATAAATCCTGTGCTTCGAATGCACCTATCTTAAATATAAACCTTTTTTTCTCTTCAAATCCTCTAATAAAATCTACACGTTTCATTCATATTTTGTTGCCCAGCGTTGTCTTAAGTGCTGATCGCGACTTTCGTCGCCGTCGGTTTGCTGCATCTTTTATAAAGGAGTCTTCATGAGCCTATACAAATTTATTGAGAATTTTGACTGGACCAACGTTCTTGCTATCTCTGATGTTGGTCTTGCTACGGAGACCCTCACCTCAATTCTAAAAGATGCCATAAACAGTTTTGCGCCTTATTGTTACAATAAACCATACATTAATCCTGAAGGTTCTCCAGGAATTTCAACTTTTACTTACAAAAACAAAGTTTCACAGAGTTTATAAAAAAATCCGGTTACACTTTATGTTGTACCAATTTTAATATAGATCATGTTTTGTGGAAAAAAATTTCTAGCGTGATAAACGCTTATATCTTGAGCGCGCAGAAAATAATTTTTTTTAGCCCACCGAAAACGTTCTATACTTTGTCTCACCCTACGATGGATTAAAGGCAAAAGCTACGGGGCATCAGATCCAATCACAAGCCACTTAGAAATTGCGTGGTATTTCGCTTCGATGCACGCGTCGATGGTCGCGTCTCGAATCACTGATGGGGTCGTGTGGACAGTGGTTTGAATCGAATAGCATTGAGTGACTCAACAATTTTACATTGCAAAGAAAGACGCGAAATACAGGCCCTTTGCAGTGTCGAAACTATAGAAATGACGCAGCGTTTTTGGATTCGGAGCATGATTCGTCCTCCCCTAGTCAATGTTAATCATGTCATAGTTTAACGTGGAACGTGATTGGACCTGGCGGCCCCTGGCTTTGGCCTTTAGTTCATCGTAGGATGAGACAAAGTATAGATGTGTGCAAAACATAGGCGTGAGGACATCCGAAGTGTCTTTCACGTGACACCACATATAACGTTGCGGGCTACCAATAATTTCCTGATGAAGTTGAAAATATATTTTCAGATCAGTTTAGCAAGTATTACACGAGTGATCACCAAACCTATCAATCTGTAGTTGAACCTTTTCACCCTGTCAATATCTTTTATGTGCTGTGAGAGCAGATTTCAGTGAAATTTCGACCACTGAAGATGGTGTATCAAATTTTCTTATCAAAGGACGTGGTCAGCAATTCATTCCTATTTTGAAGCATATATTAACGTTTCACTTAGTTCAGGCGCCTTCCCGTTGTTTTGTCAGGTAGTGGTTGTTGTCTCAGATCTAAACAAATTGCGATGCCTGCGCTGTTACTATCAACGTGTTTCCTTGCTTTGGGTTTTTTTTTTCTAACGTTTTTGTGATAGCTGTTCGTACCCGATTTTTTTTTTTATTTTCGCTAAAAATTAACTTTAGCACAGCATGGTATTCTAAATGGTACGCCTGTTAATGCCTTTTTTGTGTACATTTTTTTTAGATTTCTGTGCGCCTCTTGTTATGAATAGAGGGCAAGTGGATACAGTTTATTTTTATATGTGGAAAGCATTTGAAAAAGTCAGTCATGTACTGCTCTTGCATAAATTATTTCGCTATGGTGTTTCTCCAAAATACCAAACTGGTTCGAGAGCTCATTCTCTTTCCGCTCAAACACTGTTCGGGTTGTGGGCTGCTACTCTCAGATGTTTCCTTCACCTTCAGGTGTACAACAGGGATCAATTCTGGGTCCTCTTTAGTTTTTTACATTTATACGTAAATTATATAGCGTCTTGTGTCAATCATGGTGAGCTGCTTCTATCTGTTAGTGACAGCAAACTGTTTAAAATAGTAAATTATTTTATCTTCTGTAATACTCTATAGGATGATGCGTCACGCATTTAAGAGTGGTCACTTGCTAGTTAATCCCGTGAAACCAATGTGATGTCCTTGTTCTGACGCCATGCTATCATGTATTTTACATATCATGTTGATGAAAAACCTAAAGAACCAAGATAATAAACTCTGGAGAAGGGAAACAAGGGTGACAAAAGAGACTCCACCAAAAATGGAGAGGTCCCAGTTTCGATACCAGGACCATGCGGATTTTTTCGGTCGCGCACCAGTCACCTAACCTTGCTTGGAAATTTGTGTTTGTCCTTTGTCCTCCCTGTTCCCTTTCTCCAGTGTTTATTATCGTTATTATTTCCAGCTCGCTTGCACCTTTGCATTAATGACATTATCACGATAGAAGGAGTATTGTTTGTTAATGATCTTGACAAGTTCATTCATTCAATTTTCAAAAGGAATGTTTTTTTGCAGTGGGCTGTTGAATGTCAGTGTTAGAAACCATATCGTGTTTTAGGAAGCATTTTAGAAAGCCCTATGGCTTGACAAAACTTATTTAATCTTTTGTTATTTCAAGGCTTGAATTTGCGACGGTGGTTTTGAATTCATTATCGCTGAGTCTAGGTTTAGGCATTGAACATGTAGTGAAAAGACTTATTAATACGAAAGCATTACCGCTCGGCAGCAAGCGGAGGACCTTCTCCAAACAATGGTGCAGGGACCCAACGAGAACGTGACCAGCCTTGTTGAAGATCTTCTGCGTCCAAGTGGCCGAGCCAATCCGGAAGCCGCTGAGGAGAAGAAATTTCGTGTCTTCATGCGTGGCGTGAAGGGTGAAATTTTCGGAGGACTGCTTCGCAATCCCCCGACAACCGTCGACGCTTTTGTGAGTGGGGTCACCAACATCGAGTGCGCACTGATGGCCCGAGCAAGCCACTTCCACCGACTGGTGGGCGCGCCTACTGCTCGAACCGTCGAAGCTTCTCTACTGGACCTGAATACCAGCGGTGACGACAGCCTTCAGGAGATTGTCCGGGATATCGTCCGGGAAGAGCTCCGCAATATCCTACCTGCTGCAGATCGGCCATCCTCACTCTCACTCGCCGAGATCGTCCTAGAGGAGGTTCACCGAGCCTTCCAACCCGAGACTCCCGTGACCGTAGCAGCACAGGAGGAGCCCGCTGTAAGCTACGCCGCTATGGTTCGACAAGCACAAACCAGCCCAGCGTCCGTCCATGGCGCCTCCCCGACCTGAACCTCCATCGCCGTAGTACCCCCGACGCCAGGAAGATCGGGCGCACGTTCGCCCAGAACAAGCTGCGGCAAGGAAGACCGACATGTGGCGGACGGCCGACAGGCGACCGCTGTGCTACCACTACGCTGAGGCTGACCACGTCTACCGGAGGTGCCCATACCGCCAAATGAACCTACGCGGGTTTGCGCCAAACAACCCTCGCCCAAGGTACGGCGAACGCCCTCGTGGCATCGAGGAGTACCTTCGACGTTCGCCATCCTCAGTACCGCCTCTCCGCCGTGAATTTCGCTCACCATCGCCAAGACGTTCAGCGTCTCTAGCACCACTACCCCGCCGAGAGAGCCTGTCTCTCTTGCGTCGACTGAAAAACTAACTGCGACAATGCCTGGAGATGGCGTTACCGAAGACGACCGATGTAAAAAGCCTCCAAGAACGATGGAGCGCTCCCACTCTCCCGACGCTGCGCAACGCAACGACGCCCCTGCTTTGGTGTCCAAAAAACTAAATATTTTTATCGACGGCCACGACACAACGGCACTCGTGGACACCGGACCAGACTACTCAGTCTTGAGTGGGAGGCTGTCTCGCCGCCTGCGCAAAGTGACAACGCCGTGGAGAGGCCCTCAAATACGAACCACCGGTGTGCACCTCATCACACCAGTCGGGAGATGCACTGCTCGCGTCGAGATCCACGGTGAGACGTGCCCTGTGAAGTTCTTCGTTCTGCAAGACTGTGCGAGGGACGTTATCCTCGGATTGAACTTTCTCTGCAAGTATGGCGCTGTCATCGACCTCGGAGCAAACCGGTTGACGCTACGAAAACCTGTTTCATTACCGGAGGAACCCAAAGCGATGTCATCCGCGGTCCGAGTCCTCGCAAGCCACGTGAACTTACCGCCGCTGTCGAGTGTCTTTGTGCCCGTCGGGATCACCGAAGCTTTCTGCGGCGAAGTTCTGCTCGAGGGAAGCCTCCAGATGCTTCTAGGAAGAGGAATAGGCGTCGGAAAAGGAGTAGCTGAACTACAGGATGGCCGCACTGTAGTCCTCGTGACGAACTTCCGTAATGAAACGCAACACCTCACGAAAAATGCAGCCGTTGGCCACGTCGAGGAACTCCGAAACTCCGCCAAAATCGCCGCCATTACTGACGACTCCTTGCCACCTCAGCAAGACAGTACGTCGCCAGCGCAGCTCGACGTTGACCCTAAGCTTCCGGGCCCGAAACGATGGCAGCTGATTACCCTCCTCGCCGAATACAGCGACTGCTTCGCGACTTCGTCGAAGGTGCGCCAAACCATTGTGGCGAAGCACTGCATCGTCACCGAGAACGTCGCTCTCCCTGTGCATCGCTCGCCGTACACAGTCTCCGTAAAAGAAAGGGAGGTTATCCAGGAGCAGGTGCAGGAAATGTTGAACGACGACATAATCCAGCCTTCCAGCAGTCCATGGGCCTCTCCAGTCATACTGGTTAAGAAGGACGGAACGCTTAGGTTCTGCGTGGACTACCGGCAGCTGAACGCGGTGAGGAAGAAAGACGTCTATCCACGCCCCCGAATCTACGACACGCTAGACCGCCTGCGACACTCTCGATATTTTTCATCGATGGACTGCCCGCAGGGGGCACCTGTGAAAGCAGGTGTTTGGAGAGTGGCGTCTCCACGGACCCCGAGCCATGCGGGTTAGCCCGCCCACGTATGGCTGTGCGTGGCTTTCCCGTGTCTGGGGAAAAGGGCATCCTGGTGGTTGGGCCGAGCCCGGGGTAGGTTTGGACCCTTCGGGGTCCCCCGGGTGAGGCAATACACCATTTCGGCCTCCGCTTCTCATAGACGGGAGTCCTGGTAAGGCCCGGCCAGGATGATTCAGTCTAGTCGCCACTTCTACTATCCCCTCTCTACTTTCACCCTTGTCTTCTCCTCCTTTTCACTTTTCTCATTTCTCTTCTTTCCTTTTTCAACTCGTTTGGCGGCAAGGGCTAACCTTGGGTGGCGAAAGACCTCTTGTCCAAAACCACACTTGGTTATAGAGACTGGGCAGCACTAATAGAGTAATGTCTTCAGCCAAGCCCTTCTTGTTATGAAGCGTTACCTATTCCCTTGTTGAGCTCGGTGGTGGGCGGTGCACCACAGTTTCCGAAACACCATTCCCCTCTTATGGGTTCCAAGCTAAAACAACCTGATCGGCCTCCGAAAAGAGTCCGGACCGAAGCACTTTCGACATTTCTAAAACTAGACAACTCAGACGACCACTTTACAAGATTTTTTGTCTTACACTCCGACGACACTTCTAAGCCGCTGTCAAAACTATCTCCATTCCTTGTTGCTAAAACTCTCCAAAACATGCTCGGGACAAAATATGAAGCGAAGAAGCTTTTTTCCGGTGACCTTCTTGTCGAGATTTATGAAAGATATCAGGCAACTGTTTTGCTCAATCTAAAAATGATACATGACCTTAAAGTGACCGCATCTGCACACCGTACGGTGAACACCATTCGCGGTGTGATATCAGAGGATGATCTCGTAACCAGTTCTGAAGAGGAAATCGTGGAGGGTCTAAGCACTCAAGGTGTCGTGGCCGCAAAACGAATTAAAATCCGTAAGGATGGTGAGGAACGACCCACCAAACATGTGATACTACCATTCAAGAAAAACTCGCTGCCCCCTACCGTAAAGGCGGGTTACATCAACTGCAAAGTGCGGCCGTATGTCCCAAACCCGCTACGCTGCCTTCGCTGCTAGCGCTACGGTCACGGTTCACGAGCGTGCCGTGGTCGTGAGACCTGTGCCAGGTGCAGCGGAACTGACCATACCGCTGAGGACTGCAACCTAGGCTACAAATGTGTAAACTGCAACGGCGACCGTCCTGCCTACTCTCAATCTTGTAATTTCTTTAAAAAGGAAAAAGAAATACTTGCTCTCAAGGTGAAAGAAAATATTACCTACCAAGAAGCAAAGCGCCGCCTCTCTGCTTTCCAGAGAGGCTCTTTTGCCGAGGCGGTGTCCAGCAGAGGACCTGCACCGTCTAAGGTATCAGTGGCAACCCAGGTGTCTTTTTCAGACCAGGGGAAGCCACTGCAGTCCTCTACGCCCAGGCTGAAGCTTACGCTTCCTGGGCATTCTATCTCAGCTGCGAAAGCAGCAAATGCACCTAGTCGCACCAAGAACCTAGGTGCCACAGTAGCGATGGAGGTCACGCCTTCGTCTCGACCTCCTGGTCCTGTCCCTCAGGCCACGGAGCGAGTCTCTCGCTCCTCTTCCCTGGGAAGAACTTCCCTGTCTAGGAAGCAGCACGGGCCACGTGCGACATAGGATACAGACGGGACTGTGGGCTGACCTAGCACGTCGACCGCCGCCCTATCAGGTCAAGGCAGGGACCATGGGCTGCCCCCGCGATCCCTAGACAACTCTAAGGCCTCTGGCAGGCCTGGCAAAAGGTCACCAGAGGCAGAAAAGACTGCAGATGCAGGCAACCTTTCTGCTCCAGAGCCAGATCCTGAGGAAATGGAGTGGCAGACCCAGAAACAAAAGCATAAAGGGAAAACACGAGTATTTCCTCCTTGATGAAATCATCATATACATCACCCCCTTTTTTTCTCCATCTGATACTTAAATTTTTTATAAAGAATGACGGCAATCATCCAGTGGAATTGCCGAGGTTTACTGAGGAACTTTGATGATATTGAGTTCCTCCTGCAGGAGCACCGCCCACTTGCTCTATGTTTACAAGAAACGCATCTCAGTTCAAAGCATACAAATTTTCTTAGACGCTATCATATTTTTAGAAAAGACAGAGAGGATGCGTCTGTGTCTGCGGGAGGAGTTGCAGTGGTTGTTCCAAAGTACCTTCCCTGCTCTGAAATCGCTCTTAATACTGGGCTTGAGGCAGTAGCGGTGCGCGTCCTCCTTCACAAAGTGGTGACTGTATGTTCCGTGTACATTCCTCCTTCTTTTACCTTTTCCACAAATGATTTTAATGCGCTTTTAGATCATCTTCCTGAACCTTTTCTTTTACTTGGTGATTTTAATGCGCATAATGTTTTGTGGGGTAGTTACCACATCGATGCCCGTGGTCGAATGATCGAGTCAATTTTAATGTCGCATGCACTTTGCCTTTTTAACACTGGAGAACCCACCTATTTTAGCCCATCATCATTATCGTCCTCATGTATTGATCTTTCCATCGGTAGTGCATCGATTTTTACTTGCTTTACGTGGGCAGCAGGCACTAACCCTCATGGAAGTGATCACTTTCCTATTTTTTTAAAAAACGCCATTCCTCGTGGAGACAAGAACGTTTGTTCTTTTCCCCACGTAGCCTTTCACCTTGCAACATACCAGCTTAATGTGGAGCATTCATCGCGTAACGTGGTACGTTGACCTGCTTGAACGAGCAACCCACGAGCTCCACGTCTTCACACGAAAGCTCCGAGGGGAGACTAGTCGGTGACATGCATCCACCGGGCGCCGTTGGCAGGGGGGGGGGGGGGGGGAGGGGGGGCTTCGGAAACACAAGATACGGCTCCGACTGCGCTTGCAACTCGACTTCTGACCAAATCCGAGCCACGACTTCGATTACTCGCTGCACCCTTCCGCGTGTGCGTTCGAGGGATTTCTCGCCGCCGAGCTCGGACGCAGAGTCAAGTGCCGAAAAATACCAACGCATAAAACGAGGTTCTTAACGCAGCCGCGCTGCGAAATCAAGGAAACGAAGTACCTCAATAAGCTCAGATATGAACTGCTACTTTTGGCCTTACTCCTAGCATTGCATTATCTGTACTTTTTTGTTTTAATTATGCACCTCCGTATGGCTATTCTTAATGTGTATTTTCTTCTTCCCTCGCTAAGCAAACGGAGGTTGTTCACATTGCTGAAGCCTCCCGCATAGGCATAACCACGATAGTTGAGAAAGCTGTGGATGTTTTCGTTCCTGCACGGTTGAGGCGCAACTCCCACTTTCCTTATTGGTTCACAAGAGATTAAAAAAAAAACGCATTATGAAGAAAACTGCACAATCATCGCTTATACAAAAAAAAACAGTGCTTAGTTTATGGCATTATGAGTTTAGTAGTTATCGCTGTCTCTTTAAAAAGCTGTATATAGACGATATCCTTTTAAACTTAAATGGCGTTGAGCAAAGTCTTGAAAAAAATCCGAAAGACTTCTGGCGCTTTGCTATGCAACACTTGCGTGGAAATAAAGCAATTATTTGTCTTCAAGATGATAATGGGTAACACTGTTTGCCGGCCGAAATAGCGTGAGTAGTTCTTTTGGTGCTATTAATGTTGAGTGCACCACTTTTTTGTCTTTGCTTACTGTTGGTGAAGAAGGGATAGTAGAGGCCATAAAAGAACTGAAACCCAAATTACCGAGTGGTGTTGATGACATACCTATGTTTATTATAAAAGGCCGCTGTTTTTTACTTGAACCTGTTTTGATGCATATTTTTAACTGGTCTCTTGCTGAACGACGTTTTTCCGAGCTTTGAAAAGTATCTCTATTTGTACATATTCTTGAGAAGGGCAATTCGACACTCGGTAATAATTACCGTCCAGTGTCATTGTCATGTAGTTTTGCAAAGGTTTTTCAAAAAGTTATACATAAGCTTGTTTACTTCTACTTTAGCTAAACGGTATTTGCATCTCAAGACTGTTTTTGAAGGGAAGTTCAGTTGAGTCAAATGTATGCTCGTTTTTAAGTTACTTTGCAGCAGTGGTGTCAAGCAGATGTCATATATTTTGACATTTCGAAAGCTACGGAAGCTTGCCTTGCATGGTTTCAGTCCGCACCTTTGCTCGTGGTTGTCCACTTATCTAGTCGGTCGCCGGAGCTCTGCTTCGCATTTATGATAGCTATTCTGACGAGTTTATCTCGAGTTCTATTGTACACCACGGATCCAACCAGGGACCACCTTTGTTCCTTTTGCTTGCAAATGATCTTCCTTTCTGTATTACATATGCAAAAATTATTTAGTTTATATTTCCTTCTTCTCCTTTTCCTTTTCTTATCAACTCTCCCGGGGGGTGCATTACTATGTATTTCTCTCATTTCAAAATAAATAATTTGGGAGTCAATGCTCTTGCTTTCTACCTCTCCTTTTTTCCTCCTACGTGTTTTGCGTGCTGTTTTATAATGCTGTTTTGTCGACTTATTAGAAATGTTTAAGTAGGATTGTTTTTAGATCATGCATTCCCTGTACGTGCAAGGCCACCGGACCCAGTGAAGCTAGCTCTACGTAGCTTTTGGTCCAGTGTCCTCGGCATAATGTTGCTGAAAATAAAGTTCAATTCAGTTCCTTTTACACAGTAAGCTTGGTTTTGTTCAGGGGAGGGAAACAGCCGTTGCTCGAGGGACTTTGCAGATTTCCTACTTTCCGGTTCTGAGAGACACCTTGTGAGCTGCTCTATTTTTTTAGATATATCAAAAGCATTTGATACAGTCAGCCATTCATTGCTACTGAAGGAGTTATATAGTTTTGGGTTTTGTGGTTCGTTCTACTCTCTTCTTTCAAGCTTTCTTACAAATCACTCAAGACTTGTAATTGCAGCAGAGTCGCGAAGTCCACGAACAATAATGAGAGGATGGTGTACTTCAGGGCTCAATTCTATAACCATTTCTGTTTAATTTTTTTTTCATGATATGCATACATTTATTTCAGGGGCCAAACTGTATCAATATGCTGACGACACGGTCATTGTCGCGCGTCATATTAATAGAACCTTTCCGGAATTCGGTCTGGTGACTTTGATCCCTATCATCATCTGAAAAATGGCATATGTTCTATTCTAACGGCGGCCTCCTCTTTACGGGGGAAGGAAGAAGTTGAAGATGCTTCTAAGCACATGATTCAAGAAGCCTCTACATTCTAGACGTTAGCACGACGTGAAACAGGATTTGGATGCAAGAGCTGCGTAAGCGTTTATTTCTAAGTCAGGCCAAGTTAATCTGTTAATAGCACACACTCGGATTCAGAGTCCCTTGATGTATAGAACTTTATCAAGCATCTATGTGGGTTGGCGCTTTGTTCGGACTGGTGGCATATTTTTCGCTATTGACACTGAAAGAGATTGGAAAAGAACTGTACAGTGAAGCGCACATTCTCGTTTACCGCTGTAAACGAGAATGAGAACAAGTGTCACGGAGCCCGTAAAATACTGCAGACCACAAGTTCATTGACACCATTAGTACGAAAAAAGTTAAACTGCCTTTTGAGTCACCAGATGGCACTGAATTCCGGAAAGGGTCTGTGCTGCCCATTCGATTCAACTGCGATTACGGTCGTGGACTGGTTTCAACAAATTCTCGTGGACATAAATGTCAATAAGACCTAACAAATTCGTTTCTAAAATCCCCTTAACTACGTGCGACTGGATTTCCCCATTCTTTTATATCACTCAAAATTCTTATCTTACGAATGTCTTCCTCTAGTATATGTTCAAAGTGTGAAACATTTGGCATTGTTTTTGTTTGTGGTTAAACCTGAAGTACTCAACTGGCATCCCTTTGTGCAAAATTGAGGTGTACTTGCCTTTTTCAGTACGTAAACTGGTTCATGCCCTTTCACATAGTTTATTGAAATACGGGGTTAAGGTGTTTGAAAATTGTAACGGCTACTGACACAGCGAAATTGATTGAATTTAAAAAACAATATATTGAAACTTGTTTTTTGTAGAAAGCGAACTTCTGACGGCACTGTTTTGTTTCACTATTTAAAATTTCTGTCTCCGAACACTATTCATTAAACTTTTTGTCCTACGCTATTTTTTGTCAGCTGATCTCAAAACCAAAAGTCCTTCACTTCGGTCGCTTCGTTTTCAAGAGACTTTCAAGATTACCTTTGTCCGGACTGGATGCGGCAGGTATAAACGCGAATTTTATATATCTGATCTCTTTAATATTTGGCCTTCAGAAATTCTGCAAGCTAACTCACTGAGACAGCTGAAGGCAATGATACGATTTTGTCTTTTCTAAGGGTTATGCTTCCTCGTCTATTTTTATTTCTAGTACGTGTCAACCATGTATTATAATTGTCATCTTGATTTCTTCTTTTTATTGCATACTCTTTGTCAAACATGCTTTTGCAGATTGGTTTTTTGTCTTTACGGCAGTTACTGCTTTTGTTTTCGGGCGTCATCCACAATTGTATTCATAACGTTTAGTTGGGCGGCGCCACACAAGCCATTTTTGGATTTGATTGCCCCCGCACACTTGTATACCGTCATGAATGTTTTTGAATTGAAATGACTATGACTATAATTATTATTATTTTTATTATTGCTATTATTATTATTTTATTATTGTTAATAATATTATTCGATACGTTGCACTACGCTACTCTTCGACACATCACTTAAAAACAAAAAAAAAATTCACTTCGTTCGCTTCCTTTTTAAGAGACTCAAAATTCCATTTATCCAGACTCAATACGGCAGGTCTTTACGCGAATATTTTGTGCCAGATGTCTTCAGTAATATGCTGTGGAAATTCTGCAGGCTAACTCACTTAGGCAGCCGAAGACATTGCATGTTACATTTCTGATGGATATGCTACTTAACGATGTTTGCAACTAGTGCGTGTCAACAATGCATTATATTTGTAACCTTGTTTTGTGTTTTGCAAACTGCTTCAATCTTGCTTTTGCAAACTGCTCTTTGTGCAACACCTTTTGAGTTTGTTCTCAGACATTCCACCACAATTTACTTCATAACTTTTATATGTGCGGCGTCACGCGCGCTCTTGTTGGTTTGATTACCCCCGCATTCTTGCGTTGTTGCATTGAATGGTCTTGAACACAAATGACGAATGACTAATTAAATTTGTGGCGACGAAGTATCGCGCAGAAAGCAGCGCGCGTTTGGTCGAGACAGAGCTCGTATTTTAGAATCGAGCCTTCCTATGATCTCCAAAACCATCGATTCTGCTTAATCTAAAGCAACCTTCGCCCCCCCCCCTCTCCCCCATTGTGAAGGTAATGCAAGGTAGAACTTGGAATAGTCGCGACAGATGTTTGTTAAACGTGACAAAAGAGCAACGATGTCATCATGATAGCATGAGCGAGTGGTTCATTTTATGCCCCGTAAGACAGAGTCAATCATCCTTTCGATTGTAGCTGGCACATAAGAGAGACTAAAAGGCATGGCGTTAAATTCATACAAACCATCTGGTGTAGCGAGAGCAGTTTTCTGAAGCGAAAGCCGTACTATTAGCAAGTTCACCCCTGTACCACACCTATAAAAGAGTGGCTTGACTCTGGCAGCATAGGAATATACGAAGTAATAATTATAGGGTTTGCCAAGTAACCAAAGATGCACCAATACTTTTGTTCTCTGGGTTGATGCCGTATTTTTTGGAGATATTTTCTAGAAGGCAATGAAAGGAAATTTAATGAAACAGAAAAGCAAGTAGAATTCACCCCGCGCTTTAGCAATGAGTGCAGTGCTGCGCCGCCTTGAACTACCAAAGCGGACGTTTATGGCGCCTCGTGTACTGGGGCACCGGATGCTGCCTCCCCCTGCGTGCAAGTCAACGACACTCCGACGCATGCGCAGTGAATGAACGGATACGTCCTTGGCACGGCAGCTCGGCTACACGTTTCAAGCTCGGCTGTCAATCGTGCACTGCAGCTGGTTTCAGGAGACATCACTGACGCTGCTAGCTCTTATGTTTCTGTTAATTCTGGTTCTTGTATCACGCTGGCAATGATGATAGCTAGTTGATGGACACAAACATATAATGACATTGTTTGCCATACAAAAGTAACACCTAGGCTATATCTTGTATATGTGGATTCCTTTCCAAAAACAAATTGGGGTGTGTTTATGTTTATAGAGCCTGAACTTAGCCTGCCTCGACGAGCGACTTGTCTCTCAGCTGTACATCATCAGTTTAGCCAGTGCAGAGCTACCGCTAGCATGGGGTCTTTAACGTGCACCGCGCAGTAGTGATATCGCGCAGATCGAAACAGGCAGGGGTGGGGATGGAACACAAGATCCCTGGTTTCTGCAGCGCGAGCCTTCACTCCACGTGCTCCGAGCTGTTGTGCGGTAGCCCACTCGGGCACTGATCCCCCGATTCCTTTCCACTTTACAGCAAGAATGATTAAAAGATAGTGTTATATAAAATACAGTTTTTGATAAAAAAAACAACAACAGCTGACTTAGCAGTCACTGAAAGAGCGTTTCTTGTGTTTGATGACTTTATTTTTACTCTTATGTACCTTACGGGGAGGCAGATCCTATCACTGGCAGAGCATTAACAGAAGGAGCTATGAAAAGTGACGGTCTTTGACATCGGGTGTCTTAGTTATAGCTAGGGTTCCGCGTTTTCGGTATCTATTTTTCTTCAAATTCGGGGGTATTTATCGGTGTTTATTTTTTCTCTTGAAATCGGTGTTTTTCGGTGTTTAATTTCAGTGCTGGAAAGGCATCGGTGATTATCGGGGCTTGTGTTGCAAAGCGACTGCATAATTACTAGAAAAACCACGGCACACCTCACATTACATACGTTTATTGTACACACACCAAACACGTCACACAATGCACGCACATATGGAAATAACAGAAAGCGTGACGCTTTCAGAAGCGTGATATCAAAACTGAAACTTATTGAAAAAATTGACATGTACATTGTCAGAGACTTGTCAGTCATCGGAGCAGGTTCCTTGCGGCTGAGGAAACGCAGTCCAGAAAACGCACGCCCCACGTTCGCGCTTGAAACGGGGATGACAAGAAAATCAAAAGAAGTTTTCGACAAGACTGGCCATTCCTTGCTGTGCGCTCTCCAGAAGCTGCCAATGCATTGCCCTATTGCCCTCCCCCCTTCCCCCCGCCCCTCTTCGCCTTTCCTCCTTTCTCCCATATACCAGGAAACCTATGCCTGGACAAAAGACTTGAAAACCGTCGTGCTAAAAAAGGTAAGGGAAGGAAACGGGGCAATAAACATGGTTTCAAAAGAAAGAGGCGACCCCAAGGACGGTTCAGTGGGGCTGTGTTCCGGGTCAACGAAAAAAGAAAGCGGGCTAGAAGATTCTTTCAGCAAAGGTGCCATTTTTTCCGCAGCTTGAATTCGGTGCTTTTCGGTTTTTACCGATTAAAAAAAACACCTCGGGGGTTAATTATCGGTATTTATCGGTATATACCGAAAACACGAAACCCTAGTTATAGCTTGTGGGGGTTCTGCATTTAGCTACCAACATAGGTACCGATAGAGTAACCAAAGGGTTGTCTCAACAGCGGCGATAGCTCAAAGGAGACGTCAAACCTAGTAGCGCGGTCCCCACATCTCCGCGGCAATATAGACGACGTTTAGGGCTACATTACCGCGGGTCGGTTCGATTAATTACCTTCGTCGGTGCCAATGATCGACAACCTTGTCTCGCTCTCTCGAATATAGCGGAAGAGAAGACACACGTACCAGAGTAAGGACAGTCCAAGAGCATTTATTAACATCCTCTTTTAAATTAACTACAATGTCCTTATCCAAAAATGCACCCCGCGCCGGCAAGGTAAGAAAAGGTCCTTACCTGCCAGACGCGGGGTTCCGGAGAGCCAAGACCGGGGAAGCGTCGGAGAAGTCGCCGACACACGTCCGATCTCTTTCGCGGTCACCCGGACGAGTCCCTTTCCCGAAAGCGGGAAAACCAGAGGCGAAACCTCCTCGCCTGTCAGCAGTGATCCGCATCCGAGCGGGGGGACGGAAAGAGGTCCCCTCGGGAGAGAGTGAGAGGAGGGCCCCCCAAGCCATGCGGCCCTCCGCCTCACGAACAGGTCGGAGCTCACGGCAAAGGAGGCCGAGTGTTCCGACCTGCGGCCGTTATCGCAGCCATCGGGGAAGCAAGCTCTTACGATGACGGCGGCGTTCTGCAAGCACGATGCATAATAACCGACGGTATGCGCTGGGGAAACATTGGTGAAACAGATATAGCATTCTATGTTTTCAACGTTTAGAGAGGAGGGGGTGGTTGGCACGAATACGAAGAAATCTGACGCCAGTGAAAGAAGAATAATCTGCGTAAAATAAAGGTAAGGCTCACTGCTGAACTGAATTAATATAATTATTAAGATAGGCTTGATGTGGGTCCCAGGCGACAGATGTGTATGTGAGTTTAGGACAAATAATAGATTAGAAACATGCCTTTTTAATCGAGAATGGGTCAGTTTCAAGTTGAGCTTTGAAAATTCTCATGTGCGATTAGCAGAGGGAAGGGTGTGACTGATGTGAAGGACCCAAGGAAGATCAGATAAAAGGTAGACTTCAAGATATTTTTCAGAATTATTTTTCCAAATAAACACAGTTAAGCGAATAGAAAAACAATATAAGATATAGAGAGACGAGTTAACGAGACGAGCTTGCACTTTGAATATTGAGGGAAATGTGACTTTTTTACATGCGGACGATGTTACGCTTTACCGGGATCTTACATGAAATCAGGAGAGGTGGGACAAAAGGGTTTAACCAAGAAAAATAATATACATTTACAAAAGAGGAAAAGAGAGTAACGCGGAAGGGTATTGCAGTAGGATGAAGACTTGGGACAGTTGGTTTCGCATAATGACGATTAAGAACAGCGCGAACGAGACGAGGGACAAGGGGAGACGTAGACAGACAGAACGCTGACTCTCAACTGAATTTTATTGGAAAGCAACTCATAAAATCGCCGTGACCAAATAGGACGCAATCCTTATCACCTTGTCACGCACTAAGTCTATCATACACGTGCCCCCAGGAACACCAGCTCTTCATCACAAAGAGCAATTGAGGACGCACTTACATACACGGACACACTTACCTACTCGTCATATGCTGCACGCCTCGGAGAACTCCCGCGTTTTTCGCTGTCTACAGCCCCTCAGGATGACTGCGCCTTCTTACCTTTGTTGACAGTCACACCCATTAAGATGGATGGCGAAATTTCCCGAGGGCGACGACCTCACGGAAGGATGAGGTGAATGAAAACGGGTACACATTTGGAGATGCACAGTCACTGACTCAATTCACCGTGGAGGTAGAGTACGTGATCGCCGGTGGACTTCTTTTTGAATTCAGGCCAATAACCAGTATTGTCTTAACTGTATTAGTTTAAGGTCGTATTTTGGGACAAGTGAGTGTCTTGCCGGACGCTGGGGCGAGGCCAGCCGCCGGTGTACTCGCTTTGGTAGGGAGCCGAAGTCAAAACACCTCGTCTAGCAACAGCCTCTCGCGCGCACTCCACACCTCTAATCCCCTCTTCTTCATCTCTTCTGGTTTCAACCCCGACACTGCCCTACCCCCTCCCCCCCTCCCAACTTCGAGAAGTTCATGTTGTGAACTTCTTGACGTCTTCCACTGAAGACATCGTTACTTTCTTGCTCTTTGTAACATGAACATCCTGAAGACACAGGTTTCGTACTTCCTTACGCACAATGCTCGCACTGTTCTCTTTGGACTGCGTAATCCAAACACCTTGCACATTATGTGGACCTAGAAAACCAAAAAAAACCTAGGTGACACACATATCGAAACAAAACAAGGAGACTACACACACACACAGAAGCAGCACCACTCGTCTGAGAGAGCCTTCCCCATAAATCCTCATCTTGAGCTTGTACCTCGCTAGATGAAGTTAAAATAACCCGCGGCTGCATTTTCGATCCCTTTAAAGTACTCCACATCGCACAGACTTTCAATGATTGTTCTCGGGTTGTCCATATGGTGCAGACTTGTACGTAACGCGTTACAAGTAATGTATTACTTGTAATCGATGACATTTTACTGTAATTTTGTAACGCTTCAATTACTTCCTTTAAGGAGTAACGATCCTTGTAATTTAAATACTTTTTTGCTGCAATCGATTACAAAATTACCCAATACAATTTTTCTCTTTTTGTAAGGGGGGTGAGGCTGAACGGGTCAGATGTGCTGAAGTCACAGAGCTCTAAGCAATGTTCGATTCCTTTTTTTTTTTTGAAACCATTAAGCACGGGATTTTGAGGATTAGTAGGCTACTTCACTATGCTTCGTTTTCTGGGTACATCTTTTTTTTTTTTTTGGTACACCGGCAGTTGAACGCGGTGACGAGGAAAGACGTCTACACGCTCCCCCGCATAGACGACACGCCAAAACGGCTGTGCCACTCTCGATGCTCTTGATCGATGGACCTGAAGAGCGGCTGCTTGCAGATCGAAGTCGACGAACGGGACCCAGAGAAGACAGCTTTTGTCACGCCGGATGGACTGTACGAGTTTAAGGTGATGCCCTTCGGTTTATGCACGGCACCAGCAACTTTCCAGCGTGTCATGGACACCGTTCTGGAAGGACTGAAGTGGCAGCTCTCTCTTGTCTACCTCCATGACGTCGTAGTGTCTTCCGGCGACTTCGACGAGCACTTGCGACGACTGTGAGCTATTCTCCAAACCACACAGACCGCCGGACGCACCCACAAGCCGTCAATGTGTCGGTTCGCCTATGACGAACTGAAGTTCCTAGGTCACGCGGTTAGTAACGAAGGCGTTCACCCAGACCGAGAGAAGACTCGCTTCGTCGCAGCATTTCCTGCGCCGACAGACAAGAAGGCCGTGCGAAGGCTCCTTGGACTATATGCCTACTATCGGCGCTTCGTTCGGGATTTCGCAAGCATTTTCGCGCCGCTCACACAGCTCACGAAGAACGCCGAGAACTTTGAGTGGGCCGAGGAGCAGCAGCAGGCATTCTACGCGCTGCAGCGACGACTCCAGACTCTTCCTGTTCTTGGCAATTTCGATCAGGATGCAGAAACCGAGATACAGAAGGACGCAAGTAACGCAGGACTTGGTGCGGTACTTGTTCAAGTGCAAGAAGGCACAAAGCGAGTCATCGCCTACGCAAGTCGGACACTGTCCAAGGCGGAGAAACATTACTCCATAACTGAGAAATAATGTCTTGCGTTCGTCTGGGCAATCACAAAGTTTCGTCCGTACTTGTACGGGAGCCCGTTCCGCGTAGTCACAGACCACCACTCGCTCCGCTGGCTTGAGAACCTTAAGGACCCGCCTGGACGCCTCGCTCGATGTAGTTTCCGACCACAAGAGTTCAACATTACTGTGGTCTAGAAGTCAAGCCGCAAGCACAGAGACGCCGACTGCCTCTCCAGAGCCCCCGTGGAAACGCCTTTAAGCAGGAGCGACGACGATGACGACGAGAGCATCCTAGTCGCAGTAAACACCGACGACATGGCACGACGTCAACGAGACGATCCTGGGCTGCGCGAAAGAATAGAGCACCTGGAAGGGCGCGGGAGTACGATGCCACGTGTTTTCTTACGAGCCCTGCCGACCTTCGCCATTCGACAAGGTATACTCTACAAAGAGAACTTTGGAGACAACAACTCGGGCTGCTGGTAATTCCGACCGGCCTTCGAGAGATCTTTCAAGCCTGCCTCGACGACCCTACATCCGGACACCTTGGTTACAGCCGGACACTGGCTCGTATTCGTGAAAAGTATTACTGGCCCAAGCTCCCCAAAACTGTCCACCTTTACACACAATCATGCCACGAGTGCCAGTGACGTAAGAAACCTTCGACGAGGGCAGCCTGTCTTCTGCAGCCAATTCCTTTGCAAACTGCATCATTCCAGCAGATCGGAATAGATCTACTTGGCGCTTTTCCTCCGTCAACGTCGGGAAACCGCTGGATAATCGTCGCCACAGATTATCTTACGCGGTACGCCAAAACGAAAGCCCTTTCTTCAGGGACTGCTCGGGAAGTCGTCACATATTTTATCGAGTCCATCGTCCTTCGGCACGGCACTCCCGAAGTTCTGATCACAAATCGTGGATCGTCGTTCATGCCTCCGCTGACGCAAGAAATCCTTGGTCTCAGCCACAGCAGGCGGCGTCGCACCATGGCATACCACCCGCAAATCAGCGGGCTGACGGAGAGACTCAACAAGATCACCGCCGACATGATCTCCATTTTTTTTTTCAGCATAATGCAATTAAATGCGAGGGTGCAAGCAAGCCGGACAAGAATCACGAAAATAATCCCTGGAGAAGGGGAACAAGAGGGAGAAAGGACAAACACAAATCTTCAAACACAGCTAGGTGACTGGTGCGGGACCGGAAAAATCCGCCTGGTCCGGGTATCGAACCCGGGACCTCTCCATTTCCAGTGGAGCGCTATACCAACTGAGCACCTGTTTGTCCTTCGTCCCTCTTGTCCCCCTTCTCAGGGATTCTTTTCGTCATGATCTCCATGTACATCTACGTGGGGCACAAGACATGGGACGAGGTGCTGCCGTACGTCATATTTGCCGACGACACGGCCGTGCAAGGGACCCCCGGGGTGACACCATTTCAACTGGTTTATGGTCGCAAAGTAACTGCACTGCTGGACGCGATGTTACCCCACGAAGTGGCTGCCAACGGAAACGATGACGCCCAGGGTTGCCCAACGGGCAGAAGAGGTCCGTCAGCTCACCAGACTCCGTATTAAAGCCCAGCAACGTATCGACACTGGCCGCTGCAACCTTCGTCGACGGGAAGTCCGTTTCCAGCCCGGCGACACGGTGTGGGTGTGGACACCGATTCACCGCGGTGGTCTCAGCGTGAAACTCCTGAAAGGGTATTTCGGACCCTACAAGGTACTTCGTCGACTTGAAGATTTGAACTACGAGGTGATGCGTGAGGGAACAAGAACATCATCACGCTGCCCACGACGACCTGAAGTCGTCCACGTCGTGCGCCTCAAGCCGTACTAGGCTCGATAGGTCTGTGTTATACAAGCCTCCGTATTTTCCCAATCTTTCGTTTGTCTTGCTCAGTTTTGTTTTCTTGTACGTTAAACTGAGACGCTGCTCTTTTTAAAGGGGGGATTAATGCCACGCGCGCCTGCAAGCAAGCGCGCCTATGTCCGAATGGTTATCGTCTTTAGCTCCTACGCAAAGGGCTCGAGGTTTGATGCCTGGGTGCGGACGCGTCTTTTTGTTATTCCTGTAAATTTCGTGTTCTGGTGTATTCGAGAACATTGCTGCTTATTCTAGGTCAGAATGTTCTACGGGTTGAACCTTCTACGCCGATTATTCCAGAAGCCTACGGGTGTACATAAGGGGCTTCGCGTGGCGAGCCAAAGTCAGTCTTGTCCCAGCGCTTGATCCTGTTGTTTAGCCGACATCGACGCCTGCGACTCTATCCTTTCTCTTTTTTGTTTTGGGCACAAGTTCGCCCAATTAAACGTATAGTTTCTCCAGTTATTCGCCGCCTCATAATTTGTCACTAGTGACTTTATTTCTACTCGCATATTTGAAAACGACCAACATTCTGGTATATTTTATCTTTTTTTTTTTTTTTTTTCGGGCTCAGGGGTTCGTGACTTTCACTTCAGCCGTGGGTTCAGCTGTTCATCCGGCTGGAGTGCACGGACGCCGGATATGCGCACCTGCACCGAGGTCACAACCGAACACATTTGCAATAAAGAGTATAAATAGCGGGAGTGCACTTGTAGAAAAAGAGATATCGCACACGTTATATATTGTTTAAGCGAAATATCTGTCGTACAAATGTCTATAAGTCAGAGAAGAAATAGAAAAATATTGTTCCCACATCGTGAAAGACGTAGATTACCAAAGCCCATGAATTTATATTGAACCCAAATTTATTTTCATTGTAATAAAGATTTCAAATAGAGTAAAAGAACGACTTAGACAACATTATTTGATCCGTATTGTATTTATGCCAAAACACCATGAATGTGAAAGCAGATCTGCAAAAAAGTCCAGAACAATTAAAACTTCCGATTATATGCCTAAACCTTGAATTCAGCTGGAGCCATCAGGAATGGCGCCATCGGCATTCGATTTGCTTCAGCGTTCAGACTTCAGCTTTGGAGGCTCGTACCACAAAGACGCTGAGCGCCAAGAGTGAAGCGTCGGCTTCTTTACCGGCCCACAGTCGATTTGCTTCTTCGGTGGCGTCTTGGAGAAGGAGCAACTCTTCTTCCTTTGTCACAAACGCCCTTATGGGGTTTGTGGCCATCAAGTCCTCTGCAGGTAGAGGAGAATTCAAACAGATAAGAAAAAAAAGTTTAGTTAGGAGTACTATCCAGAACCCACTGAGGGCACCGCAGCCCGTGGTAAGTGGGGCGAAAGCTCGCGCTCGTGTTACAGAACGAAAAAATCCTGGGCTCAGGGTCCGCCCTTGCCCCTTTAAGATCTAGATGAGAATCGTAATTGTGTGCGATTACGTGACTACTAGGCTTAGCACGGTAGTGTTGTACACGTCCTCAAAAAAAGGAAAGAAAGCTCGTTCCTCATTCCTTGTGATTTTTGGAACGCGTTCCCGTTACAAGTTCTACACGTGGAAAAGGAACTCGATCCTGTTAAAGTTAAAGAAAATGGAACGGATCGTTACATTTACGTTACATTTGTATTTTGCTGATTGCCATATATAGTTAGATCAAGCAAAGTTTTTTTTTTTTTTTTTTTTTTTTTATCTATCCCATCAAATGGTAATGTACGAATTTGAATGCAGTGATGGAAGGGCACCAGGAGAAGAAGACGAGCGGAAACAGGGTTTCATTTCTTGATATAATTTCTCCTTTAAAACTCTCAGCTTTCAACCATATTTTGTGCTGGGCGATTTAGATGAGCCAAATGTACTGTTACTCCACATTGCACGAGCGTTTTACAACAACCTCACACGTTTCAATCTAATAAAGACCCTCGTTCGAACTTAAAAACTGTTACTTCTGTACGTTGCTGTCTGCAAGACGAGCAAGTGAAGAAGAGGGTAGGGCTATTTGGAAGGTTAGTCTTGAAAACTACAAGTCCTTCGTCAAAGTTGGATTCACTGTTCAGTTTTTAGGTGGGGGACGAAAGGAGAAGAACCAAAAATTAATTTTTGTGTTCATTTGAAGTGACCAATATTCGGGATACAAGGATGCGTTTGATGTGTGATAACCTGTACTTTTTTGTAACGGTAGGTTTCTTTGTGGATGTTCTGTGATGGCTGTAGTCGTCCTTATATTTCTGGATGTATGAGGATTCGTGGAAGCAAAGAAAAAAGCTGAATCTGGGACGTCCCTCTTTTTGTGTTTTTTTTCTTTGGCTAAAAGTTTTGCTTTTTGTACCGCAGACTCGGGCACTGAAACAAAATATAGAAATGTCCACTAGCTCTCCTTCACTCGTCTCTTACGGTGTTACTAAGTGACGACAACACAAAATAAACCATGTGATAAGTAACCAAAAAGTTAACGAGATCCTGCATTTCGTTAAGATATTGTTTTTTTTTTTAATTTTTGAATTTTCTTCTTAGAAATAAAAAACAAATTACCCCACTGGACGAAAAAAAAGGAACGCCGTTCCTTTTTCCGTTTCAGTAAAAATGTATCGAGTTCCCGCTCCAGTTCCACCGATGCGAAATGAACGGCGGCGTTCCTTCGTTCCTCCTAAAAGGAACGCGTTTCAGGAACGCCGTTCCTTGGAACGCCGTTTCGTACAACACTGGTGCACGGTAAATACCCCAGGTAAGCTGTTGCACCGTATATAAACACATTGGCTCTCCTCATCAAAAACATTCACTAATTTTAAAACACTTCCGACTTCATTAGCCTCCAACTAAAAATGTAAATTTAAATTTTAGTTTTTCAATTCTATGTGTTACTTAAAAAAAAAACGGTTAGGTGAAATTTGTTTCGGTTTCTAAGAGTTTACGTTTGTTCTCTGACAATCAAACTTCAAGTCTATTTCTTATACTTCCAGCCTAACTTCTAAATGAAAGTCAAGTTCATATCTAAATGCAAACTTTGAACCCGCCTTAACGCACACACATCTCGCCGCATATCCACAGATACATAAATGCAAGAATGTAACTGACTAAGGAAGTGAAACAAATTTTTTCAGAGGTGCAAAATATAGAAGAACAAAGGAGACCCCAGAAGGAAACGGTCGAAAGACATAAACTTTTCGCCCTTTTTTTTTAGTTTCATATTTGTGATTTAAACTGACTTAACAACAGGCTAGCCAAAACTAGGCATCAAATGGTTGCTTACGGATTAAGAATTCCAGGTCTACGTGGGACTCGAATGAGCTACTTATGACTTCGCACATGGACAATGTCCAGTTGGCGTTTTTCAGAATGCCTCTTAGGTAAGAGAGGAGGGCCTCTTTCCCAGCAAGGTCCACGGTTGGAGGAGTGCAATTTTCGCAGATCTGGAATGGAATGAAGAAAAAATACGAATATAACGAAGTAGGTACTTGTCGTTTCTATTTTATGTGGAACTAGAATTCGTCACATGTTTGCTCGGGCTGCCTTACACCAGACAAAAAAAAATGAAGTAAACATGTACTTTCAGGAGAAGAGTGAATTTTTTGTTATTATTCACGCGATTCTGTTACCCATTTTGCTAAGTTCTTAGTCAAGTTATTAACAGGTTTTGTTAACCCAATTCGGTATGTTCATTTAAAAAGGTAATATAAAAATACACTTGTTCCTTTTTCATAGCAGGCCATTACGATCAGGAACTGATATATTTATTGACACCATGTAAAATACGTATTAGTTATAGAAAGTAATGTCGTTACGTCCGAACAACGTTTTTTTGTTTTTTTTTAGAGCAATCTGACTTCAGGGACGCTTGCTGATAGCGTTTTTTCGCGATTAAAGTATTTTTTATTTAGAGCAGAAATTCCTATATATGCTTTAATAAATGGAAATAACATTTTTTGTTTTCTTCTTACCCATTTTCAATCTGCACCTAGCTACCACCACTAAATATGTAACGACAGATGATGTAAATTGAATAGTATAACTTTTTTCCGCAAGGTTACAGTTATTTTGAAATTGTGAAAAAATACCGTAAAAGCTCACTCCAGCAGCAGGTAAACTTTGAGTGTCATACTCTATTTATTTTTAAATTGCCTGCACGGACTGCAAGTTTTACATGTGGCGTCAAACCACTAGAAAGCGTAGGGAAGCTTGATTTCTGATTTTTGCATCATCCTAATTTGACGTTTCATTAAGAGTCAGTGCCAGTTTGGTGGTACTTAATAGCATGCTGGGAATTTAGGAGTAATTAATAGCATGTCCGGAAATAAAAAAAAAATTATTCAGTTTGGGTAGCTGAAAAAAAAACCGCTGGAGCTTTGTTCTATTTAAATTCGTTGAATATGGTTCATTTTGGTGCCACCTTCACCAATAAAAACAGAAGAAAGCGAAACGTTTGTTTCCGCAATTTCATTTTATTTTGTAAAATTGAACAAGGTGACCTTTGTTCGAGCAAGTTTATATTTAATATATAGTAACAAATAAATTATGTCTTGCGAAAAATATTACAAATAAAATGACAGATAACAGTCAAATTACTCCAATTAAATTTGCGTAATTGAATTGCTACTCCAGTATGATCGGATTCCCTTGCTCTAAATGGGTCACTCTGCAATTCAATATTCTCATCTCTAAATTAATTCGTTAAAGCTGAAGTATCGTGATTACTATATTTCGCAAAAAATCGTTGAGCGAAGTTCCCGAAAAACTGTACCCTTGAAAAAAGCAATAAAATAAGGCTTGTGAATACTTATGCATTACATATTGCTCTTGTGCGCATTCTATATTTAATTACCTATTTTTGTATAACTTCGTGTACTGTGAAATTTGCTAACCACGTCGTGCCAGAACTTATAAAATATTTTGCCATAAATAAAGAAAAATAATAAATTAGTAAATAAGTCAGCACATAAATAAATGCCCAAAAACTTGAATAACTAAAAACGTCAGTACACAAATAAATAAATATATAAATACGTAAATATATCACTACACTTATAAAGAAACTCTCTCCAAATGTTGCGCGTAGAAATCTTAGCCATTTTTTTCTTGGGAGTTTCGTAAAAAAAGACATTACTTTATCGATTGAAAAGGAATTTATTTCTTTGTTTTTAAGTAAATATCATACTCTCCATCTCCTATCTTTCATACAAAAAATCGTAAGGGTGCAGGCGAGCTGGTGAATATTAACCATGTTGAATTAACCTGAGACTGGGGTAGTGAAGAAACATCAAAACGTAGAAGGGACAGAAAATAGACAGGACTGTGGCGCTTGAACTGTATAGACTTTGTGCTTTTGTGTTGGTGGAGATGACCTTGAGATTGAGACTATATAAGGAGGTGGACTAAATAAACGAGTTAGCTGAGTTTGAGACGTCGTCCTGTCTATTTTCTGTCTCTTCTACGTTTTGATGTTTCTTCTCTACCCCAGTCTCAGGTTAATTCAACATGGTTCCTATCTTTCGCTTAAATTGAGCCGATCGCCTCGGAGGCGCCAGCTCATCTCGCTCGACATCGACTTCAATCTCAGCCGCGTAGGCGCCGACAAACATCTCAATCAACTACCACCTGCATGGTGTTTCTGAGCTCAACTCATGCGTGGACGTATTCGTAGAAATAAACCAATAAACGGAGTGCATTGAACGTTTTCAGAAAGGTGTTTTAGGTGGTGCATTTATCACGCTAAAATTTGATGAGTGCAAGTTTAAACGAAAATACGCCTGAAGAGAAAAGTTTTTTGGGGGGCACAGGTAGAGAAATAATAAAAACTGCATGGTTTACGCCACTACCCACCGCCAGTATAACACTTGCTAGGATCGCGTTTCATCTTTATTTTTTTTTTCTGGTCTTCACAATGCCTCTAAAGCAAAAAGAGAGGTCCGAAAAAGACTTCGTTGAATGGAAGCGCCGGTCCACTAATGTTCAGAGTGGGAGTCGGCCAATGAGGTGCCAAGAAAGAGAGAACTGCATTTGGCTAAGCAAAGAGAAGCTAGATGGGCCCGTTCTGCTATGACCAAGCCCTGAGTGAGGGGTCGATGTTCGTCTCAATTTAATCAGCGGAATATGGCCTTCACACAAGAAACATCGAAATTCTATTGGATTTTAAACTAGTTTCGGGTGAAGCACCTCAGGAAGATAGCACCATCCTTTTTTTTTATCAAGATTTACCTTTGCGTACTTGCTCCAGCGCGGCATTCCGGCCAACTTCTTACGAAATCTTATATGCGGGGAGCTGGCGCTGAAAGTGAAGAGAGCCTCTCCTCCCGGCTTCATCAGCTTGGCAATGTTCTTGAGCGCCTGCTCCTGGTCCTTCAGCCAGTTGAGGAGCGAGAGGGCGTAGACGCGGTCGAAGAGCCCGTACCGCCCCACGAATTCAGACAGATCATCCGACACAATGTTGAGGGTGTCGTAGACGATCTTAGGGTGGGAAAAACGCTCTCTCGCATATTGCAGCATGTCCTTGGACGAGTCGACGGCGACGATCCTTCGGCACGGTAGACATTGGGGCAGCAGCACTTCGCGCGTGATGTTCCCTGGGCCGCAGCCAAGGTCCAGGAACTGCTGGTCATCGGCCGGGCCGCTCGGGAACGAGCCTTGAACGGAGCGCAGAACATCGGCAGATGCGGAAAACCATTTCGCCGCAGATATGTTTACGTACAGCTCTGGAATCAGCGTGTATTCGGTGGGTTCGGTGTTTGCCATCGCGACACACTCAAAGCAGGAACGACGAGAGCCGCTTAATTGCTGCGTTACGGCCAGGGAGCCTGAAAGTAACTGAACGCTGTATAATATCACGGGCTGCAAGCACAGGATGCGATGCTATGTCAGACCACATGTTTGTCTCCTAAAGGCTCGTTAGCGACAGGTGTGCAAGCGGATTCGGCTTAGACTCGGTGGTTTCAGTTCAAATCAAGCACGTGTCGGGGTAGTTATGATCATTTGCCTCTTATACATATCTAGAATGCCAGGTTTCTCAGAGAAAACCGCCATTTAAAAGGCTTAAACTTTCTTTTATCTCCGGAATAGTTATAAGGAGGAGCAAGGATTAATGAGCCAGGTTCTGTCGTTTGTTAAGAATAACGTAAAACGAAAAATCTCAGTATTTCTTCTTGTACATGCATGTTGCGCGTACTCTTATTGTTCTAATTATTGAACGTTTTTTTTCTTAACTTTTGATACCAGAGATAACAAAGTCAAACATCCGATACCTTTGGCGTTCTGGTGGCACATTCGAAGCCTTGTTTCTTAGGAGTTATTGTAAGGTTTGCTTTCTATACAAGGTATATCTGCAAAAACTATCAAACGTAAAAAACGTTGTTTGGAAGGGGAAAGTACGATTCCTTGCCATGAATAAACTGCCAGGTAGGGCGGACGCCATAGATTGCGAAAAATGTTTAAGTAAAAAATATTTAACTAAAATATAATATTAACCTTTTTTGATTCTTAGAGAACGACATATAGTTTCAAATAGAAACCTTCTGAGCGTAATGGAAAACTCCTGAATCAATAAAGTATCGATGACTTGTACCACTTCGAAAGCCCAGAGGTGCGCTAAAGTTACCACTTGTGAAGCAGGCTTAAGGCTGGCGATGCGAAGAAGCGAATGAAAAGGATAGAGTCCGGATTTTCGCAAAATGTTTGAGTGAGTGCAGGGTACACAAGGATATATTACTGTCCGATAATGTATCTAATCTTTTGTTGTGACTATTGTTGATTCATACAAGAGTGATTTTTTTAATTGATTTATGTCTAATAAAATATGGTAAATGCAGATGTTGACGACTGTAACATGCAGACCGCTACTCTATTATCATAATAGACTTTTCCTGAAATTCACCTTAAAAGATTGCGAATACAAACGACCTAAATATCTTTATCCCACTTGTGAAACAAAACATATGTATATGTACCAATTATTTGGAAGAAAGTCTTGATCATCGCTCACATAGTTGCAAGAGAAGATAAGGCGATGTATACTGTCAATATTCAGTCGTTTTTGTTTTTCAGAACTTACGTTGGGAAGGTGTATTTCGAAGCAACAAGATTGTGCTCACGCCACGCACACCGCTGAATGAAACTCGGGAGCTTCTGACAACGTTAATGTGTGAGAGGAAAAATGCGCTAAACAAATTCACAAAGGAAATGTTTCTACTGAATAAGCGTGCGCTTCTGGCGTCGCAAAATGAGACACCCCAAAACATGAGGTCTTATAACTACACAAAGTGTACGAATTATCAGATAAATGTTAATTATATGAAACTCTACCAAGCATCAGTTTACCAAAAAAAAGCCCAACATCACGTTTCGTTTGAGTGAATTGAGCTTCATGTGGGTCTTAATTTTAAGAAATGTCTGCAAAACTATTGCGACAAAACTTTCGTGGTTGATCAGTAAACCGAGCTGATTGGGTGGAATATTATCATGTTTTTTTTACGACGCATTTATAGCTCTGGGGCTATAAAATGCCGGAACATTGTGTCTTCCCTTGCGCCGTGGACGCTGTAAATAGGGTTCCGTGTATTCGGTATCTACCAAGTAGCTACAAAAAACACCCTCGAACTCGCTTAATGAAAATTTTAAAAAATCACGAATTGGAGTTGTTTTTAACCTCCCAAAACATCGCTTCGTTTTCTTACTGCGAATTATCTGTCACCCCCAACTTCGTACAAGGAAGATTTTCCCTTTTTATGCGGAATGGCGCCTTTGTTTTGACAAGTTTTCTACCAAGGAGTCCTCGACCAACGCCTCGAACAAAGGGATGGTCTACCAAAAGTGGTTGACTGAGAAGAGGAGTAGTTTTTGATCCGAAGACTCTAATCAAAGAGAGAAAAGAAAAAGTCCATTTTCAAACCAGCAAAAGAACGCGTCGTTTTCAAAATCTGAATGATTCAGAGAAGTTAGTGATTACATAAAAAATAGTAAATCACCTTTTTTAATTAATTACTTTTTATTCAAGACTAAATATAACTGTAATCGATATCGTTTTTTTAGTAATGTGCAAAAGGCTGGTAATAGTAATTAAGCATTACATCACATGTACGCAGCGGGCTCACTTTTTTTAATTACGCGTTTAAAAGAAGCCAACGAATGTTTTCGTAAGATTTAAAGAAATAATTATTATTAGGCCAAAAAAAAAAACGACGAGCTACGAATGCATTGTATCTTCAAGCGTACTGCGTTATAGCCGAAACCATACAGGGCTGATAGAGGAAAAGATTTTTCACTTCCTGTAAACCGCGCTAGTAAACAGCGTCAGACACTTTTCCGTAGGTTTGCAGGAAGACGCTTGGTTACTGGCGTCGTTTTCGGTGTTGCTGAGAGGCACAATCATGGGGAGGGACAACAGCCAACCGCCGAGCTCAATACGTCGTAAGCGGGGACGTATGTGAATAGCATTAACGTGCTTACTCTGGCCTTATCTTTCATTTGTGGAGCCCGGGCGCCATTTACAGGGACTAATTTGGCCGCTGAATGGTCGACGTCTCTATCGCCGGTTAGTTTTAAATCGGGAGAAGCCCGATAGGCATAAAGTGGATTACCAGTCGATGCCCTATTATGGTCTTGACTACTCTAGATGGCGTAGTGGATCACAAGGGCAAAGAACTCGATCATAGAAAGGGATAAGGCGCCAGTTTATCAGCATGTCGGCAGGCGAGATTTCGAGCCAGAAGTACGTCACATGTAAACGCCCCATATGACACCTAATTTTTATTGAATATCTAAAGTTATACATCAAGCCCAGTTAGGACGCCAGAGGAACGCAAATCTTGTCACAAGCTTGGCAGTGCTAGGCGCCCTAACTTGGACCTGATACGGATTTGCTCTATAAGGCGAGTTATCGCAACAGTACTTTTAGCTGGCGTTTCTGTTGCTTCTCTTTGGCTCGCCCATAACTGCCAAAGTGCCAAACGTTTGCCGAAGATGCCAGTTATGAGCTGAAGAACCAGACGTGAATCCTGAATATATGGCACTTGTTTGGTGCACTAAGGCCGAGATATCTAGACTCTGGCTAAAAAATGCCAAGTTTTGATTTACCTTGGCTTCTTCGTGCTTTCAAGGGTCTTAATTCCCACACAAAGACCAAATTATGACCCAAACAACTGGGCCAACTAAGATAAACGAAAAAAACGAACAAAGTAAAAGTGGTCGTTTCTAAGGAAACTGATAGAAGTATGGGCTAGTTGGTACTTCATGATTAAAAATTAAAACAGCGCAGGGACACGGACAAGAACAAGAAGGTAGACGAACAAGGCGCTGACTTACAACTAAAGTTTATTCATGCTAACATGAAGTATAAATACTATAACGTCATGACACACAAATAAAGATAAAATACAAGTAATGAACGCCACGTGCTCCATTACTAAGTCAGCGCCTTGTTCGTCTACCTTCTTGTTCTTGTCCGAGTCCCTGCGCTGTTTTAATTTTTAAACTGATGTGTTACATTTGTACTTTTAGAGCTTTCTCTTTGTTTCAAAATTGTTTCTAGCAATGATAACATTAACTTATAATAACGTTATTGTTATTGTAATGTATGTATCTTAGCAGTGCCCAGTATTTTAAATACAAATATTTCGACTACTCAACTGAAATATGTTTAGTATCTTGTATTTTATATTCAAAAATATATTACAAAATATACTTGTCGATTGTATTTAAATACTAGAACTTGTTATCTCCAACATATCTTAAATTAAATATAATTTAAACTTTAACTGCCCACCCAAAGCAAATAAGATGTCTGTTGTTTGGCCGCCAGAGGTCGGTCTGCCCGTGACATTTGGCAGCACTCATTTTCATCTTTAAACAAGAAATGGACAAGTGCAATACAATGTTCCTTGAAAATATCTTGTTTTCAACGAAGGTCAGACAGTTATGAGCACAAAACGACATGCTGGTGCGGTGGTCATTAAAATCGAAACTGTCAGGAGATCTGACAACTTAGTGCTGCAGTGTGGATTTCGCTCTCCTGCTCCGTGCTGTTGCGCGCTAATACTCTCTAACCCACTGGGCAAGTGATTTCACATTCACGTTGTGATACCAAGAGCACAAATATGCACGTACGATCACCAAAAATCATACAATAAAAATGGGTTCGCATGACCCTTGGAAAACGCCATACACGTCCGCCTTTGGAAACGCTAAAGCTGATCCCTTCATTTTTATTTTCTGGCTTTCTCTTTTGCTTCCTCTATTCTTCGCTGTCTCTTTTTCTCTTCGTTACGGGGTCAACGTTAGCGTTTCCCAACGGGGGACATGTGCCGCATTTCTCCAGAGTTATGCTAACGCATTTCCTAAGAATTCACCAATCGATCTTCCTTTAAAGTTTTCCTGTCTTAGGGGTTCTCCTTCGCCAGCGTCGCACGCTTGACAGCGACATCCGCTGCCTGAAGCTGCTTTCGCTGTTCACTGTATTCGGCAGTCCGCCTCCTTCGTTCACAATGAGTCTTATCTTGCCGCCTACTTGGACCACCGCTAGTACTTGGCTCACACTCCATTTCGGAGCACAGACGGAGGCGCAGGTGTACGGAGCTTACGCGATCCGCACCAGGTGCATGTTCCAAAATCCCCCAGGCTTCGCGCGCGCGTTGGCTTCCACCCCGTGACATCGCCTCCTTCTCGCCCTCTATCTTCACTGCTCTCCTCCTTCTTACGCGGAGACCTTCCCTTTCCATTCAAAAAATTGGGAACAGCGCGCAAAAAAGACGAGGACAACGAGAGCAGAGCACAGGACAAGGGCTGGTCCTGTGCAGCACTTTTCCTGTGCTCTACTCTCTTTGTCCTCGTCTTTTTTGCGCGCAGTTCCCAATTTCTTAAGTCATGAACCAACTCGCTTGCATCGCCACCTTAATTCCCTTTCCACTGTTTTGTCACAGACGGACACCGTCAGCTTTTCCCTCTCATGTGGGCACTAGTCTTAAAGCACTAAATTAAAAAAAGGAACAGTGAATGGTTAGGCCTACTTGAATTTTTATCGTTTTGTGCTGCAATTGTTTTCCCTTTTAAACTGGTTCGATACCAAAAAGCAAGCATTTAAGGTTTAAGTTTTTTTTTTTATTTCTGGGAACCATAATTTTTTTTTTTTTTTCGCTCCGTAGTTGCATTAAAAGGTGAATGAGTGAAAACTCCAGGTGGCACTCCCGCCGTTTTTGCCAACTTTTGTTTTGCATGGTTTATTACAATGAAAGAAGGTATTTTTTCTGCCTAAGTTTCTATTTACCATGTCTTTCACTCTACTTCAAATCAAAAGTGTTCTTAAATCTTGAATTTCCACTTTTATGAACTTTACTATAGTAGATATTCATTTATTCATCTCTTCATTTAGACCAATGATTTTTTACATGAGGTTTATTCCCAAGAAATACACCAAGCTATAAGAACCAGTTTTTCTTTTTTTAAGTATTTGGAAATGATCAAATACATCCCGATGCATTTGCATTTTGTATTCAAAAACCTTGTTCGAATTTGTAGTTCTATTTGTAAATAAATTAATTTTTGTCGAAGTATTTAATACTTGTTCTTCGATACACTTTTGTACGATACATGAAAGTGTTTACATCTCACTGAGGTTAACGTTTAAGTCTTCATTTCGTACAAAGTTTCACGCTATAGCGCTTAATATAATAAAATTTGTAAAATCCATACGAGATCAATTAAAGTCGAAAGCATTGATTGCTTTCGACTTGTTTGCAATCAAAAATAAATATACACAAAACTATTTATATGACCTATTTGTTCTTCAACTGCAGTTAGAATCACAATGTACAAAGATTCATTGTGCAATATTCACCTCACCCGTGGAAAAAAACCCGAATGCGCGACCAATAACGATCGCTCAAATCTCAAAGTTTATCACTTTTTCTTGTGAAATAAAAAAAAAAAGGCTTGAGAACTAAAAATCTCGCACCAATACGATTTCCAGTGTCGTTACAGCGAAAAATTAGCCCAGTAGTTTTATTAAAAAGTTTTGAAACGCCACTTTTTGGGGCGAGTTGAGGTGCGATTACCCATATATTTATTTGAGGCAAATCGAAATGCCTAGCTCAAAACAAGTTTATAATTTCATATGAATCAACCCTACTGTTTTTATCATTCACGTACCTCCCCGTCTGGCCAAGGTACCAACTTCATCAGGACGTCCGGTGTCGCACCGGACGACCTGTATTTGTTTATTTTATTTTTGATACAACTGTTAACGGGTTAGACACGAGGCGAATAAAATCACCTGACTAGATCCCAACCACTGTCACAGCACTCAACAGCAGAGCGCAAAATAGAAAAATTAAAAGGAAAATAAAATCATCTCGCACAACGTAAACAAGAATTAATGTTTTTCTTACAAGCAAAAACAATTTACAGCACAACTTATTAGGTATATGCAAAAAAAACGTTCAAATGATCCCTGATATATTTTTAAAATAAAACAAGGAAGAAAATTTTTGTGGCAACTCATATACTCGATGGTGTTTGTTTAAAATGTCCGCTTTCTAATAGGATTATCTTGGGTACCGTATTTAGCTCTACCTTTAGGCTTTAGAAACTGCTTGCGTGTGAAATTCTAATTTCTTTGCTTAGCTAAATATGTGTCATCAGAGATGATTGGATTAGCGTTCATTTGAATATGAATTAAAATAGGTATATCCTTGGGCGAAAAGGTTATCTATTGTTAGTATTTTATGTTTATGAAAGCGAGGAGTGGTCGAATCGAACCCTGGTAGAACCGAACCGCGCGTGTTTGCAATGAAAGTAAGTGTTTAACATTATTTTCTGTGGTCGTTCCCCAGACCAATAGACGATAATGCAGCCTCGAGTGAATCACAGATACATGAAGTTCTTTTAACCAAATTTAGGAGAAGATATCTTATTTCAAAAAAGTATACCAATAGATCTAGAAACATCTTTTTGGAGATTATTCACTTGAGAAGTTCAATATAAATTTTCGTGAAAACTGACACCAAGATATTTAAGATTCCACGTGTTTAATATTGGAGATTTGAAAGGGTATATAAATTGTGCTAGAAATACCTTTATTTTCCCCCTAATTGTATATACTTTGTATTGGACGTATTTAGTTCTAGCTGATTAGCATCTAATCATAAGTGAAGTGTGTCCAGCCAAGTATTTGTCTCTCTCTCTCTATCTTTGGGCATCCAAGTGATTTCCGGTGAAAAATATATTCGTGTCATCTGCATTTCAATTTTGACTGCATTATCTTTACTATGCGCTTTCTAATTTTGTTTTGCTTTTTTCTTCTGGTATTATTAATTTAATGGCAGTTGCGCCGTATCTTGCTCACTTCAGCCTGCACCTGTTGTTTTTTGTGTTTTTTTTGGCGTAGGACGATATAAATAACAACTGCCTAGCCCTATTAGAAATATCCTACTTAGGTGCGTTACGGACTGAGCAGTAATTAGTACGACGATTTGGATCCAGATTTTCAAAAGTTCAAAATCGTGAAGCGTTAATAGGCGTAATCTGCTAGCTGGAAGCTAATTTGATGCGAATTACTGGTTTACTGATGAGGTTTATGTAAAGCATTTTTCACTCATACCAGATAAAACGATTAACAAAAAAGTGCAATCGTTTTGTTTAACATAAAAATAAAACGTTCTTCTGCAGTCGTAAACTAGGTTGATGATGAACTGTGATTATAATGGCGGAACGATTTCTTCCAACGTTTCGACTTTTGTACGACCGATATTTCGCTTGAACAATGACCCCTGGCCTATTTTTTTTTTTCTGCAAGTGGGCTCCCTCTGTTTATACATGAAGACTACATTGCAATTGGGTTCGGCAGTAACCTCAATACAGATGCACACATCCGGCTTCGGTGCACTCCAGCCGGATGAAGAGATGAACACACCGCTGGATTGAAAGCCGCAGATTCCGAGGGAAAAAAAGGCTGAAATATAGCCGAATGTCGGTCGCTAAAAACACAATACCCTGACGTAGCTTCAATGAATAAAGACGATTTACGTAGTATCATAGATAAATATTTGATCAAATAGTCAGCCGTTGTTGCCCAGATTTGTTTGGATACTTTTTACGGAGGTTTGATTCGGAAAAGAATGTGCAAGGGGCATTTTACACGGTATAGTCCGTGCAAATATGCCTAATGTTAAGGACTCATTGTATAATAAAACTGGTTTCATGAATGAATCCCAGTACTTCTTCAGGAACGAAAAAAGTACAACTGTGATGCTTGAACATTGTTATGATATTGAGAAGAATGTTCTTGATCAAAATAAAATTTGCTTAGTCTAGCTTCTAGGTTTATCAAATGCCTGTGATACAAATGACCCCTAAAATTGCTTGGAAAGTCATATGCAGTAGGTATCAGGGAAATATCTTTCCTTCCCTAATACCAATTTCTTGATAGAACATAAAATAAAATTATGCAACGTCAAGGTATATATATAAACCAAAATCGGCATTCCACAGGGGTCGTCGTTGACCCGATTGTTGATAACAAGTGTGTTATTGACCTGCGAAAGACTAAATTTACTGAGAGTTATTTCAGTGAGCCAATGACGCCGCCTTGGTGCTTTCGCATGAAATGTCAGAAATAGCCAAAAACAAGGTTCCAAAGTGATATAATCAATGCAAATAGCTTCTTCAAAAAAGAAAGATCAATAATATTGCAAATTCGAAAATATTTTTTGTTTCTATTTGGAACCTTTATAATTAAAGTTTTAAATCGTCCTCTGGGAGTCAAAATTCACGATATCTATTTTGGAACATTATGTCAGATATTTGGGATCAAATTTTAAAAAAATGACGTCAGAGTATAACATTCGATTTACATAGACAATATAGTCTCGTCGTAACATATTCATTAAATTAAAACTGCAGCAAGCGCTGCTGTAAAGCGAAAACGTCTTATCAATCGGTGCAGAATCTGGTGTTCGATATGGAATCACGGTTTATGGATTCTGCTCGAACAATAAAGTGCAGGCGATATACAAACTAACGTTGAAAATATTAAGATACCATATAATATTGCGCGCGATCTTAAAATATAAAAGAGCTTATTAAATCAGAGGCATTTGGTATGGTGCTATTGCATATTTTATTTAAATACGTTGGTTTAACAAGATATTACTTCTCCCAAACTGAATTTAAACAACATGTTAACATGTCATGTCAACAAAACTCCTGAAGGACACAGACAGGCTTCATTTACCAAGAATGCACACAAAGTAAGTGAAGAGGCTAAAGACATTTTATGCTCTCATGGATTTCATGACGTGCCAGATGATTTTCTGAATCTTGTAACCAATAAATAAGTAAGAAACAAATTAAAACTGGTGCCTGAAAATTATTTTTCTTTTTTTTTATTGAGATTTTATGCTTACGAAAAATCCGTGTGTTCAAGCTTGTCCATAGTTGCTTTACGGTGGTGAATAGGTTAAAATGTCGAATTCGTTATGCTTGAGATGTTTTTTTTTTTAAGTTATTTTTCGTGTTAATATTTTTTTTTTGTATAAACCTTGTTTTGATTTCAAAAACTGCCTGCGGGTATTGGATAGTTTTGTTCATGGTACGTTCCTATTATTGACTGGTTTGTAAAACTATCAACTCTTCGAGCCTTAGTTATACTCATTACGTATAATGAGTGCCTTATATTACTGCTATTTCGTTGTTGTTATTCTCTTCTCATTTCAAGTGTGGCGTTTGATTAAAGCAATTTTTTTAATGCGAATGCATTAACTATCTCATGGAGCGGTGCCGACGTTGTCCGTAACCGCAGCAAACGGGACAGAAATTTTCTCCCAGCCGTAACCGCAAAAAATGGCAGAGAAAATCATTCTTCCGCGGAATGGCTTTTAAAATGGCTGCGACGTGTAGTTCCAGGGAACGCCACCCCGCAGAGAGGCCCTGTCAGCGCCAGTAAGAGGGTGAGGGCGGCACTCGCGCGGCCGCCCCGAAGGCCCGAAGGGAGGGGGGGGGGGGGGGCACTCTGTATCAAGTGCTCTATGCTCTGCTTTCAGCCATGTCGTGCCCCATCCACTCACGCCGGTGCTGCGGCGCTTCTGCTGCTCTCGTCGCCGAGGACTCCAAGCAGCGCTCCTCGGCGTTCAATTGCACATTTATGCTTTCTCATTCACAACTCATGAGAAGTGCTTGGGTGTCCTCATAATTTTTTGAAATCCTGGAGTGTGGGGAACAAAAGGACAGGAAAGCATAAATATACAATTTGGAGAGTCGTGTTGTCCTGGGTTAAAACAGTCAGTCCTTAACTAGCTGTCCTTCATGCTTGCATTAATTTGGTTCAAAGTACTATTCTCGTGGCTGCGGGTCACGTCATACAATCCATAAAGGCGTTGAAAGCTCGATAACCTAGAATAAGAATACAAAAACATAATAATAATAAATAAATCCGTCAATTAGTGTTTATTATAGTGTTCAGAAACAACCACTCGGTTTTAGTGCTGGCACACTTTAAAAAATGAGCAATAACATACACATACGAACACAGATACACATAAGGGAAGAAGGGGAACGCAGTTCACGAGTCTGAGAATAAACATATTAAGAAGAACGAAAGACACACAAATTAACGAGGGAAATCAAAAACACAAAACACAGACATCGCCAAGTGAGAGAGCAAAAAGGAAATACGATGGTTCAGAGGAGAGCTATTCGCTTCATCTATGGAAAGTATAATCGGCTGGATTCCCGATCTTCATTAATGATGGCAAACAATATATCATCACTGCAGCATCGTCAAAAAATTGCCAGACTAAAATGTTTGTCTTTGCTTTATCATAACAGACTTTGCATTGAATCAAGTCTATATTTACCCCCATCATCATCTAGGGAAACTAGGCACCATCATCAATATTCCCTGGCACCAATTATCGCCTGAACTAATATTTAAGTATTCTTTTTCCCACGCACGATTACGGATTGGAACGCCTTCCCTCGTGGCATTTTTTTTCTGCCCCGACTTCAATGGTGCTCTAGAGAATCACACATTTTGAATTTTCTCCTTTCCTGGTGTTTGTACATGCATTTTTTTATTGTATATTAGGCGTTGATTAAAGAATGTTTGTTATGCTGATGGCGTTTATGTACATATGTGTCGTTGTATAAGCAATATGTGATTGCCATGTGTTTCTTGTTTCTTATATGTATAGTTTTGTTATTTGTATATACCCCACACCTGCAGGGGCCTGTTCAAGGCCTGCAATATGTCTAAATAAAAATAAATAAAAAAATTCAATTTTATTTCATGTTATTCCGCGGCCGCGCGAGGTGGAGTGGTAAAGGATATAGGGAATTTTCAACCGCCCCTCTTTCAATTTTATGCAATCTCTATGGTTCGGAGCTTTAACTGTTACAAAAACATAGCCTGTCGTTCCTCTTAAAGGGGCACTCAAGTGGTTTTTGAGTTCGTGTTTTGATGATGACAGCTGAATTTAGACGCCCTAAGTATCCCTAAAAACCAAAAAGTATAGTCATACGGTGATTATTTCTTTAATAAAAATGTAATTGAAGGCAACCAAACCTCGGATCCACCCGAAAACGAAACCACTCTCATTGGTCCTCGCACGCTTATCAAAAGAATCTCGGGCCAATGGCGTTGGACGACGTTCCGTCGCGCAGTGATCCCGAGGTAGCCGCATCGGCCGAACCTCTTTGTCATTCGAGCTTCGATCATGGCGGAGTTCTCTACGCTCGAGGACCTGACGCCGTTAGAGGTTGAAATTCTTCGGCGGACAGCCGACCTGGGGATGATTTCCTATGACGCCACTTCGACGTGCGATGTGGACGATAGCAGCGCTTCGGAGTCATGTTCGGGTTCCGAGGACGGCCAAACGCAGACCTTTTCGGGCATTCTTCGATTTGCGGTTGGGGCAAGTCGTAACCGAACCAACGTTTGACATCGCAGCGTTACCTCTAGTACTTGATGTCAAACGATGTCGTCACGTTGCCTTTCGCCTCGGGAGGACGGGGGAAAGGCTGGTTCAGACATGTGCAACGAGCGCGTACCTACGACTGCGTTTGTTGCGACCGGAACGACCGCTCTGCGCCGCGCGTACACACACCTGCAACCACTACAACAAGCGCAGCGGGTCGTAAGCACGGCGACCGCTTCTATACGCGGCCGTCAGCTGTTTCAGTGGCCCCTCTAAAAAGGGGACGCACTGCTACTCAATGCCGTAACCGAATATAGACAGACAGTTGTCTATAGCCTAAAGCTTTATTATTATTTCTTCTTGATAGGCTTGGAGGGTACACTGGATGAAAAAAAGAAAATAAAAAGATGCAGTACGCCGTCTTGGACGATCACGACTCTAATACACGACATTGCAATAGTACAAATATCGCCACACGCCCTTTCTACGATTATAAAAGACAATGTAATCTTAGCAGCGATATAGCAACGTAGAAATATAATTTCGTGATCAGATAGACGTTGCGAGCGTTCAGGATTGCTAACACTAATCACTTCTCTCCGGTGATGAAAACGCGTGAAAATTCGCATCCTTTATACGGTACGCGCCAGTAATACCTTGAACTTGAGCACACGCATGAAATGCGCCAAATAAGAAATCCGGGCGATGTTCGAGGACACAAATGCTTAGAAAGCACCACTGTAGTCGAAGTAAACAAACACGACGGCACGGGCGTTTCTGCTGTCTTGAGAGTGCCGCCACGACATCGCCGCACGAGTAGGTGGATCTTCCCTTTTAGTACGTGCTGGGTTATCATAGCGACACACGACGAAAAGTCACAGTCAAGGATAGCGCTTTTACGCGGAACGATGAGCTTTCACCACGCCGTCCACGTCGACGACCACCACCGAGGCCTGGCCGGCCCGCTACCGACACGACCGGCCCGACCGGCCTGCAACGCGCGCAGATACGTGCGCTTCCGCGCATCCCGGGGGAGCGGGAAATTCACCCCCCGCGGAGGAAGGCAAGGAGAAAACGTAGTCCCTTGTTTGTGAAACGATAATTGCAGCATCGCGTATTCTAAACTAGAAATATTTTGCGTCTTTTGAAATTATCATGCACAACATATTTAAATGAACTGAAAATTGTTTCTTTAGCGAAACTTTACAAAGGCCGCCAAAATTTTCAAACATACGATAATTTCATTGGTCCTCGCAAGTACAGAAAAGAGGCCGCACGTATTTTATTCCTGCGTGATTAATAGGCGGTTCTGCCTTCTAAAACTGAAGATACTCATTCACTAACACTTCCTTAACGCCATCGCACCAAAACGTAGCTTCTCCAAAAACTGCTTGAGTGCCCCTTTAAAACACAAATAGTATGGCCCAAACTGGAAACCAATACAGAGGTTTTTGTCGTGACCCGAAAGTACAATGACATGTCGTCCTGAACCTTGACGAGATAAGCGGTGAGACCCCTTTTGTGAATGATCCAAGATTTGAAAAATAACTGTGGTGGGCATTTTCCTGGGACCAATGACCCTGTACCGTCTTTATTTACTTTTTTTCGGGGGTGCGGGGAAGGGAGGGTGGCGGGGGGCATTGGCACATCAAAATTCAGAGTTTATCGGATAAATCCGAATTGGCCAAAATTTTACCGGTGGGTGTTTTTCAGAATTTTTCTGATTTATCCGAAAACACGGAACCGTAGTTATTACACATAAGGACTTCCCTCTGGCGACAGAGTCTAATTATCTGTGTCTTGTGGTCTCACAGTAAGGTGTACAAGAAGAAAGTGAGGTGCGTCGGAGACCTTGAGATGCTTCCCAGGGACTTCCAGCGACTCGCTGCTGATGCGGAGCTGACCACACGTCACAACAGGCAGGTGTACCCTCTCAATACCTTTTAGAAGACAAGCCCTTCCCCCCACTCCCCCTCTTCGTCAGTGGATTCCCGCAGGGTAACCTAGCTGGCTTCAGCGTCCCCGCCAACGTGTCTTGCAGCGTCGCATAACGAAGCGCGATGTTCGCGCTCGTTGACGCCAAAGACGCGAGCGTCTGCCTCTTTGCAGTTGTATACTCTCGTTGAGCTGCGGCGTGTCTGCCGCTTCACGCTTCAGACGGGTCGCGGGACTACTAACCATGACGTAGAACGCACACCTTGTCTTCGAGGTAGTGTAGGTCCAGTACGCGGTCTCTCCTTTTTACACCGATAGCCGTTGCTTGCGCGGATTTCGCAGCGGATCCCGTATGAGGTACGAATGAAATGCATAAGAGTGGAGCACGTAGCCTTCGATGCATGCTGAGAAACCTAGATGCAGAGTCCTTCAAGACGCCACTGGTCGCGAAGCTTTTCTGATACGCGCTATGAGAGAGCTTGGTACACGCGGCCACGCGTGGCGCTGGCGCAGACAAGGGGGCTAGGAGCTTACGAAAAAAAAAATATATTGTCACATCGGTCCAAAGTTGTACAATGTCATTGGGTCACAGTTGGTGCATACCCTGAACGAAACAAAGGTTACATAACGCAATGATCTCTCGGGCCGCCGCAAACACCGGCGAGACGGGGCAGAGTGCCCATATTACTGCATGTCCAAGGGTGGCAAGCAAGGTGTACCTGACTGCTGAGCACCGTCAGGTATCGGCACGACCAGCACCGCAGGAACTAACGCTCCTCAAAAGAAACAATTCACAAAAGAAAAATTGTCCAAAATCGTTAATGCCGTCACGCTGATTCTTGAAGAAATGCGTGAGCATTTCGCGCAGAGATTATATACTATAACAAGCATGGTGAATGCCGCCTCAGAACTTTTCCGCGGGGCGAACTTTCCCCAAACCCCTCTACTCCCTGGTGCAAGCAGATTAGGTGTGTGTAGGCGTTGTAAGAAGAGAATAGGGGGGGGGGGGGGGGGGGGGAGTGAGAGCCAATCGCAGATTAGGTCCCTTAACGTGTGCATGAAGGACGGCGGCCGCAGGGGATTGGCTGAATAAAGGGAGACACAGCGAGACGTAACGCCGAGCAACCGAGGTGCAGTGGGGGACAACGGGGGTTGGGTGTACATGGTGTCACCAAAAAAAAATTTACAGGGTTTTTTTTTTCACCGCAAAAATAAACTAGGCATCGCCGAGCGCTCATTCTCCGCCCAAGGGAGCGCCAGAGGTCACAATCAAATGCCAAAGTTTCAACCCGATCCGATACCTTATTCAAAAGTTATAAGTGATTTTCTGAAAATTTCAATGGGAAAGTGAAGCCCATTTTGCCCGTTTTCGGTTTTTGGTGCCATAGAGCGCCATGTATTCGAAAACTCCGTCGGCCGCCAGTTTCCCATTGAAATTTTCAGAAATTCACTTATAACTTTTGAATAAGGTATCAGATCGGGCTGAAACTTTGGCATCTGATTGTAACCTCGCTACCTTTGGGCGGAGAATGAGCGTTCGGCGATGCCTAGTTTATTTTTGCGGTAAAAAAAAAAACCGGTAATTTTTTTTTTTTTTTGTCACACCCTGTATTTGCAGGGCCGGATTAAGGTATACGGGGAAATGGGGCTGCAGCCCCGCGCCCCATGCTATCAAGAGGCCCCCTGCTGACCCTTAGAATTTTTCAAAATGTTGGTTATTTTCCATTTAGGACAGCTGAGACCAAGAGCGGAAGGAACATTCAAGCCTTCGGCGCATTGCATTGACATTCCCTTTCCCTTCTCCTTTTCTCTTTTTTTTTTTTTTTTTTTTTTTTTTTTCAGGGGGGAGATCTGGATGCCGTAAGTTCCCGCCTCTAGTCAAGCTGGCGTTTTTGAGCTTGTTGTTCAAGAGCGTGCAAAAGTAACAAAATGTAGCGCGACCCCTCATGTCCATGATTGGACGGGGCAGAGCCGTCAACGTTAGCGGTCGCATTGAAGTCTCTTTTAATTGAAACTCAGTGGGGCGGCCACGTAGTTTTCTTATCTATAGTCGGGTCCCCATGGCGTGCTTTAGACACAGTGGTGAGTCGAAATGCCAAAGACTTTTTTTTGCCTTTCATCGAAGTCTGATATTAGTTTACTCTAAAACGACAAGTTCGAAACAGCAAAACGATGCTGGTAAACCTTCCGTTCTCCATCTTTAGAGCCAACAGCGGGCATGTAAAGAAGCCGGTCCTTGAGACGCCCCGCAACAGTTTTCGATAAGCACTGACTGCAAGCAACTGCTCTCAAGTCGGTACCGGGTCTTCCAGTGCGAGTGATCACTCTTCCTTCTATATACCGACGGATACAAGTATACTGTAATGGTTTCACCAACCTCTGAGGTATGACCTCTTATTTTTCACCTTTAAGTCATACATCCAATTGGCCGCTGAGGTCTAAAATTTCTGAATTTGGAAGGAACAAGAGTACTGCTCAAACTGATCGATACATTTTCCTTATTCAAGTAGGAAGCGTATAGGTACAATCATTTAAAAAAAAAAAAGAAACATCTTCATTTTTATGAGAACAATCTTAAATATAAATGTGCTGGAACAACAGTGGTAAACTTATTAGAATCGCAAGCTGTTTTTCTTATGGTTTAGTCGTAGAAGCCTGCATTTGCTTGTCACACGACTGCTCAGTTATTAGAAGAGCCTGAACCAAGTGGCTTGATCCCATAATGTCAACCACTGGCCTAAACCACCGAAAGTATTTTTTTCTTGCCTGTGTTGCTCCCTTGACTGCTCACATCAGTAATTAATTAACACGGGGGTAGTTAGACATCTCCTAATCATACGGAAAGCGGAAGCTCCTTAGCTTTCTTTATAACTCTGCTGGATGTGAATGAAACATCGGGATATTTCCCATTTATTTTATTGATTTAAGTTTTCCACCCATAAATTACACTACAAAGTTCAATTAACAATTTACTTGACCTCATTACTATCAAGTAAGCTTGAATTACATTGTGTTGAAGAATCTAGAAGAGGATCGAAAAAATTTATGAAATGAAAAACATCCATATCTCACAAGATTGTAAAATATACATATTGGCGTCGTCGTCGTTACATACACAGCTATTATCGTAACCATGGTAATTATGATCGGTGGGGGCCCCTTAACAGCCTTAGCCGAGGGCCCAAACAGGCTTCGATGCGGCACTGGGTACTTGGGCCGTCAGCGGGGCACTGCGAGGTGGCGTGTGCGGGTGGCTGAAGGTAGGTTAATGTTTTGTAATGAGCTATCCGCAGACTGTCGCCGAGAAGCGGCGCGGACGGGGGCGAGGGGTGAAGGAGACGTAACGCCCTTTTTAAAGCTGAGTCGCTCAACATATCATGTTAAAATTCCCGCCATAAATAACTGTACATTTATTTTTAATGACAAATCAAAGGTATACCCTAAAATATTAAAAGAAATAACCACCATTTTTATGTGGTGGCTTATAAAACACACCCATTATTTTACTACATTCACGCACTGTTAATACTTCGTAGTCACGCGTAACACATGAGTAGTCCGTCATCGGTTCACATTTCACGGTATCGTTGACTAGCAAACACCCTGCCACCCAAGCGAGTGCTAAGTGACGGAATATGTTTAAACGAAAAAAACAAAAAAAAAAAAACAAGCATAAGTGGGATGTTTCAGATCATTCCACTGCGATACCCTTTTTTGGGCATTTCTTATTGAAGTATGGTCGGGTCGTGTTTGTTTTCACGCCCCTCAGAATACTCGACACAACTGCTTGAGTAGTAGATAAAGCGCACCATTGCGGCCACCGACCAATCACAGCGCAGGAGGGCGGAGCCTAACCCGTCCTCAACCAATCACAGCAAGGCAGGCTCCTTACCTCTCACCCCAGTGACTGATGACAGGCCGTGGGTATCGATGGCTACTCCCACAACGATCACCGAAATAGGAGATTGCATTGGCCAGCAACCAATCGGAGCTCATCGAGGCAGGTACGTGTGAACTCATGTCCGCGGCGCGTGCCAGATGCGTGTGAAAGACATGTAGTAGGTGATCTCATCACCGGGTGTTGACAGCTGCTGTCATCACCTGATAACAGCTGCGTGTTCTCACCGGGTTCGAGCTGCATCCGAAAGAGGGCACTAGGCGCTATGGGATTTGAATTGCGGCGCGGGAACGTGGATTTGCGGGACTTCAATACTGCGGTCACATGGCGACAAAGGTCATGTGATATTATTTGAATCGCTGCGCCGTAAATGTTTTATTCGCTAAAAAAGATACTGCGGCGGTTGGTAATCGACCCCGTTACCTTGTGCACAGCATTCCGACAGCGTACCGCCCGAGCTACCAGCACATCTTATTTATTGCCCTGAGCTACCAGCACATTGCTTCCTCGACATCTTAACTCGTGCTAGTTATCCGTATGCCGCGCGCGCGCAATTTGGATCACATGTTAAAGATGTCGTGCTATACTTGGCTTTTGTAACCTGGTACAAAAAAGAAAAAAGTGTCAATCGAAGGTGTACGCGTCAATCACCATCAATCAGTTGCCATTCCTGCAGCCATGTGTTGACTTGAAACCTTACGAATCGCGTAGCATCTTCCACGGGATTTGTATGCGTCACTGCTGCAGGTCATGTGACGAATGCCGTGTGACGTAATATTATTTGAATCGCTGCGCGCTAATTTTGCTGGTATTCCTTTCGCGTGATTTCGCGCGCGATTCAAACAGTGATCGCGGACTCGTCACATCATGGCGCCTCCAGAGCTGTCGCATGTTGACACAATGTCAACATGCGACATGTGTTATATGACGACAGCGCACCGTCATTATGGCGGTGACGCGCGTGTCCCTCAAGTCTCTTCTCTCTTTCATCGCGGGCTCCTTTCTAATTGTCTGCGTGATCACCATCGGTGTCAGCATGTCACACGCAAGCCTGCGCGCAAATTGCTCGCTCGAGATGAGTCTGACCAAAGATGGCAAAGTACATCAGTGTCCTGCATCCGTTGTGGCGATACGTGTATGGACAAATTAGGGCTATCCGAAAAGAACCGGTGTAAATTTGGACAGAAATCAGACTGTCGCGCTGAAGCACTGCCTCAATGAGGCGGACGTTCTTGCTCCGCGGCAGTATGATCTCAAGTGCGAAGACAACTGCATCATCAGCGAGTTCATGTAGCACCTCCGAAGATGTCTTCTGAACGTCTATCAAATTGGGCGACTGCTCGAAGGAAGGAAGGCCACATTGAACGGGATAAATCTTGATCGTGGATCTATGTTGCTCCTGTCAAACTTTTAGAGCGGGGCTCTTAGGCGCCCGTTTCCGGCTTAAGCGGCGTCGGCGTCGGCGTCGGCGTCGGCGTAACCGCGCGGTGCATTATGGGTAAATTTTACCGCTATAATTAGCAGAAAATTTTTCCCGCTAAGCTTAGCGGAAAAATTTCCCGCTTATTTAGCGGAAAAGTTTCCCCGCTAAATGTAGCGAAAAAATTTCCCCTCTAAATTTAGCGGAAAAAGTTTCCCGCTAAATTTAGTGAAAAAATTTCCGTGCCAAACTTTGCAGAAAAGTTTCCCCGCCAAGTTAAGTGAAAAAAATTTCCCCGCTAAATTTTGCGAAAATATTTTCCCGCTAAATTTAGCGGAGAAAATTTTCCCGCTAAATTTAGCGGAAAATTTTTCCCTAAATGGGAGGCGAGCAGGAGAGGGGGAGGGGCATAGCCTCCTCTCCGTACCTTCCCTCCTCCTCCTCAAGAGCTGGGCTCTGATTCGGCGTTACAGGGGATTGTAAACGTCTTTCATTTTTTTTAACAAAAAATTATACAAACAAAAACTCACTATGTGTGTCTGTGTATCGCGATCTGCACAGAGCCCACGAGACTCGAGGACACGAACATTTTTGTTTATCTCTTTTATTGTTCAAAGTCGTTCGCATTAACCCAACTGTTAAGTCAGGAATCGTAGCCCCTCCATTTTACAATGTATTGCAGATGGGGCGCACGTCGGCGTCTTATAATCTTCTCGATGATCCAGGTCTTGTTTTCGGCCAGGGAAACGCGCTGCAGTTCTGCCTCATAAAACGAGCCGATAACGGGCTCTTTTCTCACCATATCGACTAGGTGATATGTTTTGGGCACACCTAATCGAATTCGATCCACGATAAACACCTCGTCCGTGAACGACCGCTTGTACTTCTTCAAAAGAACACGACGGTCTTTAGAGATGCGAACATGCACACCCACGTGAAATTTAAGTCTTTTCACCGTTCCGGGATCGGGTATCAAGTGAAAGAAACATTCGGTCTGCATGGTTCTTTCGGGTAACATCGACCGGCCTACCGTTTAATGCCCTGTCAGGACTACAATTATAAGATTTGACGATTTTCGGAAGGATTTCAAATAATCGTTTCGTTCGTGCATACTCAAAGTACTTGTAAACTTGACTCATTCTGGTGCGTTTTACGCGGTCCACTATCGAAGCCTTTTGCTTCAAATTCACGGAGTATAATTTAATTTGTTTTTTTTTCTCCAGAAACGACCTGACCAATCTTATGTTAAATTCACGACCATGATCCGTACATAAAAGCTTGCTTTTCTTCATTCTGCAAAAAACAATTTTCAACGCCCTCACTTCTATGATCTGATGTCAAGCTTCCTGCATATCCAAACAAAAATCGTGCGAGCCAATGGCGATCCCGCGAGCACCACCGCGACGGACGGAATGGTCACGCACAATAAGGTCATACCGGTTCAGGCCTTTGGAAGCTCCCTTTTTCAATACTTACACGGTTATCTGAATCAGACTTTGGTGAGGCAGTATGATAATTATGCTTATCGTTCCTATCTCGTTATTCTCCTGCACGCAAACCAGGTCAGTAGGGATCACCCTCTTTCAGCGATGCTGTACGAAAAAGACCCGGTAAATCCGTCTGTAAAGCTCGACATTCCCGCCGATGCTAAAAGCCTTGTGTCACGTTTTAAAAGAACTGAAGGAAGTGAGTTCTGTGATCTGTTTTGTCCTCTTATGACGGGCATAAGTCGCCGGGACAAGCTCCTCTTGAACGAAGTGGACATTCGCATCGTGCTGCGGCAAAATACCGAAGATTTCCGACTCTTGGCCGCTTCGACGGTTCCCCCAAAACACGTCGTCCAACTTCCTCGTATTGTGCTCTACATTCAACGCGTGAAAAATGCCCCGACGGTGTTTGCGAGCATCGAAAGACGACTGCAGTCCTCTCCCGCGACTTATCTACTACGTGGGGTGGAGATCAAGACCAGAACCATTTCTCCCGGTGTGTCGCACATTGTCCTCGACGATCTCCATCCGCCTCGAGTGCCGTCAAAGCTCCCCGTCGCTTTCAAGAAGGGCGAGGCGTTTCAGGGAAGTCGCGAGCACGACCCCTTCAAGCCTCGAACACTTCAACTTGAAAATGGCAGTCCTGGACGTGAGTGGACGTCAGCAGACGGAACAGTTTGATTTTGCTCAAAGTCTGTCTATGAAGGGAACATATGAGCTTCCAACACCGCCGCAATCGAAGATACGTTCCCCACTCTAAAGGCGCCTTCTCAAAGGGCACTTTTCTTCTCTACTACATTTTGATTCCGGACAGGAAGAGCAGAGTCTCTGTCCAATCTCCACGGCAAACGTGAGACTCACCTTGACGTTCAAGCAAGATCTTACTAAAGCCATCACCATCCTCTTTCTGTCAGAAAGGCCTCGCGTTTTGGAAATTGACAAGGAGAGAAACGTCAAGCTTGCCGGTTGAAATGGAGAAACACGATTTTTGCCCAATGTTCGCGGGAAATCAGCGTACGCGTTCCTGGTTTCGTGGCACGTTCGAGTGCGATGAGATTGGTCAAGAGACGCCGTCACCCGGTCCTTACGTGAATAGGGCACCGAGGTTGTTTTTCGGTGAACAGTGGGTTCTTTCCTATGTATGTCCAAAAGACAGCGCAATTAGTTATTTCGACAGTTTCGGAATTATTCCGATTCACTAGAAATTTTACGACTTCATTGGAAACGTAGCCAGTTTCTTCTACGCCAAGAAAATAATTCAAGGAACTCTGTCGCACACCTGCGGACTTTACTGTCTCTACGTCGGTGCGCTCCTGTGTTGCGGTGTACCACTCCGCGAGTGCATTCAAAACTTTTCCTCGGGCGACTACTGACGGAACGACCGACTGATTTCCGTATTCGTGCGCAAGCAATTTCCTTCTCCAAAGTTAAAGCTTTCCTGCTGTTCGGCTTTGTAATCTGGTTTGAAATAAAGACACAAAAGAAACACAAAACATGAATGAATCGTTTTCGTTTTTTTTTTAATTCAGTATGCATACATCTAAAACTATATATATATATATATATATATATATATATATATATATATATATATATATATATATATATATATATATATATATATATATATATATATATATATATATATATATATATATATATATATATATATATATATATATATATATATATATATATTTTTTAACATGCAGAGAAAGATTGCGCGATAGCCCTTTGTACAAATATTTACATTTGGTGAAAAGAACACATCGCTCAACATTAAAATCATAACAATGCTTTTTTACACAATATTTGGTCTGTGTACACAAATACATTACTCAGTCTGAAATGAAAGAAAAAAGCACTTCACAAAGTTGTACATCATACTGCGTCTCCTTAGGTAGTGTGCGTCAAAACTCTCCAGTGTCCGAAAGGAACAGGGGCGCCACGAGGTGACGAGTCCACGAGCACTGTTTGAATCGCGCGTGAAATCATGCGATAAGAATACGAGCAACATTAGCGCGCAGCGATTCAAATAATATTACGTCACACGAATTTCGTCACATGACATGCAGCAATGACGCATTTAAATCGTGTGGAGGATGCCACACGAGTCGTCAGCTCTCCACCACATGGCTGCAGAAATGACAACTGATGAATGACGATCTGCCCAGAGTCGGAGGCGGATAGGAATGGGCGCATTTGTGGAATGGAAGTGGTGCACCGCGGAGAGCTGCACAGGCTGGTGTCCGTGTAAGCGCCGAACGAGGCGGCCGAAGAAAGAGAATTCTTCAGAACGCTCCGCCAATGTCTCGATACTCCCAGCAAGACTATTCCGGCGGGTGATTTCAATTGTGGGCTTCACTCGACAGATTGCTCCAGGCGCTTGCGTTCGGATGCGAGCCGCGCAGAACCGGAGAGGTTGTTAAGAGACTTTGACTGACAAGATGTCAAGCAATTGGCGGGAGACCTAAAGGGTAACTGCAAAAAAAAAAAGTGCATTTTTAAACAGCCTAATTGGGACAAGCATGTCACAAAACAATTTTTCCGCCAAAAAACAAAATTTTTTACAGCAATATTTATTGCGCGAGACTGATTTTAGTTTGGGGGCTATTTCGTTCGTTTTAAGTCGCGCGCCACAAAGTTGGTATTATACGTCACGTAGTGGCTGCTATACGTCACGGAGTGACGTATAACAGCCACTCCGCACGAGTTGAAAGAGCGGGAGTTTCAAATGTGGAGAAGTTGTGACTCCGACTAAATTACATCCTGTGGCGTAAATATTGCTAGAAAAAATTTGTTTTTTCGCGGAAGAGTTGTTTTGTGACATGCTTGTCCCATATAGGCTGTTTTAAAAAAAAAAAAAACACTTTTTTTTCTTTGCAGTTACCCTTAGTAAAGGATATACCCCCACTGGCAGGGAGACTGCCAAGCCCGGCTGGACAGGATTTACGTATCAAACGAATTTATTCTGTCAAACCCAAAATACCAAATCCAATCTTTGGCCTTTTCAGACCACGCTTTTGTGGCAGTCCAGTCCGAAAAACCGTTTTCACGACAAAAAAAAAAAAAAAAAAAAAAAAGTCGGCGAGGTGGAGTGGGTGGAAGCTTAATAAGAGCCTTCTCGAGGGCGAGGAGCTTAAAACGAAAATAGCCATTATCATAGATAATAAATTTAAATTGAGATCAGCGGATGCGGTACTATGAGAAGAATTAAAAAAAGAGGTAAAGGCGGAAGCATATCGCTACAGTAAAATGAGGGCGGACAGAGCCAAAGAGGAAAAACCCCTACTCACTAAAAATCTATGCTTGCTGATTGCGGAAGAAAACTTGACACCAGGCGTCTTCACACAATGCATTCGAGGCTGTAAGAATCGCATTCTCAACAGAGTGGGTACCGAGGGGCTATAATACGCAGCAGAACTACGGCCTTGGAAAAAGAGGAAGAACCGGCATTTTTTTTTTTCAAAACGGGGGAGCGGCAGCACGCCATTCGAAATAGGATAACAACCCTGCGGATAGGAGACTCCGTGGTCAGCGAGAAGGAAGCCATCGAGGAGGTTTTTGTGAAAGCGTACTTTTCTCGGACAAGAAAGGAGCACAGCCCCCTCGGCTGTTCGGAGAGCCGCTGCAAGGATTGTCGGACCCCATCAAACGACAGATCAACCGTCCGATTACCGCGTCTGAAGTGGAAGAGGCTATAAAGAACTTGGCATCACATAAATCTTCTGGAATCAATGGACTGGGCAGTCTTTTTTAGAATACCTTCTCCAATTCTTCGCGACGTATATGAGGCCATACTCCGCAGAGACCTGCTTCCGCCATCCATGCGACAAGCGGTCACTGTACCCATACCGAAAAAAAAAACTCCGAGAAGACTCCAAGTGTTGATCAGTTCAGACCCATTAGCCTGCTGACAAGTGACTACAAAATATTGGCCAAGATTCTAGCAAACTGGCTGGAAATGGGTTTGGACGACGTCATCGGCAAGCATCAGCGTACGGCGTTGCAGGAAGGACGATAGGAACAAACCTTCACGCAATGCGAATAGTGTGTGAGGCGGCAGAGGTGTTCTCTGGTGGTGCTGCAGGTGTATCTCAGCAACGCTTTTGACAGACTGTGCCACGCGTTTTTGTTCGGACTTTTTGGAGCAGTGCGGGACAGGTGAGCGACTTTTGCGCATTGTGCGGTTGTGCTATCGTGAACTCATTACCCGACTACTCGTAAACGAGAACAGAACGGCTCCCATTCCTGTTTCGGGATCAGAGCGACAGGGCTGCCCAATATCTCCCACTTTATTTGCGTTGCATTTGGAACCTCTGGGCAGAGGCAATAGCAAACGACGCGAACATTCAGGGGCTCTCCCTGTCGTCTAGCTTCCTCAAGGTCCTGGTGTATGCAGACGATGTGGCGGTGATTTGCTCCTCAAGAACTCAAGTGCGGGCGGCAGTGCAGCGCATTGTGGACTTCTGCGATGTATCGGGCGCGCAAATGAACTGCGATAAGTCCGTGGGGGCCTGGCTTGGCCCTTGGGAATCCAAACCGGAGCTATTTCTTAAGTTACTTGATGGCCCAGCTTACCAAACTATCTGGGTATTAGCCTGACGACAGATCAACTGAATGCGGGGTGGGAGGGAGTAAATCTGCCGGGTCTAATTTCAAGGCGCTGGAGTGGCGAAGTAGATATCTGTCTTTATTCAACCGCGCTTTCGTTTTAACTCGTTTTTTTTTTTTTTTTACACGGTCGCCAGGTGAAATAGCCAAAGTGCATCGTTTTTTTTGCGACATTGGTGTGGGACTCGCGTTTCGAGCGCATGCGGGGAAACTACCTTTTTTTGTGCCAGGTCTGGGGGTTTGGGACTTGTAAACGTCGAACTCAAGCTTAAGGCGAAACTATACCTGTTTATTAGAGATGAAAAAAGCCCGCCCATTACAGCCTCTTTTCGAGAGCTATAGTGGCAGCTTCTTTCGCGATTGGCTTGAAGGGGTGAAAAAACTCTCGGGCACGCGTGTTGAGATATTATAAAGAGACAGCAGCAGCCATCAGGTATTTTCAAAGCAGACTCTCAGGGGAGTATTTCCAAGAGGTCGAGAGGAAAACACTGTGCTGGGACACCCTAGACATGTTACATCCACCTCCACTTTACCGCTCATGTGTGGGCGACACAGCAGTTTCGACGGACGTGTTTCACCGGATACGCAAATATTCCGTCAAAATCGCGATGAAAATTTTTTTTTGTGCATTTTCATTTGAAGGTGTTGCCGTAAAAACGTGGCTGGTAAATTTTTATTTTTTTAGCCATGGTCATTAAAATGTGCTTTCTGTCCTTTCCCCGAAACTTTGGATCATGTTTTCCTATATGCATGAACGCCGAGTTGCTTCGGGCTGAGCTGAGAGCGGAACTGTGCATTGATTTATATGTGGGTTGGGGACAGGCGAAGTTCCTAGAGTTCGAGATGTGTCCTTCAGTCAGGACGTGGGAGATAATTATTCTTTTAGGACTATGGGCTCTTTGGCGGTCAAGGACAGACCACCTGCACGTGATAGAGGTTGGCAAACCAGCCTGGCGTCATTTTGGGGGGGGGGGGGGGGGGGGGTGAGGGGTTTTGACCATGTGCCCTCGCTGACAAAGGAGGCAGCCCAGCCGAGATTGGAATGCTGGAAAGAGCTGTCCACACGACTGCAGAGACGAACGCGGAAACAGCAAATGGCGCCGGTTAGGGCGGCCCGAAGTGCGAAGGCGCTGGACAGCACACGGCCGGGTGTGCTAGTGTGCATTAAAGACCGATCTTTAAGTGATTGTATAGAGAATTTTGCAGTATGGTATAGACATTCCTTCCATGATGCTACTCTGTAAAATTTTGAAAATAAATGTTCGTGTTATAAGAAAAAAAGATCGAGGTATACCTAAGCATTTCTTATGAGTCGTGAATGCGAAAGCATGCAAGCCGCTCGTCCGCTCCCTTTTTCGTCTGCTACGTACTTTGCGTCGCCGGTCAGCCCGTGTGCTCCCCTGGGCACGCTGACCTTGGACGCTTCGTGTTAATGACGCGCTGATGGACACGCAACGCCATGGGGTGAGCGGTCGTGGAAACTGACCTGCGCAGCTGCCTATGGAAGCCCCGTCGACGCGCGCCAGCCAATAGAACCGAAGGAAACTAGGTGCCGTTTTCGCGCTTAAAACTGATGACGTCAGCTCGCTCCATGAGGCAGCTAATTCTATCGCATTAATAAAAAAAATAGCTCAGGCGGTAGAGTGTCGGACTGATGTGCACAAGGTACCGGGGTGGATTCCCAGCCGCCGCAGAACCTTTTTTAGCGAATAAAACATTTACCGCGCAGCGATTCAGATAGTATCACATGATCTTCGTCGTCACGTGGACGCAGCATTGACGCCCCGCAAATCCACTTTCCGCGCCGCAAGTCAAAATCCCATAGCGCCTAGCGCCTTCTGTCGGATGCAGCTCGAACCCGCGGTGAGATCACGTGGCGATGTCACCAGGTTGTTATGGTGACAGCTGTCAACACATGGTGATGACATTCCCTGCTACGTGTCTTTCCTACGCCTGGCGCGCGTCGCGGAGGTAACTTCACACCTATACCGCGTACGTGACTCGGTGGCGGGACCTCGACGAGTTCCATTGGTCACTGGCCAATGCCCTGTGATCGCTGTGGGAGTGCCATCGATGTCCACGGGCTGTCATAGATCACTGGGATGGCAAAGGGAGAAGAAGCCCCGCCCTGCTGCGCTGTGATTGTCGGTGGCCGAGCTGGTGCACCTTATCTACCACTTGCTTGTACTCGCGAATTTGGGGAGGCTCACTGAGACTGAGGTGGCGAAACGAGAATGCCCCCCCCCCCCCCCCCCCCCCCACCCGGAGGCAGTAGCGCCCCTATGGCGGTAGCTACCGACCCTGTATTAAACCTTCGGAGAAGTTTCGTGGCCAGTGGATCACTGAAGGACTCCGCTAGAGAGAACTCTATTCGGTGACAAGTTAGGAGTAGAGTGCAAAAAGGTGGGAGGATCTTCCACTTTACTCTTCACCTTTCGCCGAGTAATAAACCTTTCCAAAAAAAAAAAAGCTCCTAGGCCACCGCCATGTTGCTGATGCTGAGGCGGCTGGTGCGACTCTCGCAACCCCTATCAGCTAGAAATTTTCTGTCACTCTCTTGGACTGTGGGAACCCGTTCAGCGTGATTCTTTACCTCTGTTTTGCGGTTTTACGTTAGACGTTTTCTGGCACCTCTTAACGTGCCCTAAAACAAAGTCATCTTGGATTCCGTCCGATTGTCAAGATGTGACTGTGGTCGACTGTGACTGTGTTATTTAAGACTTTTCTCAAATAAATTATTTCCAGATAACGCTGCATCGTGTGATATGTACAATATATTGTTCGAATGTTAACACTCGCTAAATTGAATGTCCGTGTCCTGTCCATCGATAAACAGCTAGGTCATTTCTGAGCGTGGAAAATGCATGCCTTTCGGCTATCTTCTGTTGTAAATTATTTTTGACAGCTAAGCGCTTTGTCATTTGACATGCGGCTAATCAGGCAGCGCCGTCAAAACTTATCGTAAAAAAAAAACGACAACATTTCATTAGCATTCGTTCTGTCACGCGCGTACACAACAAAAATAGTTTAGAATTTTTTTTTTTAATGTGGTACAATGCTGTTTTAATCTCCTCGGGAGAATATATACACCATAAAACACAAAATGCAGCGGTAAAATATGGCGATTTAGCCGCCAGCAGTGTTTAAAACGGCGCCTACGCAGGCTCGGCCTGCGTAGGCGCAGCCTGCGCCGGTGAGAGTCTGGCCTCAAACCCAGTGACTGGGCTCGAAAATAGTTTGTTGTCCCTGGGGTTGTGTGTTTTATTGAAATGTGTATTTTAATTGATGGAACTGCGGTCTGGAGAGATGGGCTACGAGGGTATGCACATCGTAGTAGGCCAACACCAACTAAGAAGGCCTAAGTGATGAATTATTCTGCGTCACTAAAGAAGGCCACCGTAGCCCAGCGATTGGACACGACAATGGCGTCAGCGTTCGGATAGGAGACGTGTTCCCGCCGATTAACCACGAGCTCTAGCCTAGCGCGGACACGCACGTATTTTTCTCCAATCTCTGGCCTTCTTTAGTGACGCAGCAAAGTTCAGCACTTAGGCCTTCTTATCTAGGAGGTGTTGAGTAGGCGCGTACCCTCGCAGCCCCACTTTCCCCCCGTAGTTTTATCAGTCCCTAATTTCCTGTTGAAATGGTATTAAAACAGCGCAAAAGGACAGAGGACCAGCGGAAGGAAAACACACACACAGCGCTGACTTACAACCGAAAACTTTACTTGTGCACGGTACAGCAAGTAAACTTAAGTTAAAATGAACAGGGTAGATACAAAAACCATCAACCCGATAACACACCCCTCCCCCACCATGTTGACACACGCCTTCACGTACTTTCCCGACTTATACTTCGTTTCACCCCTTCGGTCCAAGCGCGGCCGATGTTATCCGCCGAAGGACCAATCAAACAGCGCAAAAAGCGCAACGTCATGGCGTGCTCTCTGCGCTTGATAGAACTAGCCGGCGGAGGAGCACACACAGAGAGACGGCGAATACCCGCTGGTCCAATCAACTGCAGCGAGCACGCCATAACGTTGTGCCTCTTCGCTGTTTGATTGGCCCTTCGGCTCATTACATCGGCCGCGCTCGGACCGAAGCTGAAACGAAGTATAGTAATAAAATCAACCTCGTCACTCGCTAGGGCTATGAACGGAGCGCTCACACATATGCCCGCGTCATAGCTAGCGATAAAACATCCGTTTGGACACCTCGCGGTCCTTTGTGATAGATGTATACATGTTCTACGTTGTTCCATGACATTAAGATATTAGCACGGAAGAGAGGCAGGTTTGCCAAAGAAATTGACGAGAAAGTCGGGCAAGTAGTACGTTTAGGCGTGCGTCAGCATGATAAGGGAGGGATGTGTTATCGAGTTGATTGATTTTGCTTCTATCCTGTTCATTATATGGTTACTTGCTGTACCGTGCACAAGTAAGTTTTCCAGTTATAAGTCAGAGCTGTGTTTCTGTTCTCCCTTAACTGGTCCTCTGTCTTTTTGCGCGGTTTTGATACCATTTGAACATGAACAACCAACTAACCCAACTACACACCTGTCCTAGTTCCCTCTAGCTATTGCAGCAAGTATCTTAGGCAACGGTCTCCGATGCTCGCATTTCAATCCTACTGGATGGTACGTCGTGGACTGCTAAATTGAACGAAACGTTTTCTTTCCTGATTTCAGCGGAAATTTTTTCCTGCTAAATTCAGCGAAAGTTGATTGTCGCGTAACGCCATTGGACCACGTCATGTCATTGGGTCCCTTGACGTCAACGTATCACATGAACGCCATCCGCTAAATTTAAGCGCAGCAGTGTTAGTGTGTGCAGCAATCTGCAGCATCTTGGCTGCATTTTCTTTTTCTTAGATATTCTATGGGAGCTTTGAGGTCTTTATTCGGCCATTGTCAGAAAGTGCAGCCCACTCTTATGGGCATTCAAATGTCGTCATCAGCATGACCTGTGGGTAAACTAGTTCACTTCCCGGACATGGGTAGGAACTCTTTTTTTTTTTTTTTAATTCTACGCGAGCTTTCAGGATGATGTAGTACAGCTCTTGTCAAAAGGTGCGTACACCACTCTTATCGAAGAACAGTTTCGACGGTGTGCTGTTTTGACCCGGGTGGGAACGTGCCTGTGTTGTGTGTGTGTGTGTGTGTGGGGGGGGGGGGGGGGGGAGGTGCAAAACAAGACGAATTAAACACACAAAGATATTTCTTATACTTTGTAGCCATTCTGTAATCCTAAGCTTCGTAGACTTTTCGGCAAGATGCCCGGATATCGGGATATAATAATAAAAAAAATTACCCCGGCTTATGCCTGATTCACCTGGTGCGATTTCACAGTTGCGACGCCAAGTACCGAAGCTTCCACTGTGTTGCTGTTGCTGTTTTTTTTTTTTCATACGAGCAACGTGGCAACTGCGAAATCGCAATCAAACTCGCACGTTGTGAATCATGCATCACACAGTTTGTCAAATGCAGCGACAGCAGTAGGGGTTTTTCACGAACAACTTTTTATAGGAAAGTTGCAGAGATGTTTCCCCGCTAAATTAAGCTTAAGGATTGTGATGTCACGTCACTGCAATGTCACGCAACGCCATGATATCATGGGACACCAGGATGTGAGACTGTGACGTCGTGTGACATCATGACTTTATGTGAGATTCTGACGTCACGCGACACCGTGACATCACGCGACACTTTAAACTATGTGACACCTTGACATCCCACGATCGATGGCGCGATATCGTGATCGTAAACATTACGTCACGGCACCATGACGTCATTTCACACCGCGACGTTCGGTGACCCATGCAGGGGCTATGATTAGGTCAAAAGCTCCACTCCTTTACTGATATTATCTCCTGCCTCGGTGTGACCAACACCAACACGAGCAAAGCAAGGCCCATGGAGGGTTTCCATGCGAAGCTATCACTTTTAAATATCCGTCATCAACTCGGAACTCAAAATGCACGCTGGCGTCGTCTACTCCATTCGACATCAAGTCCGCCCGAAGTCATCAACTCTGGCCGAAGATCCAACGGAGTCGATCTTCGGCCAGATCACCGGCAATACAAACCCCGCACAGTGACCGCGACGTGACCTTGAGCCGTTTTTTTTTTTGTCTGTGTGTGTGATTGGTGTAGCCGGTGATAAAAACGCAAAAAGACGACGATCGCCATGATGGTGAACTTTTCGAGCAGCTCCATTTGCCCCATTGAATTGTAGCGTTGTCTCAGGTAGAACTTAAAGGGAAATGGAGTAAGCAGTCACGGTTCAATTTCTATTGGGGACTTTTAGGAAACCGTCTCCGCGTACCGCAATACCGGAACTTTTTGAAGCGTGCTTTTAAGCTAGCGTCTCTCTCGTCTCTCTCGCCTTAACGTACACAGTAGTGCCCAGCCGGCAAAGCTGAGTCACAGTCCGTTACAGCGCAAGCCTGGAGGTGGTTCACTTTAAATAGTAGGATGACTCACGCTGTGAAGTTCAACACTTATTCGAATGCGTCTGCGGCTGCACCCGTAACATTGCACGGCTCAAGGGTACGTCATCAAGCGACATGAACGTGAGCCGCTGCTCTTGTGATCCGACACCCAGGAAGGAGGCCAGACGTGGCCTCGCTGTGCCGGCCCAAACTTCATACACCTGCTACTCGCCTTGAATGCGCTGTTTCTCGGAGAGCTTCCCCTGTGCCGGCAATATCAGGTCGCAATCCACGAGGTCTCTGTTTGTATGATGCAAAGCGAAACTTGGGGACTGCAATCTATGCGTCGGTGGCCGAGGGTCAGCAGGAAGGACCTTCAGAAATGGGATGCCACCGTATCGTTTTTTCAACCGTAACAGAAGATAAGACATGTGTTCCAGGATACTTCAGGTGGTCCACTATTCTCAAAAAATTCCAAATGACACTGCCTGCACGATCTTCAACGAGATAACCTAGAACGAAAGTACGTATTCTCCTTTCATACAGCTGCGTGGTAAAGTTTCATGTTCAAGGCCACACGTACAGATAAAGAATACCAGTTCATTTCACCGTGACGTCATGTGATTAATGTTGACAGGGGCGTGGTGACGTTTTGATGGGATTTAGGGTGACAGAATTTATCATAGAGGTCGAAGTCTTTTCGCATCCTTTGTCAGACAGACAGGATGTCAGGGAAGGGACCGCGGTGAGTTTTCGATAGAACGTTTTTTTGAGCCCATTGAAGACTTCGTCGTCCGAAATCTATACCTTCAACGCAAAGTGCCGAGCCTACGGAAAAGAAATTTCGTGATCAAAAACTTCCACTTAAAACTTGAAGCTTCATTTCAGTTGGCGTCTCAAACAAATTGGAAAAATGTATTGCAGTATCAGTATTTCTGTATTTGTATTTCTGTATTTGTATTTCTGCCCTCCCTAAAATATATTTCTGTATTTGTAATTCCAAATACTTTTTGCCTCTATTTAAAATGTATTTCCGATACGTATCGCGATACATTTTTACAGATATATTTCAGTATCAGTATTTAAGCTACTATTTTATTGTATCCCAGTATTTGTATTTTCAATACATTTTTATGATACAATCAAAAACAAACAGATGACGTACTATATGCATAGCGAGAGACAGAGAGAGAGAAAGAGAGAGAATAAATATGTTTGTGAAGAGATTTCAGCCTTAAGCGATGCAACCATTTCTGACCTTTCCGTAAGTAACGCAGCGGTCACTCTCGGCCATTTGGTTCGGCGTCATTGCGTCGTCGCCCTCTCTCTCTCTAAATCTATTTTTGTTCTTCCTTTCCGCCAACCCTCAGCGTCGGCGGAGGGATGTCACATAAGGCCTGCTTCGAACGGGGCAATTTTCCCAGCAATTTCGTGGCAGTGCTGGCGAGTTGTTCCCAAGATCAGGGTCTCAATCACTCGGCCCGCGAGCCGCATGCGGCCCGAGACTCTCTCTGGGACGCAGCCCGCGTGTGTCCCGCGGCTGCAAGCTCGCGTTCCCATGCCCCGAGCACTGCATCCGCCATAAATAATGACCCCTTCTCGTCCATTAATTTTCACTGGAAACGTAGCAATTCGCTCTTATGACGTTTCAACATATCTGGCACTAATTTGTTTTCTTTTAGATCGATGGTTGTCTCATCTTACATGTATCGTTAAGACACAGGTATCTGCTTATAATTTTTCTATACAAATCGTGAAGACTGAAAAAAAAACTACCGCATGAAAAAATTTTATTTTGATATGACTCGTATAATGCCCGAGCGAATGGAGCGACAAAGTAACCAGTATGTGCTTGGTTTATAGTTGTATTGAAAAATTCCAGAGCCTTGGCGGGATGATGGTGTTTTAAATCTTTTAATCACTCTTGGTACGAACTCAACGAGTTCCATGAACAAATCAAAAATAAATACGGCACTTACAAAAAACAGGTATTTTACAAAAGGTAAATAGCACGAGGTCCTTTTTTAGGAAATTTCTGGGTGTCGCTGAAAAAACTTGGCTGCTTTGCAACGTGGAACACCGTCGTTGTTTGTTTGTTTTTTTGCCACTAAAATATATGCACTCCCCCCCCCCCTTCCCCCTCCCTGCCCTCCTCCTCTGCCCTTCCTATGCTGGCACACTGCAGTTTCGTGGTTGAGCTTTCTGGGCACCACATTGTAAATTAGTTTGAGACCCCAACCCAAGATCCTTGCTCTGCTACACGAGTGCTGGATCGGTCCGTCTCAAAACGGGCAAGCAACCAGGGGTTAAGCAGTATCGCGATACAGATGTATCGCGATAGTATTTCAGAAATACATTTCGTATCTGTATTTCTGTATCGTGATACATTTTTTTCGTCAGTATCTGTATTCCTGTATCGAAATACATTTGAAATGTTTCTTTGTATCGCGATACAATCAGGATGAAAGGTATATCGTTACATTTCTTGAGAAATACTTCCCCCCCCCCCTCCAAAAAAAAAAATACAAATCCGAACGCTTTTTTTTTTTACTTCTGAGGGCACCAGGATCAAGGAGATGATGGGGCATTGCTACTATGCTGACCAAGGTTCCTTCCGATTCTCCGAACTATTTTTCTATGCGCCCACTTCTCTCCTCTGAGAAGTGTTGCGTAGTCGGGGACTCGAACCAGGTGGCATGCCAGGAGTGGAGTCGGAGCATCTTCTGCCGCAAGTCCTTGGGTAGGATTTCTTGAGTCATTGTTTGCTGGCACCAATGCCAGCTGCTAACCGTCTCTCTCGCCTTAACGTACACAGTAGGCCCAGCCGGCAAAGCTGAGTCACAGTCCGTTACAGCGCAAGCCTGGAGGTGGTTCACTTTAAATAGTAGGATGACTCACGCTGTGAAGTTCAACACTTATTCGAATGCGTCTGCGGCTGCACCCGTAACATTGCACGGCTCAAGGGTACGTCATCAAGCGACATGAACGTGAGCCGCTGCTCTTGTGATCCGACACCCAGGAAGGAGGCCAGACGTGGCCTCCGCTGTGCCGGCCCAAACTTCATACACCTGCTACTCGCCTTGAATGCGCTGTTTCTCGGAGAGCTTCCCCTGTGCCGGCAATATCAGGTCGCAATCCACGAGGTCTCTGTTTGTATGATGCAAAGCGAAACTTGGGGACTGCAATCTATGCGTCGGTGGCCGAGGGTCAGCAGGACAGGACCTTCAGAAATGGGATGCCACCGTATCGTTTTTTCAACCGTAACAGAAGATAAGACATGTGTTCCAGGATACTTCAGGTGGTCCACTATTCTCAAAAAATTCCAAATGACCCTGCCTGCACGATCTTCAACGAGATAACCTAGAACGAAAGTACGTATTCTCCTTTCATACAGCTGCGGGGTAAAGGTTTCATGTTCAAGGCCACACGTACAGATAAAGAATACCAGTTCATTTCACAGTGACGTCATGTGATTAATGTTGACAGGGGCGTGGTGACGTTTTGATGGGATTTAGGGTGACAGAATTTATCATAGAGGTCGAAGTCTTTTCGCATCCTTTGTCAGACAGACAGGATGTCAGGAAGGGACCGCGGTGAGTTTTCGATAGAACGTTTTTTTGAGCCCATTGAAGACTTCGTCGTCCGAAATCTCATACCTTCAACGCAAAGTGCCGAGCCTACGGAAAAGAAATTTCGTGATCAAAAACTTCCACTTAAAACTTGAAGCTTCATTTCAGTTGGCGTCTCAAACAAATTGGAAAAATGTATTGCAGTATCAGTATTTCTGGTATTTGTATTTCTGTATTTGTATTTCTGCCCTCCCTAAAATGTATTCTGTATTTGTAATTCCAAATACTTTTTGCCTCTATTTAAAATGTATTTCCGATACGTATCGCGATACATTTTTACAGATATATTTTCAGTATCAGTATTTAAGCTACTATTTTATTGTATCCCAGTATTTGTATTTTCAAATACATTTTTGAGTATTTCTGCCCAACCCTGCAAGCAACTTGGACAGCTTGGAGACGTTTGAAGTTTCAGCAGCCAATCAGGAATGCGACATTTTCACGTGACACCTTTGGGTGGCGACGATGATGACTAAAATTTGGTTTTGGTTTGAAATGGACAGTGTTTGGCAATATAGCGTTTCTGAAAGGTGAGTTAGTACTCTCAGCGCCCTCTGAAAATATAACAGATGTCACTAGAGCGTAACTGTGTGTGACTATGACATGAGACCACGTGGTCGTACTTTTCGGTAGTTGCAGTGGGGGACAGTGGGCTTTGTGCCTGCATCGGGGCGTTGCAAAGCGGCGTGTACGGGTGGGCCAGGTGGGTTATATTTTTTCATGAGCCATCCGCAAAATGTCGCCACGAAGCGGCGTGAACAGGGGAGGGCCGGGTGGTTACACGCACCCCAGTGATACCCTGCTGTCTCCATTGCGCCTCAAAAACGTACGACCCGTGACCATGCCACACGTCCTATCACATGCGATTGGGGTGGTTAGATGTAGAATTTTCTCGTAGCGCAGCGCTCGCTTCCTCCGGCAGGTGTCCCCTATCAGGGCCGGATTAAGGTACGGGCTAAGGGGGCTGCAGCCAGGGCCCCGACTCTCTGGGGGCCCCCATGACGGAAGGTTGATTGAAGCAGCTCGTAGAAAAAAACAAAAAAAACACGAAACCTAAAAATATTTCGGAAGGCGATGTTGCTTTGCCGCAGCATCGAGAAGAGGAATATACAAAGATAATGGCGATGTCAGCGAGGCACAGTCCCATACAAGTTTTACTTGTATGGGACTGTGCGCAGGCAATCATAGCCCCTCTGCCGAGGCGCAGAGGCCAGCATACCTCTGGGAAGAACTCGCCGTGTTCTGGTGCGCGTGCATTAGCGATACTCCGTTTCACCTTATGTTGTACCGCAGCAAAACCTAGAAGCGCGAGCTCATAGCGTTGGCCTTGGTGCACGAGAGCTTGTGCCGCCGAGATGTGCCCTAGAGTAAGGAGCTCGCGCTTGTAGCCTTTCCTGCGGTACAACACACGGTGAAACGGAGTATACACACGGACAACATAGGTTTGGCTCTAGAGCTGCACCGCGGCCATGGACGAGCTTTGCCTTGAGCTATTGCCAGCGCCGTCTCTCTTCTCTTTCTTAATGAAGATATGTCAATAAAATGAGCCCCGCCGACCTGCCGCTGCGCGTTTGACACTCGATGGCGAGCCGGCGGGCCATCGAGTCCTCGCGCTCTCGGCGCGATACATATTTTCCTTCTCGTGCTGAGGGCGGCTGAAGGATCGAGGAAACGTCCAAAGGGTTTCCCGAGGTTTTTCAATAAATAAATAAATAATGAAAAATGGTACTGGCAATAGCCCAAGGCAAAGCTCGTCCATGACCGCGGCGCAGAGCGAGAGCCAAAGCTATGTTCTCCATGAGTAGACGAATACACGCGTACCACAACACGGCGGGTCCTTCCCGGAGGTATATTGGTCTCGGCAAAGAGGTGATGATTGCCTGCGCACAGTCCCGAACATCTACGCCGTAACTGACTCCGGAGGCATCTGCCCATGCACTGTTGGGTAGCGGGGAAAGGGGGAGAGGTTGGCAGTGCGGCAAAGTCGGCAAACAAGCAGAAGTAAAGGCCCTGTCACACTGAGGCAACAGTTGGACAACTCTATCTGGCAACACGAGGAAATCGTGTTGCCGGCGACCCTGTCACATCAAGGCAAGAACAACAGTCGGGCAACATGTTGCTGCCACCCGGCAACCGTGTTGGCCGATTTGTTGTCCGACAAACCTGTAACACCGCGCTCACTGCGGGAACAACACGCGGAACACTCCGCTATCTTGATTGTTTACCTTCGTTCGTGTGCGGCACGGTGGTGGTGGTGCTGGAAATGTGTCTCTACAAAGTGCTAGTGCGTTCGAAGAGCCGGAAATCACCACGGGACCGCATCAAGCAGTGACTGTGATTAGAAAACTTGGCACGGGGAGTATATTCTAGCCTTTGTTTTATCAAAATGCTGTTCATTCGCTGACAAAGCAGATAGCCCTAACCGAGGAAAATGAGATCGCTGATATATGTTTGGGATTTATACCCCTGTCAGACGGGCTAGTTTAGTGTCACTACAAGCGAGTGCACTTCGCCCTTAGTGTCATTTCTCTAGTGTGCCACACGGCTCCTTCCTGAGGAACACACTTGGCTTGGAGTGATTTTGACGAACTCACTTCGCTTGATCGAGTGCGTGGCATCAATAGGAGTGTTTCAACAGTAAAACGTAACAACACAGAAACCAAAAGCGTGGCGTAAGTTTTATTTTATAAAGAAAAACAAATTCGTGAAAGAGATGACACGTAGAAAAGTGGCATTGCAAAAAATAGTGGGGTGGACTTTAGAGTTTAGGCTGATCTGAATCAAGATTAGCGCAGCGGTGAATTGATAAAAGACGACGACAAAGTCCGTCATTCATGGCTATCTTGGTTAGCAGAGAATGACAGAGCCTACTTTTATTTCAGCATGCAACTATTCGAGACAACACAATAATTATGATCTGATTAGGCAGTGTCAGGGCCTCCTCGTAGACTTCCGTAGAACGAAGCGGAACACCGAAGTTGGATATGCTTCGTTCTTTATCTTGGCTTGCGATGATCGATCAGAATCATCCAATTGGCGTAAAAATCGTTCATTAATGTAACGTTGTTTTAGAGCACAGCTCCTAGGCACCCGTTTCTGAGTTGAGCGGCGTCGGCGTAACCGCGCGTTGCATTAATTAAGGGCTGTTTCCAAAATTACGTCACACGTGACGTCACGAGGGTAAAGTTTTCACGCTAAATTTTGAAGTAAAAGTTTTTGCTAAGTTTGGCGGAAAATTTTTCCTCTAAATTTAGAGAAAAACTTTACCCGTGTGACGTCACACTTAAAAATTCAGATGACGTGTCATGTGACGTCACACGTCAATTCAGCGGGAAAATTTCCCGGCTAAATTTAGCGGGAAGTTTAGCAAAGTTTTTACGCTTAGTGGGATGAAAACAGGAGAGGAGGATGAGAGGGTACGGAGGGGGAGCAGCTGGCATACCCTCCCCTTTGTACCCTTCCCCCCTCCTCCTCAAAAGCTGCGCTCCAATTCGGCATTACAGAGAATCGTAAACGTCTAATTTTTTTTAACGCTAACGCCCACCAGATCGGACTACGTGGAGAGAAAGCTCGCGCTGCAGAACCCGGTGATCCTGAGTTCAATCCCCAGCCCTGCCCGAAGAACACACTTCCAATGAAGTGAGTTCGGGGAGCACACTACGCTCGCTCCGGTAGACCGAGTGTGTAATCTCGATAGCAGCGTTCAAGGAGTAAAAATAAGAGAAGAAATTAACGCTGCGTACAATTAGTATTTATTTGATAGGAATAATATTAGATGCGCACTTGTTTTCTGTTGGCAGGAAAGTAGTGCATTGTAAAAAAACAAGCGGCTAATCTACCGGGTGGCTCAAGGAGACGGCAGGCTCTTTAAATCGACCGCAAAATTCGGTTTCTTAACCTATCGCGCTACGACTTGTGCAGCGCTGCCCACAGTTGGTGCATTTTTTTTGTAAAATTTGCAAAGAGCTAACTTACCTGAGGAAAAAGTAAAGAAAGAAAAAGGCTTAGCTCCTATGGCAACGCAGCGACGCCACCGGTCTTCAAAGAGCACGGCGCCGTTTCGCACGGGACACAAGAGATGGCGCAACGAACGCCGCCAACGAACGAGCATACGGCGTCGAGAGCCAGCGTCTTTAGCAGACGATCTTTTCGACTCAAAAGCAGCGCGCGTTCCGCAGGCGGCGACAGTCGCAGAACAATTACAGGCGCGGTAACAACAAGCAACTGCAGTTCCTTGTCTGCTAAATACGCCGGCTCTCGGCGTCGTCTGCCCGTTCGTTGGCAGCAGTTGGCGTCGTGACCGCTTGCGCCCTCTCTTGTCTCCCGTGCGAAACGGCGCCGTGTGTTTGCAGACCGGTGGCGTCGCTGCGTTTCCATAGGAGCTAAGCCTTTTTCTTTCTTTACTTTTTTCTCAGGTAAGTTTGCTCTTTGCAAATTTTACAAAAAAAAATGCACTATCTTTGGGCAGCGCTGCACAAAGTCGTAGCGCGATAGGTTAAAGGGGCCCTCCAACACTATTTGAGCGTCAACTTTTTTTGGCGGTTTCTCCACGCTAGTGGTCCCGGAAACCCAGTGGACAACGAAAGAGTTTAAAAATATTAGCGCATCATATTTTAATTTGACAACTCAGAAACACCTCCTCCGACGGTGGCGCCGCGAGGTGCCGAATGCGCGCGCACAATGGCGCTCCCTTTCACTATACGTCACATTCACTGGGTTTCGTGATTGGCGAGAGCCGTCCCAGAAATTTTGAAGCGGAATAAAGTATATCACACGTTAACCGTCATTATTTCTCTAAAAAGTCGTTTTTATAGAACTAATAAAGTTGCAAATTAAAGTTCAAAAAGGTCGAAAACAACGCCTCGTCGCTCGTCGCTCATGCGCGCCTCCCAGCGGCGGAGTACCTCCTACTCGCCGAGGTGGCTCCGGTGGCGGAGTTGCGGGAGACGAGCCTTCCGCGGCTGTCGAAGCGGACTGCGGCGCTTGCGTGTGTGTCCTCGTACGGCGTGACGCCCAGCTCCGCACTCCTTTTCAAGAATTCAGCGCTCAAAATCCGATAAGCCCGGTAAATTCATCGATGATGGCAACCCGATTCCAAAGCTACGATGGTTGCAGCGAGGCCTAATGGCCGACCGGGCCGACGGGCTATCAACCAAACTCGCGTCCAATTGGCCAACCGCTTTGCTCCAATCGCTAAACTGTTTCATTTTACGTCATGAAGCGCAATGTTTTGCTTATATAAAGTTGTTTTCTGCAATATTTAATTTGCTAATAACTCACAAAATATTGCGAATTTCTGTAATATTTTTTTTCCCTCGGTGTTCCTGCTTTCATGGAGCTCCGTTTCAGCGCGAACTTCAAACCAGTCAAAAAATTGTTGGTGGGCCCCTTAAGAAACCGAATTTTGCGATCGATTTAAAGAGCCTGCCGTCTCCTTGAGCCACCCGTAGTTTCCAGCCTTGGCCCCTGCGCGACTGCCAGCGACGGCCAGGAGGCACCTGCAAGACTCCACCAGGAATCTGAAGGTGGCAGGAGAGACGCGAAAGGCTTGCTTGAAATGGAACTCGCTCAAATGGGGCAAAGTGTCTTCGAACCACCGTTCGTTCCTCTGGAAAGTCCACCGTTCTCGACTGATCAAGGGTAGGTTGTCGGTCATGAGAGCGGCTATGGTGTAGACATTGGCCTGCAGCTGCTGATCGATGTCACTTGAAATTCTTGCCTGTGCGTCGGTATCCAGGTCCAGCTGTTTCTCATCTGAAAGGCGTTGGGCTCTCACGGAGAAAAGTGCCCCAACCACGCGCTTCCACTGTTCAACATAGCGGATATCGCCCTCCAGCTCGTCCTCCACACACTCCATGATGTTTCGTTGTGGCGAGTGGCCAAGTGGGCTCGCGCACACCAGCTCGGAGCACGCGGAGCGAAAGTTCGCGCTGCAGAACCCAGAATCCTGGGTTCAATCCCTACTTCTGCTCGTTTCAATTTATACTCCGTTTCACCTTATGTTGTACAGCAGACAAGGCTAGAAGCGCGAGCTCATAGCGTTGGGAGCTACTCTTAACGCACGAGAGCTTGTGCCGCCGAGATGCGCCCTAGAGCAAGGAGCTCGCGCTTGTAGCCTTTCCTGCGGTACATCATAAGGTGAAACAGAGTATAGATGAGCGTCCTACCGGCGTGCGGACGTGTATCACTGGCTTGTAATGGCTGATCGTAATGATCAAATTGAATTTGAATTTAAATAAAGCTCGTGACTTAGCGCAACAATGTGTGGTAACGTGTTTCTAATAAGACGACGAAGTTATTCATGAAAAAATGTGTATGCACTGCAATGTTATCGAGCTTCGTATTTTCCCTCAAGAATCCTTGTTTATGAAGTCAGTCGATTGCGAGCTTGAATAGCGAGAGATTCGTATCAGACTCAACGTCGCGTTTAAGCTCACGACCACTTCGTCTACGACAAGAGGACCGATTTTAATTCCCGGTGCAGGTGGTCCAATTAGGTTATCACTGCAAGCCCCATGGTATGTGAAAGGTATGAAAAAGTCTACATGCCACCACTCAAGATGGAGCTATCAAATGCCGAGAGCTTACCTGCATAGACTACATTAAACTTCTCATATATACTTCGCTGTGGAAACTCAATCAAAACACCCCACCGTCTTCGTCGTCGTTCTCTCGAGGAGGCAAGGTGATGGCCTGGGAGTAGCCAGATGGATCCAACCGGACAAGCTCCAACCAAGTCATTGCAGCCGACCATAGCCAAGTCTAGCCAAGTTCCCCCCATACCCACACCGTTGCCTACCTAGATAGCTGTGCTGCCAGAACTAGCCGGTATTTCTCTTTCTAAGCCGCTAGACGGCGTCGTCGGCGCCGCAATTTTCAAGATGGTGGCGCCGTTAAAGAAAAGGTCTATAGAGCAGCACGAGAAAGCACGCGGAGACCAACGTGGTTCGTATACGTATAATGTCACGATGAAGATTATCAGCGGCGACCTTGATGGTCTCTAAAAAGCACAACGGAGGCTTGGGTAATTGCATTCTAAAATCAACACCGGCAAGTTGATAGTCTGACATCGTTCTTATTTCCGCCGATAAAGCAGAATTTACTAAAAAACGTCCCTGTCGTCCTTTTTATTTACCTCGGCCCTTTGAATCAGAGTATTAGCGCCGAGATAATTCGGTGGCGCCCTCTTAAGCTTTCCCTCCGTGACGTCACAACTGGGATTTGCCTCGCCGTGACGTCACCAGTTGTTATTCTGGCTACTTACCATCGGGTGCGATGACGAGTTCGATGGTCTGCTTAAAAAGCACAGTAGAAGCTAGGAGCCATCGCAATCCGAAACTAACACCGTCAAAGTTGACAATCTGACAGTGCTCATATGCTCATGGTTTGGCCAATCGTGGAAAGCTGACCACAGCGACGCTTTTGGCCGCGCACATCGCTAATAGCCCGACGTGGCTAGGTCACAACCAGCCCAGTAGCATTGTCCACCTTTCGACGGATTTCGCTTCCGGGCAGTTGTCCCCCATCAGCGGGAGATAAAATCATTTTATGATAGACTTTCAAAGATTAGCCAAACTGGGATTAATGGACCTTTTGGCGAATATGTGCTGCCACCTGTGGGGCGATGGGCGAACCTGAGGCGCACTGGGTTGGAGAGTATTTGTAGAGAAAACAACGTGCACGTTAGGCTTCTTGTGTGCTACCGGTTCGTTTTTTTTTTTTTTTTTTTTTTTTGGGGGGGGGGGGGGAGATCGGTGGCCGAGTGGGCTAGCGCACACCAGCTCGGAGCACGTGGAGCGAAAGCTCGCGCTGCAGAACCCAGGGATCCTGGGTTCAATCCCCACCCCTGCCCGTTTCGATCTGGATGAGCATCGTACCGCGTGCGGTCGTGTATCAATACTGCGTGATGCACGTTAAAGACCCCAGGCTAGCGGTTGTACTGCACTGGCTAAATTGCTCATCTACAGCGAGTGACTCGTCGCAACTTTAAAATGGCTGACCAACGACTCGCTGTACAAATATCCACACAACCCCAATTATCATTTCTTTTTGGGTACACTCGCTGCTTTTAGAAGCATTTTGAGTCGCGATGTCTCGGGATGAGAACATCCCGTTCGCGTTTGACGCGGACCACTGGGTACGTCATCCCCCGGACCGTACGAACCTCACCCAGGACCGCGTATGGAGCTCGAACTGTCCTCAAAAAGGACAGTTCGTTCAGGCAAGCGCATCGGGGATGGTCCTTCAAAGAAGAAGGCTACACAGTTCACCGGCATGATTGCGGTGCACGTCGTAATCTAGAACGGGCGTCGTCAGTACGATGACTCGTGTTCACCTTGTTCGCAACATCAAAACTTGAGTCTCGACTCTCGATGGTCTCCAAGGCGCCCAAAGGCGAGAAATGCAAGATGGCGGATTGTTTGGAACTAGATACTCTCGAACCCAGGCGCATCAAATACTCCGCGCATGCGCACCGCGTTTTTCTACAAAAGGTCCATTCTGCGTTCATAAACTGAAATAAGAGTAATGTCAGTTTGACAATATTGACGGTGATGTTTCGAGAACGCGAGGGCACCAAGCTTTCATCGTACACAACCAACCTTTTCACCGTTGACTCGAACACGCACCATCAAATTTGTCGTTCACAACTGATCATCCTGATCCTGACGTCAAAGTTATGAACTATAAAAGCACATCACTGAACGAGCTTGCACACAACAAGCTATGGCACGAGCCTCTCGATTGGAAGCCTGTCATGGCCGCTCGTAAGTTCATCGAACACGCCCCGCTTTAATTCGAGAATTTCTAGAACTATAACTTCGAAAATTGCACGCTGTGCTGTTCCTCGTCATCGCTCAGTTGGAACGCCTCTAAGCAGGGTTGTCGAAACAGAAGAACGGGGAGGGGGGCGATTCACCCCCCCCCCCCCCCCAAGTGGCGTCGAAAAAGGGGACGCAAAGGGCATAAGGGGGGAGGGGGGGTATTGCCCCAGCCCCGGACTATTGCATTTCAGAGAGTTATAATAAAAAAAGACAGATGTTTACAGTTCTCTGTAATGTCGAATTAAAGTGCAGCTCTTGAGGAGGAGGAGGGGAGGGTACGGAGGGGAGGGTACGGAGGGGAGGGTATGCCCCTCCGCCCCGCCCCCCCCCCTCCTCCTATCCTGCTCCCCTCTCATTTAGCGGGGAAACCTAATTGGTGTTAAGGTCACGTGACGTCAATTTCCCCACTAAATTTAGTGAAAAAACGTCCCATAATGCAACGCGCGCGCGGTTACGCCGACGGCGGGTGCATAAGAGTTGCGCTCTAAATATTCGGGGGAAGGGATATCCCCATTCTTCACTACTATCACCCCACCCCCCTCTCTCTCTCCCGAACAATTTCTACGGCCCTTCCTGACCCCTTTTTGAGTGTGTGTTTGTGTTGGTTATACCTTTCTTTTCCCCTTTCCACAGCTTTTTCTCGCCATCCCCCCTCACCTCTCAGTCATTACCGACGTCTCTATACATAACGCCTGTGGGTGACATCGGTGACGTTTTTGACAGTGGCGAAAGATGAGCTCTAAAACCGCATACACTGCGCACGGCTTCACAATATCACAAAGTTCAATCTTCGCCTCGATTCCGAAGCGAAGATTTTGGCCTCAAATAACTCCTTAACAAAGTTGTGAAACGTCACTTTGTCGTCAGCAATAACTTCCACAAATGACGATCTTGCGACGCCAAAGTTCAGAGTATTTACCGCCCGCCTAGGTACAATATACGTTTCATTGACTCTATCGCGGCGTAGGGATGTAGGGACACGCGGGCGCGACGTCATCAGTGCAGCCGTTCAATCGGCTGGCCCCACGGTGTTGCTCGCGCGCGCTCCGATGAAGCTCGCTTGTAGTGACACTAAACTAGCCCGTCTGACAGGGGTATTACCCCACCCTATGAAGTGTTTTGTCCGGTTCTTTCTCTCATGCAATTCCTATTTCTACCGTGAAATTGAGTTTGCGCCGGCAGTACCCCAAAGCGTCTTTTGTAGCGTGGTGTAGAGCTAAGTGACAGTGCTTAAAAACTGCGACACCGTCACGATCGGCTTTCATAACAATCGGTGGAATAAATATTTTTTAATGCTGTCTATTTGCCTACCGCCTGCTATGTGATCGATTCATTCCCCAAAACGTCCTGGGTATTGTTGAAACAAATAAGGTGTCTGATAGCGGCCGTTTCCAAGTTCCAGGCATCAACAATCATGATCAGAGTGGTCGTTTTCATGCTTCGATTTTTTAATCCAATTGCTTTCCTGGATTAGTATTATTATGCTTCATTAGCGGGTGAGTAGGCATGCCATTTAATTTAACTAGCAGTAATGGGACCTGCTCTGGCAGTTCTAATTTTAACTCCAGTCGGAACGTTCACGACCGTAGCTGTGCCCACATTTCGACAATCGATTTCTGTAATTATGCTGTAAAAACATTCCTCAAATTATTTTAGCTGCACGCCAGCCTTAATTATTGTTAAATAACGTTTTACACGATTTTATTTGAGTAAGACGTTACTGATAGGGCACTAGCTCTGTCATCGAAGCTATCCTTGTTGTCATGTTGCCGGCCCGAAATTCGCTCAGAAAGTGATCAGGGCAACACGCGTTATCAAACACAAGTTGCTGCTGTTTTTGTTGCCGAAAGCTGTCATACCGAGGCAACATTTTCGTTGTCGTCCATGTTGCGCTGTTGTTGCCGCGATGTGACAGGTTTGTCGGACAACACGGGGAGCGAGCAACAAGTTACCCGACTGTTGGACAACGTTTTGTGTTGCTGTTGCCATCATGTTGCCTCAGTGCGACAGGCCCTTAAGGGAAGCCAGTTGTGTTGAAGGGGAATTTGGTTTGAAACTTTGTTAAACAGGGGATGAAGAAGAAAAATGAAAGCCGTTTACAACTCCCTGTAACAGCGAATTCGAGCGCAGCTCTTGAGGAGGAAAATGTAAGGGTACTGAGGGGAGGGTATACCCCTTTTCCCTCCTCTTCACCTCGTGATCCTGCCTGCTACTCCTCCTTCCCCCTCCTTCACCTTCACCTCCTCCTCCTCTCCTCATCCCTCAACCTCCTCCATTGGTCACGTGCCCTCGGGGAGGTAACGTGACCTCGGGGGGGGGGGGGGGTCATGTGACCTCACGGTTACGCCGACGCCGACGGTGACGGCGACGCCGACGCCGCTCAAGCCAGAAACGGGCGCCTAAGAGCTGCGCTCTAAAACATTCAGAGCTATTGAGAGAAAAGTAAAATGCCAAGTAGCCCGCCGCCCTCTGGAGCGCCTTGAGGGGAAGCGGACGCTCCAGCGAGCGAAGGACACACGGGGAGCGGCTCGGAGCCGTTCTGGCGTCTGCGAAATGGTGTCCTCGGCTGTGTCGAGCCTGAACCCAAGAAAACCCATGCGTCGCGTGGGCTCTGCTCGTGTCACTTAGGTTTAAGCGAAATCCTGACAGCAACAAGTCCTCCACAAGGAGGCACACCGTAGACGCCAACTTGTCTGGGTCGGTATGGGCGCTCAAGAAGTTGTCTATGCGAGACCAAGTCCAGAGTCCACGCGCGCGCATTTCCCTAGCAATGACTGTCGCCGAGAGCTGCATGTAAAACGGCGCCGGGCGTATCACGAAGGGCATACGGCGGTAACGGGGGCCTACTCTAAACGTTGTCAGGTTACGGGAGGAAGGATGAAGCGTAAGATGGTAAAAGGCCTCGGCAAGGTCGAGCTCCACCATATACGCTTGGGGCGGGAGGAAGTTTACTCTGATGGCATGGGGTAGCGGAGTAAGGCGGAACTGAGGTGCCTGGACGTAAGGAGTGAGTGCGGTGCAGTCTAAAACAAAGCGGGACACGGTGGCTGATTTGAATACGAGGAAGACGGGGTTGAGGAATGGACCACGTGAAGAGCGTTCGATGATGCCGCCAATATGTTGGATACGGCGGCATCAATCGTGGGGACCTGGTCAGGGAGAGGGGGTTGGGCCATTAAGCAAGAAGCCTTCGTGCAGCGAATGGAAAGTGCGCCGAAGTCGGGCGGCCCGTGAAAACTACATGCGTCAATATACACTGCCTAGTCGACTTCAGCTGTCTGCTTGGTGGGGTGGACTGCCGGCGGAGGTCCCGTCGCTTTCGACGTGTATGCAGTGCTACCCAGGTTCGACTCGGAGACTTCGACGTCGCGTTGTTTGTCTGTAGTGTGTTCCTTTGTGTTGGTGGGGTTTTCCCGTTCGCCATTGTAGGTTTCGAAGGAGTTGTCATCGGAGTGGGGCTCGATGACACTGTCGGTCCGAGCCACACCAGGATTCGCTCGGCGGCGGTGGCCGTTGAGTCCGGATCCAACGGGTCGTTTTCTTTGGTTCAAGATCAAGCAAGGGCAAGGTCGGCCGAGACGCAAGCCTCGCAAAATGCTTGGTCGAGAACGTCCTCGACAGGCAAAACACCCAGGAGCGTCGACGAGACGACCGTGTTGTCGTTGACAGACTTCTGGTGTTCTGGGCGAAGACGCTCAGAATGTTTTAGGCCTGACGGACCCTCCCTCCGAGAATGGGCGGTGGGTGCTCCACCGGAGGTAGTCGGATCGCGTTGGTGGCTCTGATAGAAATGATTCCCGTAGAAGCCATACCTCCGGCGGGAGCAGGGGGAGGAGTCCGGCGATGCTGGAAGCGATCTCTTGTTGCGTCTGTGGATGTTCGAGCTCACCGTGCGGACGTTCAAATAGCTCGCGTTCAGAGTTCTGCGAAAGGGACTGCTGAGACTGCTGGCCGTGTGGGGATGAGACCGGCCAAGGCATCGATGATTGGAAGCAGGGCAGCTCCCAAGGTTGAGGCAAAGGAGGCAGAAATGGCATCCCCTGTCTGTTGGACGAGGGCGGCCCCGTCATCGGCGGCCAAGTGCGTTGGCGCGTTCGACAACGAGGCATCCTTCTCCTTGGCGTTTTCTCTCGTCACGCTGAGATGAGTGGCAGTGCCGGCAACTGCCTCTCGGTTCGAAAGAGGGTCTCGGCACGAGAAGGAAAAGAAAAACAAACTCGGGAACCCTTCGGGCGTTCTCTCGTTCCTTCCGCCGCTCTCAGCCCGAGCATATATATAGATATATCATACAAAACGTTAATGTCAAACCTCTGACATTTTGTTTTTCTGTGTTGTCTCAAAATCGTCACTCGCGACACGTTTCAGACTAAATGAATACGAGATTTTCTTTTCCGCCAACTCTGCATGATGGACAATTTATCTCGTTTCTTCATACTGGCAACTGCAATATGAACAACGGTGGTTTTGATAGAACCGAATTGGATGGACATCTGAGAAATCTAACTTATTAATTAATACCCTAAAGGCGACCCGTACTGAATACATGTAGCGATGTAGGAGTGTGGCAGATTTAGAAATAAACGTTTTATTAAAAGCGCGACCACTGATTCCAACTAAGCAGGGATTTCCCCAGACTCCCCCTAGGGGGGGTTTAGACCCCCCTCGTTTTTCCGAAGGCACCCCCTTAATTCACAACGACTCCTATATTCGCAATGCCCCCCCCCCCTTTAACCCCCCAAAACAAATTTAGACACCCCCCCTGATTTCAATTCCTGGGGAAACCCCTGCAACTAAGTATTCTTAATCTTAAAGTTAGATTGAACGGAAATGTATTACCAGATGCACAACTCGCAGAAAGTAGCTCTGTCAAATTGCCACGACATTTCAAGATCCCTACTCCAGGTCATACTTAAGAAAAACAAATACTTTTATTTTTCGGTTAATATCGGTTAAAACCGGTTACCGGTAAATAATTTACGGTTACGGTTGCGGTTACGGTTTTTATAAATTTAAAATAACGGTTTCGTTCCGGTTACGGTTACTGAAAAAATTTCGTTCCTAAACGGTTTTCGGTTTCGGTTACGGTTACGGTTTGAGTCCCTGGTACAGAGACAGTGGAGGAGACTGGAAAATGCGGGGTATCAAGACGCATCCATTAAAAGACAACTGTCCATACAGCTCAAAGATGTGAAGAAAAAGCAGGAATCGAGGAAACGGAGAGCTGTTATAACATATTTTCATGACATATCACACAACTTAAAGGCGTGCCAAAACGTTTCGTGTCGAGACCGTTTTTACTACGGACTTCAAGTTAAGTAGATTGACACCTTTTCAAAACGGACATAAAGGATGTCAAGAGCAGTAGCATGAAAAATCAGTATCTTGCAAAAAAGGCGTAGTATACGAGATACCGTTGGCCTGAGGTTTCAAAGATGTAGGTCAGACTTCAAGATGCATCGATTATAGACTAATTGAGCCTAAACGGAACATGAAAAACAAAGTGTCAAATTCGGAATTGGCTACACATATTCAGGAATGTAACAATTGTGCGGTTGGCTGGCCAGGAACAGAAGTGCTATGCAGAGAGTCTAATGACATGAAACATGTAGTGAAAGAAGCGATTATAGAATAAAAACGTCGGGCCATTGCGCAAGTCAAGCTTCAATGCAGCTAGGAAACAAGTCCAAAATGTTTCTCAAAATATGAATGTACTATATTTTTAGAGCGCAGCTCTTAGGCGCCCGTTTCCGACTTGAGCGGCGTCGGCGTCGGCGTCGCCGTTGGCGTAACCACGCGGTGCATTATGGGACACGTCCCATGATGCAACGCGCGGGTCTCACTCGTCCCATAGTGCAACGCGCGGGTCGCGCGTTGCATTATGGGACATTTCCCATAATGACGTCACATGTGACGTCACGAAGGTCCCGCGCGTTGCATTATGGGACGTTTCCCATAATGACATCACGCGTGACGTCACGGTCACTCGTGAAGTCACGATAAAGGTATGTCTCCTCTTCCGTACTCTCATCCTCTAGAGCTGCGCTCTAATTCGGAATTACAGTCGAATTTTTTCACGCTGTACTTTTGTGTGTGTGTGTGTTTTGTTTGAAATGTATTTTCTATGTTTTTTTTTAAAGAGGACATTCTATGAAGCGTGCGGTTCTAGATTAGGTTTTGGACGTTTCCAGTTTTATTTTGTGTTTTTGCTCAGAACGTACTTACAGAGTACATTGGTGAACTCTTGAAATCATAAGGTCTTCTTTCTGGTTATAACAGAAAGAGAGAGTCGTATCTGTGTGCGTTGGCGGTAATCTTTTTCACGCTGTTCTTTTTGTGTTTTGTTTGAAATGTCTTTTATAATTTTTTTTTAAGACGGCATTGTATGAAGAGTGCGTTTCTAGATTCGGTCTTGGACGTTTGTTGTTTTTTTCCCTTTTGCTCGGAACGTCCTTAGAGAGTGTTAAGAATGGAACCTTCGGCGACCTTCTTCCGAGTTTCAACGCTGCGGAAACGAGTCACGATCTGTCCGGTACTGTCGCCCACCTGTCGGAGCCTGCCCAAAACGAGTCTCAAAGCGTCCGTGACGTCAACGGGACGTGTGTGTGTGCGTGTGGGTTCGTGCGCTCCGGAAGGGGAGAGAGGCATGACCTAACTGCGGAGAACTTTGGCTACATCGTACTTGAAAGGGAGAGAGGCAGGGCCTAACTGCGGAGAACCATGGCTATGACGCACTTCTGCCTGCGACGCGGCGGTCTTTGCTGCAACGCACTTGGCGGCGGTTTGCTACTCGCACCTGCTGCCCTGGCGGAGAGTGAGGGAGAAAACGGACCCTATATAAGGCGGAGCGTGAGGCTGCTCCGTTGTTCTCTCGGATTTGACGACTGTATCGCAACCATGTAATTAAACCGTTCGTTACGTTACCTAGGGTGCCTTCATGTGCGCTTTGCTTAGGGTGGAGACATCTGGCCATTTTGTCTCACACTTTTATTTTGTTTTTGTTCAGAAGCGCGTGAAAGAGCGTGTCCCTGCACGCGTTTGTGGCGCTGACTGTGCTATGGCGACATTTTGTTTTCGTCGATTTCTTTGTATTTTACCCGTGAGCGCGTGCTGTCGGCATCGGGTACTACAAAGGGTGCACCACCCTAAACAGAAGGACATTGAGGCACCCTAACGTTACCGATTCTCCCACCTCCACTGGACCCCTGGGTTCTTCACTTCGGGGAATGGTCGTCGTCACGAGCCAGGAAGCCTCCGGACGTGCGGCTTAAACCCCGCCTCTAACAACTGTTTGGCAGCGGTCGGAATCGGACCATGCGACATCGTGCTACATCTGTGGGTGAGCGTTTGGACTTTGCTTTGAGATTTGCCAGGCTTCAGATTATGGGTAATTAATTTTGAACTGCTGGGAATCCCCTAGGTTTTGGTACAACCTCGCGACAAGTTAGAACAAAGCCAAAGCTAAAAAGCAGCGATCATGGATCTAATGAGGTTACTGAGAGCAGATTTACTCTGTTTATGTGAAGAATTGGGTGTGGAGGTGGAGCAAAAGATGAAGAAATCTGAGATCAGTAAAGCGATTTCAGAGAGCGCGGAAGCAGAGGAAATTAAAATTGCGTGGGAACTGCTTCAGAACGCTAAGAGCGAAGCTACAGCTAGAGAGGAACGAGAACGAGAGCAGGAGCAGGCTGCAGCGAGAGAGGAACAAGCGCAGGCTGCGGCGAGAGAGGAACGAGCGCAAGCTGCGGCTAGAGAGGAACGAGAACGAGAGCAGGCTGCAGCGAGAGAGGAACGAGAGCAGGAGCAGGCTGCGGCGAGAGAGGAACGAGCGCAGGATGCAGCGAGAGAGGAACGAGCGCAGGCTGCGACAGAGGAGCGAGCGCTGAAAAGGCTAGAGCTCGAAATTGAACAACAGCGATTAAACTCGCAGAACAGTAGAGTTGGGGCTCCGGTACGAGCAAGTGAGACCGAGTCGTATCAAATGAAGAAGCTCATGCAGCCGTTTAAAGTTGGGGAAGACGTGGGCCTATTCTTAGTTAACTTTGAGAGGACATGTGAGAAGTTGAGCTTCGCCCCAGAAACGTGGCCGCAACGGCTTTTGACTTTGTTGCCCTGTGAGGCTGCAGAGGTTGTCGCGCGCCTTAGTGCTGGAGACGCGGACGACTACGACAAGGTGAAGTCCAGCCTTTTGAAGCGGTACCGCCTTTCTGCCGAGGCGTTCCGTCAAAGGTTTAGAAACGCATCCAAAAAGAGCAGCGAGGGCTACTCGGAATTTGCGTACGGGCTTAAAACCAATTTGATAGAATGGTTGAAGAGCGAGGAAGTGTACGAAAGCCGAGACAAGGTAGTCGAGTGAGTGTGCCTCGAACAGTTCTTTCGTAGCATTCCGCAGTCAGTCAAGCTCTGGGTGCAGGATAGGGTGGGAGTCGACTCTGTCGAAAGGGCCGCTGAGCTAGCCGAAGAGTACGCAACGCGTATGAAGCTGAGCGGAGAGGAAAGCGAACCCGGCCGGAGCGATCAGCGCAAGACCTTCCGACAGGGAAACGGCTCGCGAGAAAACGGGCCCGAGAAGCCCGAAGCAGGACAAAAGGTCCCAGAAAAGAGCGCAGAACACTCGAACGGAGACGAGGCGCGGAAAAGCCAAACAGGGCAGTTCGAGGCAAGGAAGCCGTTCCTGTGCTACAACTGTCAGGAGCCGGGACACACAGCGGCCGATGTAAGAAACCGCGGGTTGTGTTCTCGTACGTGAACGGTAGTGACGAGAACCTGAAGCTCCTTCGTCCCTATCTTCACGAGCTCCAGGTAAACGGAAAGCCGTGCAGGGTGCTTCGGGACAGTGCAGCGACGATAGACGTTGTTCATCCGTCGTATCTAACGACCTCCGATTTTACTGGAAAGGTAGTTTGGATCAAGCAGCTGCTCGAAAAGCACAGTGTCTGTCTGCCTATGGCGACAGTAAAGATAACTGGCCCGTTCGGAGAGCTAGTGACCGAGGCGGCTGTCTCGCAAACAGTCCCGTTGGAGTATCCTTATTTGTTTTCTAACCGGTCAGATTTCCTGCTGCGCGAAAGGGGTCAACAACTGGGAGAAGGGCTAGTTCAGTCGTGTACGAGGTCCAAATCGCGTCAGGTCGCCCCTTTGTTGACGAGTGATCCAGAGCCAGAGGCAGCTGACGGGGAGCAAGCACTCCCAGAGTTGGAGGCAGAGAAACGGTATGAGGGGGACCAGGTTGTAGAACAGCCCGACCTCGTAGCACCAGAAAGCGTACAAGGCCCCAACGCGTCGGCGCAGGAGGCGGAGGAAGAAGGGATCGTTGAGGGGTCTCTCTTAGCTCCGACGTCACGTAACTTTGGTCATCTGCTACGGGTGGACAGAAGGTCTCTGACAGCCGAGCAAAAGAGCGATCCTAGTTTGTCAAGGTTGCACGATACAGCCAAGGAGGGTATTGTTAGGGCCAATGTGACGGTGCATGAAAAAGGCGGATTGTTTTATCGGCGCTATAAGGACCGCATTTTCACGTCTAGAAATCACTTGAAAATCGATCACTATGACTTCAGCGTAAGAAAAAGGAAAGGCAAATTTAACGGCAATGCCGATGGGTTGAGCAGATTTTTCTGACATCACGAAAAACAGTAGGGATGATCTCAGAGGTCTTCGTCATCCACGGGAATGAGGATCAAAGTGGGGGCACTTCGTTAAAACCCCAAAATGACCTCACAAATTGCGAAAAGTTTTTGTCTTTTGTATTTTGTTCATAGTGACCTCGTTAGAAAAATGAGTTTTGTTTCGGCGACAGCGGGTCGAATTGCATTGTTTTGGCAAATTTTGGTAATCCGTAATCCAGTCTGGCGGGTCTCTGGCGAATTCCGAGCGTTTGACTGCGGTGTGGCGTGGTGTTGTGGGGGACGTTTCCGCTAATGCCTCCGTTGTAAGAGGTTTGGGAGTTTGTTTAGTGCTTGCAGCGTCTTCTCAAGGCCTACTCCAAGCCCACCTCTTCAGGCCAGCGATTGTACCACCGGCCTTTCGAGGTTTCCCTGGCCCCGGAGGGGCTGTTAAGAATGGAACCTTCGGCGACCTTCTTCCGAGTTTCAACGCTGCGGAAACGAGTCACGATCTGTCCGGGAAAGTCGCCCACCTGTCGGAGCCTGCCCAAAACGAGTCTCAACGCGTCCGTGACGTCAACGGGACGTGTGTGTGTGCGTGTGGGTTCGTGCGCTCCGGAAGGGAAGAGAGGCATGACCTAACTGCGGAGAACTTTGGCTACATCGTACTTGAAAGGGAGAGAGGCAGGGCCTAACTGCGGAGAACCATGGCTATGACGCACTTCTGCCTACGACGCGGCGGTCTTTGCTGCAACGCACTTGGCGGCGGTTTGCTACTCGCACCTGCTGCCCTGGCGGAGAGTGAGGGAGAAAACGGACCCTATATAAGGCGGAGCGTGAGGCTGCTCCGTTGTTCTCTCGGATTTGACGACTGTATCGCAACCATGTAATTAAACCGTTCGTTACGTCACCAATTCTCCCACCTCCACTCGACCCCTGGGTTCTTCACTTCGGGGAATGGTCGTCGTCACGAGCCAGGAAGCCTCCGGACGTGCGGCTTAAACCCCGCCTCTAACAAGAGTATAACGGTGAATTCTTGGAATATAAAAGGTCTTTGTGGAAAGGGAGAAGAGTATCGGTGTGAGTTGGCGGGGACCTTGAGAGGTGGCTATAAAAGCTGTAGACGGAATAAAATTTCTTGGCTGAGTTTGAGACGTTTGTCCTGTCCCCTTTCTTCTGTCTTCTTACACTTTTTCTTTCAAGTTTTTTTCCCAGTCTCAAGATTTTAACATCATGATCAACATGCTCGCCTGCACCTTCACAATTGTTTCCTGGTTGTATGTTGTTGTCCTTTCGCAGTTGTACGATTGTGATGTCGCTTGAATTATGGAACTTCCCATGAACGTTGGCCTGTTGGCGCCAGTCTGATCCCAAAGTCACGTCAACAGGCGCGGGAAATGGAGCGATTATTACGTTTGGAATCTGCGCTCGGGTGGTGCCCAATGTCTTGCTATACATTTCGGCTTAAGTTTGCGATCGAGAACTTGAATGTATCCATCGCGTTTCCATAGGCACGTGATCATGTCGGCGTGAATCACGGATGGCGCGATGATAGATATGTTGGCACCGCTGTCTATGTAGACTTTAAAGGGCATGTCGTCGTGCACGAACCCTTCGACATCAGAAAGGCTGCCTCCACTAAATCGCAGTGAACGTTTGGCGTTGAGCGAATGTTGCCAAGTTCTTCTGCTCAGTGTTGCGCAAATTTTAGGCTTGATGCAATCGCATGACAAGTGACCGGATTCGTTGTAATCGAAGCACTGCCGGAGGCTCGACTTTCTGAATGTGCTGGGCGTTGTGTGATTGTTAGTTTGTGATTGTTGCGCCTGCGTGGATGATATTTTGGTGCCTTCGGCAATCGAGCCTGGCTGCGCCTTCTATATGAGTTCGGTAACCGAAGTGCAGCATTGTGCGACTAGCAGATTTGTCCACTCGTCCTCCCTTATCCCGTTTAAAATCAAAGATATTCGTTATTCCATGGCAATTGTGTATGGCGCCATGTCCAGCTTAGCATTTCTCGAATAGATGTACTGGGTGATAGACTGATTCGTCAGGAACTCATTTTTCTTAGAACTCCAGAAATTCGTGCATTGACAACCTGCGTTTGAATCGCTCCCTGATATCGTCTCTCCAGGATTTTTGTTCGTCGAGTTTTGATTCATACAAAGATTGCCAGTCCTTAGCTGATCCTCGCAGTCTCGAAATGGCGTTGACGATCATTAGTTGAGGAGCCCAACGGGCGAGGGCTGCATTCTTTGTACCTCGGTGATACAATGCTTTACGTTTGTCTCGATCGCGCTAAAGTCACTGGATCCTGGGAAAGTAGCGACATTGCCTTTCCTACTTGCTAGCCGGACGCAAACAGATACTAACATACAGACGATCAAAACCTCGCAAGGTGATTGGCTAATCCGTCTACGCTGCCATGGAAATCGTCATCTCGGTCCATTGAAACCTTCGAAGCTTTCAGAGGGCCGTTCTATCCCAGTCGCGCCAAGATCACCATGGAGCATCATTGTACTGGAAACGTTCCTCGCCAATATAAGCTTCTTCGGCACTGCGTATACAATCAGCTTATCAATCATGCCCATCTCCACGGATCTCTCACAATTATATTGTTCTTCTTGCGTATTTTCAAACAATAAATTACTTTTCAGCGCCTCCAAGCACCGACACAGCATGTGGCGGTGGTACGAAGATGCACGCTTGTTTCACCGGTGTGTGGATAGCAAAATCTCAGTACATAAGAAATGTCTCCATAAATCTACCGTCACCAGCGAATTTAGATCGGCTCACCAAGAATGGAGCGGTCAAGGGGAAATTGCTCATTTCACGGACCAAAATGGCGACCATATGGGGAGTTAAAGCAAGGGTGCAGGCGAGCTGGTTGAATGTAGCTAGACATTTTAACCCTGGAGAGTGGGGACAAGGAGGACAACACGACACAGATCTGTGTCGTGTTGTCCTCTTTGTCCCCACTCTCCAGGGTTAAAATGTCTATACGGGGAGATTGGCGCTCCTTTCCCAGGATCCAGAGACTTTAGATGGCAACCTCGTAGAGTGGAATTGCTGTCGAGGTGGCGCTCATGGAATGCACCTGCAGAGGTTGTCCCTGTCACGCCATGGACCCGGCTATCCTAGCTTGGGTGTTCACGATCATGCCCAGGAGATGGTTTATTATTCAATTCCTTTCGTATTCGGATGGTGTTGACTTTTGTGGGAAGCTTCGAGAGCCATGACGTTGCTATTCGTGCTCGAAGGTAGCGCCTCCAGCCGTTGCGATGCCGGGTCGTTGCTAGGTGCTGATGCTTCTTCCGCGATGGAGACATCTGATGTCTTTAATGATTATACAGCTTGGATGAGGCGTTGCATTTCTGCTTGTAAGCGGTTGACGTCCGACTGAGGTTTTTTGTTGGCTGCGGAGAGCTCCTCCTGCGGTCTTGCGGTTCGTTGCGAGCGCGAAGGGACATTAGGGAGTTTTCGAAGATCGTTTCATCCGTCCAGCAACGCTCTCCGACACCCGCCACGATATCTGTAACTCTGCATTCAAGTCCATCGGCGCACAGTACCTTGAGCTCTTCGTGCTGCATTTTCGTCCCCAAGCCTCGGAATGAGCCGCTTCTTCAGGTCCAGCCCATGGCAGTTGACGGAAGTTGAGTTCTTCTACCAGCTGCTGTTTGGTGAAGCGTTGAAGATCACCCGAGTTCCCTGCATTGAGCTTGTCTTCAATTGTGAAGCGTCGTTGAGTAGTTCCGATTTCAGCGACGGCCGGCAACTAAATGTGGCCGCTTTCTTCCGTTGATGTCGGCTGCACCATTTTCAGATACAGATTTTGTCATGGCAGAGGGTTGAGAGTTAAGGCTATGGTTTTACCGAATACTCAAGAAATTTAGTAAGTGAATTACACTAGGTTGCATCAGGGAGGGAAAAGCGGTTGCCCCTGACCGCTCGGCGTCTCGAAGTCGGCCTCTCTCTCTCTCTCTCTCTTTCTTTGCTGTCTCCATCCTGAACCAAGCCTGGTTGAACCCTCGGCGTCGGCGAAGAGAGCCACGTAACGGGAAACAAAGTGACGGGAAAGGGTCACGTGGTCACGGGAATTGGGATACGAGCAGGCGGGAAGTTTCCTCTTCGGGACCCCACGGATGAGTCGCACCAGTGGTTTCGGGGGGGGGGGGGGGGGGGGGGGGGGGGGGTCTGAGACATTGAGGCTTTCGCTTTTGTTTCGTTTGGCGGGCTCGTTGCCTTCAGAGCTCGAAGGCGCATGGCCGCTGACCTGTAATAAATATATTATCATTCACATACTCTGTTATTCAAAAAATTCGTCACGGCTCGTCATAATGAACATTCAAGAGAAACTTTACTTTGAAGCGTAGCTTGTTTAGTTGCTCTAGATAGACCTATTTGATGTTTCTACGGCACTCGTCTGGAACGCTGTACCTCACTCGTCAGTTGTTTGGATAAAAACTTGGACATTGAAATGTTAAGAGCGCACCCGGCCTTCACGTTGCAGCGACATCATCGTGGACCTCATCGACGAGTACAACGAAATTGAGGAGGCCCCCGACGTGGACGTCGTTCTGCGAACCACTGGGGAGCGAAGGCTGAGCGACTTTCTCCTTCTTCAATGCAACTATTCGCTCATCTACTTCGAGGAAAAACATTTCCCGGAATTCAGGCTGCGAGATGTCTGGAGAGTGTTGCTGTTCTCCTTGACGCATTCTTCAGCCCTGCTGGTATGTTGGCAAGTGCACAATCGAGGCTCGAGCCTATTATTTATACGCCAAAACAGTGTTTCCAAACGAGCCCGCTTTGCCCACACCAGGTATGGGCACTGCGCGTGCGCAAAAACCGAATCCGGAGGAGTGAAGCATTTGCGCATGCGCAGTACCAACAGCAGAGCCACCGCTGTGGCGTGACGTCAATGAGATGTGTTGGTCTATGGTACGGGTCCCGTGCTTTCTGTATATCCTGATAGTCGTGGAAACGAACCCCCGTCCCGGTTTTATCAAAATAAAGGGGAAAAAAACAACTAACTGAAGCTGCTTTTGAATAAGGAACCCAAGTTTCACGAAAAGCAATTTTTATGAAGTTTTCATAGATCGTTTCCTTCATCCAGCAAAGCTCTCTGAAACCCGCTAGGAGATACGGAGCTCTGCACGCAAGGTTAGTGGAGTCTTCGTTGCGGAGAGCATGGCGGATGAAAGAAATGGTCTATGAAAGGACCATTTCATTTTCTTCTACAGCCTTATTTTGCGTAAGCCGGGAGTACAGTACACATTTCACTGTCAGCGGTTCTCTGGGATTATCACACTGCACTGACGTTACCTTATTCAAAGGCATAAATATATTTTTTGAAAACTTTCAATGGGAAAATGGGGTGCGTTCGTTGTATGGTTGACGTCATTCAGTTCCATGTATTCGGGAGCTTCGTCGGCCGCTATTTTCCCACTGGAAATATACAAATATCGCGTATAATTTTTGAATCGAGTAACGGAAAGATATCACATTTTGTCAGCTGGTCCGAACAGCTAGTGTTACAGTTGGGTGGGGATTGAAAGCTGGTAATGCCTAGTTGTTTTTTCGCAATAAAAAAAGGAATAAACATGTAAATAAATTTTTAGGGATACCGCATAGTGCAGCGCAGAAATCGCTGTCCTTTCAGCACGTGAAGGAGAAGCACTGGAAGAGAAGAACCACCAGGAGTTCCGACTGCGACTCGGGCCGCGTCCTGAGGCAACAAAGGTTCCTGTCTTGGGTCGAGAAAGAACGACTGGAGTACCTCCTGCGGCTCTCTTCGGACGACACATCAACGACAGAGAAATGACCGATAGCCTAAAGAGAGGCAGGCCTCAATCCGGGGTTTCCCCGGGAATTGAAATTAGGGGGGTGTTTAATTTTTTAGGGGGGGGGGGGGGCACTAAGAATAGAGAAGTCGTTGTGAATTAAGGGGGTGCCTTCGGAAAAAGAAGGGGGAGAGTACACCCCCGTAGGGGGGGTGTAGGGAAATCATTGGCCTCAATTGAGCGGCCACTTTTTACCCGACTAAGATACTGGAAGATTGGAGACAGACTAGTTTGTATGTAAGGAGTTACAATTAAGTAACCGATTACTTGTAATAAATTACATTTTCTTATAACTTTTGAACGCTTCAATTACCTTTTTTTTCTGAGGCAACGTTCGCTGTAATGCAAATACTATGATACTGTCATCAATTACAAGTAATCAATTATGTGTTTCCGAAAGAGCTAAAATTATTGAGTTGAGTGTTTCAGAGCGCAGCTCTTAGGCGCCCGTTTCCGGCTTGAGCGGCGTCGCCGTCGGCGTAACCGCACGGTGCATTATGGGTAAATTTTCCCGAAGGGACCCGAGGTCCTCCCGAAGGACCTCGGGTTCCTTCGGGAGGACCTCGGGTCCCTTCGGGAGGACCTCGGGTTCCTTCGGGAGGACCTCGGGTTCCTTCGGGAGGACCGTAAGGTCACGTGACCCCCCGAGGTCATGTGACCCCCCCAGGCCACGTGACCCCCAGGCTACGTGACCCCCAGGCCAGGTCACGTGCCCCAGGTCGTGACCCTCTGGTCACGTGACCCCCAAGGTCACGTGACTCCCAAGGTCACGTGACCCCCCTCCTGAAGTCACGTGACCCCCCCCCCCCCGAGATCACGTGACCCCCTCTTCGGCGTTACAGGGAGTTGTAAACGGCTTTCATTTTTTACGTAAAAAATCACTCTGTCGACCGGTGCGTCAATCGTCTATGTCGTACCAACGTTGGAGACTTTTAGAGCGCAGCTCTTAGGCGCCTGTTTCCGGCTTGAGCGGCGTCGGCGTCGCCGTTGGCGTAACCGCGCGGTGCATCATGGGTAAACTTTCCCGAAGAAACCCGAAGTCCTCCCGAAGGAACCCGAGGTCCTTCGGGAGGAACTCGGGAGGACCTCGGGTTCCTTCGGGAGGACCTCGGGTTCCTTCGGGAGGACCTCGGGTTTCTTCGGGTTCCTTCGGAAGGACCTCGGGAGGTCCTCGGGTTCTTTCGGGAGGACCTCGGGAGGACCTCGGGTTCCTTCGGGAGGACCTCGGGAGGACCTCGGGTACCTTCGGTGACCTCGGGGAGGGGGGGTCACGTGACCCCCCGAAGTCACGTGACCCCCCCCCCCCCCCCCGAGGTATCGGCATCGTCATCGTCACTGATGACGTCATCGGCATCCGCATCGTCATCGGCATCATCGCTGATGACGTCATCCGTGATGTCACTGATGACGTCATCGGCATCCGCATCGCCATCGTCACTGATGACGTCATCAGTGACGTCACTGATGACGTCATTCCCCCCCCCCCGAGGTCACGTGACCCCCCAGGTCACGCGACCCCCCCCAGTACCGTTCCCACCTCCTCCTCAAGAGCTGCGCTCCAATTCGGCGTTACAGGGAGTTGTAAACGGCTTTAATTTTTTTTTTACCTTTAAACAACTAAAAAAATCAGACGTTTACAAGTCCCTGTAACGCCGAATTAGAACGCAGCTCTTGAGGAGGAGAAGGGGGTGGTATGGAGAGGATGGTACGCCCTCCTCCTCCTCCTCCATACCCTCTCCTCCTCCTCCTTTCATTTTCGAGAGGAGGAGGAGGAGCACTATGGCTATAAAAAAAGGTGGAAAGAAGGAGCACTATGCCGTCGAGGGTATGCCGCGTTCGCTGTCGAGAACGCGGCCGACCCTCGACGGCATAGTGCTTCTTTTTACCTTTCTTCACCCTCTCCTTTTCGTGTATATAAGCAAACTCTTGGTGTCAACAAATGTTGTTGCTAGTTCAAAGTTTGTGGTTGTCCGTCCTTCTCGTTTTCTTCCTCAAGTTTAATTATCCCTATCAACCCGCTCGTTCTGTCCTTGGCGAATCTCACCAGGCTTCAAAATATTACGCCTAAGCTTTAATTCGCTGTTCCTAGGCGGAGCCACCCTCAGGGCAGTCAAGCTTGGTGTGACACGTTGCGCCATCTAGCTCAAAATATTTGCAACACTGGGAAGGCCTTCTCGCTAGCCTGCTTGCTCGTGGGGCTGTTCACTCATCAATTTGAAGGTGTTGATTCGGGCGTTTTTGGTCTTTATTCTATAGAAGTTTTGATGATGTTTTTAAGAGCCGGGTGTACTTTTATGTCCTGCGGGGAGCGAGGCTTGGCAGAAAAAAGTAGCGAAGGATCAGCAGTGCAGTCTGGGAATGTAAATATGCGCACCCCCAAGAAATACACGCGACACCCAGCGCGCGTCTTCACAGTGTCCGCCGTCAACAGCTGGCCCGCAGGACCGAATACCCGGAAAGTAGTCCCAAGCACTTGACAGTCGCCGCCACAGCCCCGCAGAGCCTCACAAACGCCGTGCCGATGCAGCTGGACCGAGGTGTAGCGGTGCGAGCTGGCCTGCAGTGGGGGGCAGTCAGGCGGTCGTGAAGGTGCAGCACCAAAAAGATCAACGACCGTCCCCCGGTCTTGGCTCTCCGGAACCCCGCGTCTGGCAGGTAAGGCCCTTTTCTTACCTTGCCGGCGCGGGGGGCATTTTGGATAAGGGCATTGTGGTTCACTTTGAGAGTGTTTTAATAAATGCTCTTGGACTCTGTCCTTACTCTGGTACGTGTGTCTTCTCTTCCGCTATATTCGAGAGAGTGAGACAAGGTAGTCGATCATTGGCACCGACGGAGGTATCGATCGAACCGACCCGCGGTAATGTAGCCCTAAAAGTCGTCTATATTGCCGCAGAGATGTGGGGACCTCGCTACTAGGTTCGACTTCTCCTTTGAGATCTCCGCCGCTGTTGAGATAACCTTTTGGTTACTCTATCGGTATACCTGTATTGGTAGCTAGCAACTCCCCACAATTCTTAACATTGCTATCGGATGTCGCAGAAAAGCAAACACAGAAACTGTAGGCACTGTCGCGTATCGAACTGTCGCAACCCCGGAAGTTTAGCAGGCGTGAACCTCCGCAGGTTTCTGTCAAGGCCGTGGAAAATACAACGCCGTCGGAGACGAATAAACGCCGTAAAACGTGTAAATAAGCATTCCGTTCACATTGCCTGTCTTGAGATGGACGATTCTAAATTCGCTATTTGACTATATTTGGCATTAATGCGCTTGAAGCCCGGCGTTGTCTTTGGATTCGATCCGAAGACGAGTCAGATGAGTCCTTTAGCACTCTCACTGCTCTCTGCACTGCGGACTCATCTTGATCGAACGACGCTTTGTGGATGTTTGGGCGTAGTTATCGAAAACCGAAGTGAGCGCTTGCTTTGCTTTGCCGAATGCAGAACGGACTGTCGTGTGCGCCTTTAGCATGATCGCGAAGCTGCCCAACATGGTTGCTCTATTTCGAGTACCCGTGCCTATGCGGTTCTAACAGTCTACTCAAGAAATAATTTAAAAAAAATGTACTTACCCTACGAAACAAGCTTATCCATGTGGCGTTTATTTCTGTTCTATATAAAAGTGAACAGCATATTCAATCGACAAGAACGAGCATCAGCTTGCGACGAGCAACTGCGTACGACACCAGCCAAACTACAGCCAGCTTGCACGAAAAAACATTCCTCGGACACCATAACCGTCTTCAGCACGTCGACGAGGGGACTCAGGGGACTGGAAACAAGCTGATCACCAAAATTAGGTCAGCTATTCATGCGGGAAGAGTTCACTTGGAAAAAAAGGGTGGGTAAGGGTGAGAGGGAGAGGAAGGGGGGGAGGGCGCTTTTAGTTCTGCTTTTTTAGAGGAAAGAAGCTCGACGAAGTCTTCGTGTTTGTTCTCTTGAAGCGCGCGCAAACCATGTAAAAAAAAAAAAAAGAAGAAAAGTGCCACTAATATTTGCCTGTAATATCAGGACGTTAAATTTTGTTCAGTAGCTCCCGTTTTGGGTTGTCTCTACCTATCGAGGAAGGCACCTACTAAAACTCCCTAATGCTAGAACGACACAACCACACAGGCATCCACATTTATATATTTAACGTTTGATAAATTCTTAAAACAGTCGGTGCGCGACGACACAACGCTCGGCGTTGGTAATAACGTAATCTCGCAAGGGTACACCGGCGGCGCTGCCGATTTTAGCCGTCCCAGTGTTGCCTCATTTGGCCACGGTGGCGCTGATGATCAACCGATGGTGGCGCTCTCTGAATGGCGACTGCCCAGACTTCGTTGCTGCGCGTCGCGGCGTGCTTCGAGTTTAGTTTGGCTTCGCGACTTGCGACCTTTTTTTACCTTTTCGGCGAAGATCTAACGATCAAGCATGGAGCAGGCCGACATACATGCAGTCATTACGATCCCATTAAAAGAACCAGGAAGCAGACTCTCAAGATAATAAATCGTTCCTCTACAGGGTTGTCTTGGGTGACTGGAGTGATTGTGCTCCTTTTACCTCGATCCTTAGGGGATATATCTGTAATAACGGTACTGTTTATTTTTGTGCGTTTTTCTTATTCCTTAAAAAAGCTGCCTTCAGAAAGTGAAGATCCCACAACCTAATTAGACCTTTTACCTGTAATGGTTTAAAATCATATTAAAAATACTTTTCAGAATTAAAAAAAAAATGCACGAAGTTTATGAATGTTTATAAATAATTTTCTTTTGCAGTTCCATACACAATACTGAACCCTGCACTCTAAAAACAGAGTATCACCTTACACCCTTTTGTCCCATATAATACACCACAAAACGTCAAATCGACGAACAGACGGCCCCAAATTTTACAAGGGGCTTGATAACGGTGCGATATAACTTTTTAAATAGCTAAAGTACGTATCAAAGACCACAAAAGAAAACATAGAGTTTTTGCAGTAGGGCCAAGAAAACCCCGATTATTTTTATTTTTTTATTTTTTTTGTAGTCAGAAACTCGTACATTAGCTATTTTAAAAAGTTGTACCTCACGGCTATCAAGCCCCTCGTACAATTTGGGGCCGTCTGTGTGACTATAGGGCGCTGTACGTCGAATTGAAATTTTGGGGTGTATCATACGGAACAGAGGGTGTAAGAATGCACCCTTTTTTCTGAGAGTGTGTAAGAGCTCTAAAAACACAGTGCGCATGCATGCAAACCAATGTGGCCATGAAGGAGGAAAAAATTTGAAGCTTAAAAAGCCTGGTGATTCGACCGGACTAAATGGACCGAGCGTTACCACTTCATTAAAAGGGAAGAAAATGTTAAAAGCTTGCAATTGAGATAGTCTTGTGCGAATAGTGAATTTTGAGTTCGAAGCGAATTCGAAGCGAATAGTGGTTTTGGCCGAATATTTTCGATTCGAATATCAAATAGTTTTTCCACGCCTTTCACTACCATAGCATAGCTTCGATCATGAACCAACTGGCCCAAATTGCCATCTTAACATAGCATAATGCTTAGACGAAATCTCATCTAAACTTGTGAAGGTTGTTCTACTTGTTCATTTATAAGCCAAGTTTATCTATATTTATGAACTGTGACCTAAGAAGGTCTGATGTCTTGGGATGGCAAGTAAACGACGAATTTGACATAAAATGAATCCTATACAAATGGCCAACTACACCCAATTGAGTGAATTTACAAATCTTGCTATATAAAATATTCTTTCTTTAATCTCGAGTGAAAAAAGAATGAATCGCGCATGCTGAACGCAGGTTGTAAGGGCGTCTCTGCCTAACATAGTATACTCTCGCATAACAGTCAGTTTAATTTTGAAACTTTTACAACAATGTCGATATACAGATTCACAGATAATTCATTTATTTTAAAATACAGCCGGCACGCGTGCATCATGCTGCTTTGAATGTACGCTTTTCTTCCAAACACGCTTTTTCAAGTGTTTAATCGCGGCGAGTTACCCCGTTTAGTGTGCTTCTTACCGAGCACCGATGTAATGCAGAGAAGCAACACCCGCGGAGCTCGCTTCCGCGGGTATTGCTTCTCTGCAGTGCACTGGTGCTCGGTAAGAAGCGCACTCAACGGAGCTAACCCGCCGCAATCAAGACTTCGAAAAACGCGAATAGTGCAGTTCTTCTCGAAGCGAATATCGAATAGTGTATTATTCGAAACTACTATTCGAAATTTCGAATATTCGCACAACCCTAAATTGAGAAGCCTGGTTCTTGGGCAGGAATTTCGGGGTTGCCTCGTAGCCGACTCTTCTGCGCCCAGCTCTCAAGATGGCACCTGACAGAAGCTCTTTATTAGCTTTACGGTCTATAAATCTTCAAAAGAAAGCCTCCGGAAGGTACCATCTATACTCCGTTTCACTTTCGATGTGAGCGTAGCGGAGGCTACAAGAGCGAGCTCCGGGCTTTCAGCGTCCATCCCGAGCACGCGCGCTCTTGCAGTGCAAGCACTGTTCTGGGCCGCATGCTCGCACTCGTAGCTTCGGCCTCGCTCGCACTTAAAGTGAAACGGAGTATAGAAAGCGTGTGCGTATGGCGCGTGTTTTCCTCGCTTTCTCGGGCGGCGCACACGCGCGTGCCGGGCTGAGCAGTAGTACACGCTGGGCTGTTGCTTGGAATAGGGTGCCTTCATGTGCGCTTTGCTTAGGGTGATGACAAGACATTGACCATTTTGTTCGTGACGCTTTTGTTTCTCTTTTGTTCCCGAGAGCGAGCAAGCGCGTCTACCGGCCGGCACGAGCGCTTGGCATTGAGTGCTACGGGGGCAGTGTGTAACCGGCTACTTGCATTCTTCTCGAGAGCGCGTGCTGTCGGCATCGGATACTACGATCTCATCACCGGTCGTGGTCATCACCCTAAGTAAAGTGCACATGAAGAAAAAAAATATATCCAGACAGATGAAGCGCTACAGAAAGAGGACCTGCAGTGGCTACAACAGCAGCCCAGTTCTTTCTATGGCGAAGGCATCACGGGGCTGCCGAAACGATGCATGGGGCTGCCGAAACGATGCATGCGGTGCCTGGACACTCACGGGGAATAATATTTTGTAAAGCTTACTTAGTTTAATGCGTGTCGAATTTTCTATTTCCTCTGTAAGAATAAAAGATCTGCTTAGCCTTAATAACAATGAGTAGCCAGACTTTCTTCATGAGAGAAGGTCTTCTTCAGGACGACGCTCAGACAGGGGGTCGCGATCAGCCAATCAGGGCTCTGCGCTCTGACACCACCGCTACCTCCTTTCTCATGCGCAGAAGACGAAAATGAGCCCACTTGCGAGGCGTATTCGAAGCAATATAGAGCTCATGAAGATTCAAACAAGCCTACTGCAACATGAAAGGAAGAGACTTTGACAAGCCCCGAACGAGGCATTGGTGTTACAATAAAGAAAGAAATCAGATTTCTTACATTTTTAAAAATTATGTTGTGCACGTTTAGGCAGCAGGAAGTTAGTCAGCCCCAAATGGGCGTCTGGTGTCTCGGCTGTAGATGAGAAATTTAGCCAGTGAAGTACCACCGCTAGCCTGGGATCTTCAATGTGCAACACACTGTGGCAATACACGACCGCACGCCGGTACCAAGCTGATCAAAATGGAAACTGGCAGGGGAGGTGATTGAACCCGCGATCCCCGGGTTATGCAGCGGGAGTTTACGGCCCACATGCTCAGAGTTACATCACGTTTTTGGCGCAATGCAACACAATGTACGGGGGTAAGCACTTTGGCACAGACCTTGGTACGACAGTCGAGAACCAATTTAACGCAGCGAACACCGGGACACTCTTGGGGCAGAGCAGGTCGGCCGCAAAAAGTGACAAAGCCAAGGTACGAATGAACAAACTTTTAATTGCGAATCTGTACAGTAAAAATGAAGGGCGACGGTTCAAGACCATTGAATAATTTGCAAGGATCACACACCAGCACACGACTTTCGAAAAAGGTGCCCCGAAAAACTAACAATTTGAACAAAAGCGAGGTTAACGTCGGACGGGGGCACGAAGCTAGGCACTTTTTTCTTTGAGGAGCGCAAACACACTTTGCGAGACTAAAAATATTGGATACTCTGGAAAACTCTGATAATAGTATACATAAGCAACTTGATGTAGCGTGTCCATGCACGGTTAAATAAGACTCAAGTGCATGCTAGGGTGAGGCATGGCAGTGAAAACTGGCACCATAGGTTTAGCTTTCCATTAAAAGAAATGCTACCCACAAAAAAAAAAATACAAAAAATACAAGAAACACATTTTGACACAAACTAGTTCGGAAGTAGCGAACACTTCTGCTGGGATCCAAGAAGGGAAAAAGCGCTTGCAGAGGCTAGGCAACTTAACAAAGACAAACAATACAAGTGATGAGCTCTTACTCTACACTTTTATCATGGATTGCAGTGCATGCTACGAGAAATCCCAGCCAATCCAGCACTGTATTTGCTCCGATGGCTCGTAGCACCTGCTGTGGTCCACCTCAAGATGGAAAGGAGCAAAAAAAACTACACATTCCATTTCAAGCAGAGAAACTAAATGGGACTCTACGTCCAACGGTCGAAAAAGGTTTCCGTTGAAGAACTTAGACCGTTTCGGTATATTAAGCTTGTAGGAAAATCTAGCGAGCAAAACATCGAGCAGTTCACAGAGTGTAACCAGAAACTTTGACAAAAATATTTAGGATCTAAACTCACTGCCATGATCGCGAAGGAGGTGAAATGGTGTTTGTGTTAGCAGTGCAATTACCTCAACAATTATTAACATGAACGACTGCGTACAAGTGTGCACACCCGAGAACACTGCAACCGCTAAAATCGCGAGTGGAGGGAAATGATCGACAAGATCCATGCGGTCTCGAAGAAAATCTAGAGATGAACCCCCCAAAAAACATGTTAGCCTTGCCTGCGACGTTTTTGATTAGCATACATCATTCAACAACCGGTGCAAACTCCAAACTGTCCAAACGCAGAAATTTCAGTTGGGCAGTTTATAAACCAAGCATAAATATGGAACTCCGATGTAACGCACAATGAATTCAAACAAAATGTTAAAAAAACCAAAACAAAAGGGTCATTCTTTTTTTGTTTGAGAGGTCAAACAAACAACAATTCCGAACACAACGATCAAAGCCAAAACGTCCTTAAGTGCTCCAGACCACTCCTACCGCATTCTAATAAAATGCAGGACGAAGTCGCCGGTACCGTAGAACAAGTTAACTCCCGCCACAGGTAAAAAAAAAAAAGATTGGCCTTTTTGGAAAAAAGCACTTCACAGGTACATTTGGCAAACAAAGAAATGATTCACAAGGTACTTCTGTTGATCTTAGTACGACCTGCGCTTACAATTACAACACACCGGGGTCGAGTTGCCCAAAACAAAGTGGCTAAAAATTCTTACCAAAACCAGAGCTTCAGAAACTGCTGCCAGGGCTGCCGAATCATGTGCAAAAGAATGTAGCCTCTTGAAAGTGTGCTTTCTTTCAAAATTCTACGAAAAAGCTTTGCCTCTTTCAGAAAACTTCCCTCCCAAAGCCTACTGCAGTGATGTTGCAACTACACCCTTTTTCTAAAGCAATAAAGGTTTAAAAACTTTGATCTCAAACACAGGAAAAGTTTGGGAAAACCGTTCCGAACACCACGCAAGGTTCGCTGCAAGTAATCTGGTTCTTCTCTCCACAAAACTGATTAAACGAACAAGCACTACACTACACTACGAACAAGACAGGCACTTTAATGCAACGGGATGTAGGTTACACGTCATGAATCGATGGCAACAAAAGCACGCACACAGAGGGGTTAGAAGATGAAGTTAACAAGTACAAAAAATGCTTTGGACAGGTGATGCGGTGACACTTTAAGCTATTTTTTCTTTCTTTCTACCTATGATAAATGCAAAGACGAAGATGACGAAAAAAAATATGTCGGCAAAAAATGTGCCGGTCAAATAGGTTCGGGACAATGCCGATGTCTTGAAATTTTTATGTCCGAATACGAAAAAAAAAGAATGAAAAATTGCAGTCAGAAAAAACATGGGTTAAGAGCCAAGTACAGAAGAAGACAAAAGGAATATAACCAATAAAATAAATGGCACTAAGTTTCCGCCACTCTGATGACTTTTTTCTTTTTTTTTTCGCCGTCTTTACATCACGCAGCAGCGGTTGGGGTCGTTGGGATCCTGCAAAGACAGTAAAAAAGCAAGCGTCAATGTGTGAAAAAAAAAAAAAAAAATCTCACGGACAGTCTTTTTTGACGATAGACTGCCATGACTAGAGTTCCTCAGTATTCTTGGGATGGTGGCAGTATATAACCGGGAGCAAAACGCCAGCAGAACATGGGCCAAAGTAACATCTACCGACAAGAAATGCATGCTCTCATGCACATTAGAGCAATCAAAAAAGTTTAAAACGCATTGCAATGCACTGTGTCCCACATCGCTGCACTAACACTGAGGCCCCCCATAGCCACTCACAGCCCAAGAAATGCAGAATGTGGCTTATTATAGTCAAAGCTTTCGCAAAAACATAATCTTAAAGGGCCCATGAAACGAATTTTGGGCTGCAATAATCAATTTATATTGGTATTTTACTAAAAGCACATCGTTCAGTGGGCCAAAAGAAAAAAGATACAAAGTCAAAAGCCTGACTTTCGGTACGAAAATTTGAAAAACACGGCGGACTATTTCGTACCTCCTTCCCTTCGTAAGCTCTCTGCCTTTTCTCTGCGATACATCCGCGGAACCCGCAGCGCGTCATCGGGACCCTGCAGCGCGTCACCGGGCCCAAACTAACATCACACGACTCCGGAGCTCACTTAATCCCTTCACCCCCAAGCTGACATTGTGGTGGAAGCTACGCACTTGCCGGACCAATCAGCCGCCCCCCTTTCATCACCTTACCTCATTCTCTGCGCGTGGGTATGCGCGAGAGAGCGCGATCACGTGGCAAAAGTGTGGCTGGCCCAAGGAGCACGTAGCTTCCACAGCACTGTCAGCTTCGGGGTGAACGGGGTGGGGAAAGCAACTTTTGTCTGAATTTTGAGCGACGGCTAATCTTCTAGGGGGAGAATGCATGTGTCCGGATTAGACAAACGAGAGGGGACTCCCCTTTCCGTCTTCTTGAACTGTTTGGTAGAATGCGCGATTTACGAGTTGAGGAGGAAAGCTAAACAGGAAAAAGTTGGAAACGCGTTTCATGACTCCTTTAAAGCGAAAAAAGAAGCATCTGCACCAGGTACCAGTAACAATGCAGCTAACCCTGGTTTGACAACCACTGTCCCTCCAAAGCCCTCCAAAGTTTGTTAGTTTGCGGCGTGCAACGAGCCTTCGCAACACCAATGCGTTTTCACAGCAAGGACAACAACCTTAACAGACCGATCTCTCCAAGTGTTCGGTGCACGCGCGACGCCGTCACAACTTTAGTTTGCGGGAGGCAGACGGCAGTGCAGGGGAGGGCTCTCGCCGTCTCGACGTTGCGCACGTGCAGAGTTCCGGCGAAGCTGCCGTACGTGCTGACTAAAGTTCACTCGATGCTGTGAAGTCATACCGTCCGGCGAGATCCGTCTATTACGGTAAAAGTTTGTTAATCCAAATTTTGAGGGGGCTGCTAAATGGTCGAACGATACAGTTCCAACCGATGAGAGTCGACAAGAGAAAAGAGCCACATCCAGCGTCTGGTAGACTAGAATGGTCTCAACCGCCAGAAGCGTGCAAGCGCGCTGCTGCAGAGACCGAAATGCCAGTTTAGCCAGCACAAACCAAAATGATCGAAGCCTGCGAACAGCCTCCTTTAATTAACTCCACACAAAGTTATAGCGCCCGGACAGTGCCTGCTCGGCAACTGGACCCGAGCAGGCACTGTCCGGCAACTGGACCATAGCTCGCTGAGACGTTGAAATGCTAGCTCACGGGCTTTGAACACTGTAGGTGTTGTCGGTTTATTCCTCCGAAACTGGGCTGAAACATTCCAAACTTGAGGAACCCCTCTTGGTTCTGGCATTAAAGGGGCACTAAACCACTTTCTACGGTAGTCTATGGTGCCAACTCAATCTACAAACACTAGACATACTTAAAAAAAAAAGAAATTACATGTATGAGTAGCAGATTTAAAAAAAAATTAATCTGTATCAAAGGTCAATTACCTCAGAACTATCGCAGACAACAGAGGGCACCGTCGGAGGAAAAGAAGCTCTTCTCGTCCGACGGCGGCCTCTGGTGTTGGTGATGGTTCAGGGGCAATCAACCTTTAATACCAATCTCAATAGAGGAATCACCACGCACGAATGCGACGTTTGGTTTCTTAGGACGCTTAGAGCCCATAGATTGAGGTAGGGCCATAAATAGACTATCACAGAACATGACTTAGTGCCCCTTTAATGCGATGAAGCAGTGAACAAGACTACAATGTAAACAATATGTATACGAGGGAGTGTTCACCCCATTGTCACGCGTCAATCAGTTGCTCTGGTCTGCCAAAACAAGTCTTAAAATGGAGAACGACAAACTTTGGCGCTTTCACGTGCCATACCAACGAAGGGCACCTGGCACGCCCCTGCAGAGAGCCGAGGATTAATCTCGACCACCGGGGGAAGCCTCCAATGTGCAACCGCCCCGGCCCGAATTCGAACTTGCAGGGGCACTCTGGGGAACCCACCCACAGGGGCACCCAAGAAACGCCCCTGGGTCCCCGGAAACCAGTTTAAGTATATGCTCTAAAAAAAGGTTCCCAATTGTTCCAACTAATGTTTCTTTCCTGCATAGATTAAGAAGTCATGTCCCATTGAAGAAAACAAAGAAAAAAAGAGGCAGGGTACTCACGTGCTCATGGAAAAGGTGCTCACGCCCCGTCGAATATCCTCCCACGCCGGACGACCTTTCCGAGAGGCGCGTGAACTGACGCCGCCGGTTTTCCCGAGAGGCCACCTGGGGGCGCAACAAAAGTGAGCGTCAAATCGTCAGCCGTAACATGCCGCAAAAGCGCTAGAGTTGCAGTCACACTGCTAATCCATCGTACAAAAAAGACTCTTCAGACAACGTCCGAGGCACGTTTTCTTGTACGACTGTCCCGTCACGTGGGTCATACAAAAATCGTCTGCAGACACGTTTGAAGCATACATATGTGTTAAAGGTGCTTCGAACGTGCCTGAGGCGTGCCTGCAGATAATTTGTCAAAATGTCTGCAGCGGACAGTCTCTTTCGTATCAGGCATGAGCAACGGGACTGCGGCCAAGAGCTCCAATGTGGCCAAGAGCTCCAATGCGGCCAAGAGCTTCAACATGACAAAAGCTAGACTCTAGAGCTCTTCCATTATAACGCTCTAACCATTCGAGGGTCATTTCCGTACGCTTACCGCAACAAAGAAGCCGCCCCGCAAGGTCACTGCCGTACGTGTATGACCACGGGTACACGTTCGAAACCCCACCCTTAAATGCAAAACCGCATGCACAGGTGCTGACATCGAGGTTTTTAGAACTATAGCGGTTTTTTTTTGCAGCGCTTCACTTTGCTGGAACATACCAAACTAGGTTTGTACTACAAGTGTGGGAAAGTACTGAATAGAGCTTTACTGTGCAATACATGAAATTGTACAGGGATATTTTTATTTTAGGAACAAATTTTGACCAAAACTAAAGTGGCACGACTCAATAATGCTACATACACCATACATCGCAGCATGTACGATGCAACAACACAATGGTTAAGATTTATGGATGTGTACATTGGATCTATAGGATAGATGGCTAAATGGACAGATACGGATACGGCTGAACCAAGGAATCTGGCAGCGGCTTACGGCACCTAGCAATGGAATAGCCAAGGTTGTCGAAAGAGTTTTCCCTTTCTGCTTGATCTTTGGTACAAGCGTGGCGTAGTTTGTCAATTCCACGCTTTTGGCGCCGCTAGGCGCAGGAAGATTTGAATGTATCAAAATGGCACAATTGGCACAGCTGTCCCACCCCTGCAAATACAGCCCAGGGGCAACAAAAATTTTTTAAAGCGATAGATGATAGAATTGCAGGAACATTCAGCCCCCCAAACCAGCAACCAGGCACAGCAATAGAAATGTAGTGAAGAGCTCAATGTAACAGCCACTTTTGAAATACATGCTGACTGATGAAGGACATGGCATGAACACATACAAATGGTTACAGTTGAACCTTGATTTACCGAAGTCACCGGGGCCCGCTAATAATTTCGTTAAATCGGGGTCTTCGTAAAATCGTGAAAGACATTTTTTGGGCATAGGCTGTGCGGGGAATCCGAATTTGTTCGTTAAATCGGGAACTTCGTAAAATCGGGCTTCGTTAAATTAAGGTTAAATAGGACACTATACCACAATTCAGAGGGAAGATCAAAGCTTTTACCCTTTAATTACATACATCAATGACATCTTACATGCAAGTGTCTTATGAATAACTTTATTTTCCCTTCTGGTACTGTAAACCCTGTATTTTTGCGGTCCTGATTTTTCGACAATTGGACAGCGGGTCATATTCGCGACCATTAAATTTCGCGATTCCTGAACGCTGGAATTTACCTATACAGACAATATAAATATTTGCAACCACAAAAGTTTGCCAATTTCACAATTCGCGAAAATCGGAGGCTCCTAAATATCAAGGGTTTTACAGTATATGAATGGCAAGGGGAAAAGCTGCCTAACAGGTTTTCACACAAAATCAACATGTGGGCAACACTAAAGCTTTTTTAAAGAAAGCTCTAGATGACTTCATATAATTTTAACTTTATTGACCCGTTTTCGAACAGATGGAGGAGGCCTATCAGAGGAGGTAACTGAACGAGCAATTTCACAAGAAAATTACACCTAGCTACAATGGCAAAACACTAAACCGAAGGCACTCACCTCCTCCCCATCAGCGCTGAGCAAGGCTGTGCGCATCTGTTCTCCGTGGGGCCACTGCTGGTTGCGCATGACCAGGTCCGACGGAGGGCTGTGTGTTGCACCGGCGTCTGAGCTCCAGACCTGCATAGCATCCCAACTTTGGATGAGTCGTGGTCATCTCACCGCAAAGGAGGTATACTCCAGCAAGAATGTGGGCAAGCTGGTTTAAAGAAAAGCTAAAAAAGTTCTTTAAATTGAAAAAAAACAAAAAAAAAACAATAAACTGAATGTTTTAATGTAGGCATTTTAAAAATTATGTCCAAGTTTTCTTTCGATCTTATTACTAGGAGTGTCAAAATCGCAAATTAAAATTTTGACGTAGCCCCGCCTGTCGCATGCCGAGAGCAAAAGAGCCAGAGGGCGGATAGAAAACAAATTGAGCAGTCCCGCATTAATCCACAGTAGAGTCGCAGCGACAGCCGCGACATGGCGCAGTTGCTTGGGCATGGGAGTCGTCTCGCGTTCACGCACCGTGGGGTGCGTGAACCAGAGCGTACCAAACGAAATAGTCATCCGATTATTTTGTTCCAAAAAACGCTCGTATCCTTTTTGTTCCGGATCGCGTAAAAGTGTGTCTCCCGGCACTAGCCCTTGGCGTTGACAGTGCTACAACGGCATTCCGTTACCGGCTATTTTTTTCATTTCCAGAGAGAATGTGCGGTGGGCTTTGGGTGCTACAAAATCCTTAAATATAGAGCAGGTTGTTGATGCTGTGGCATCAACAACTCCGCTTCGCACACAACGGACCCAGGTTTGATGCCTGCGGGCGGCGGGCAATCCTTTTCCGAGGATTTTGCAACATTGGCGAAGGAAGTCCTACATCACCAACAACAGACGTTATTTCAAGTGGTGGCAAGAGCCCATAACAGTTATCGCTGCGAGACTAACAAAAGTGCTGTCGTTGGCAGGGGTCAAATGACCCTGCTCGGCACTATGCAGGCTCAGGGAGGATGACTATAATGTCGCAACACCTTAAACGGATAACAGCTGGCGGCAAGGCTCGTTACATGCTGTACGGCAATCGCTGCACATACATTTAAAAATACATGCAGTTCACGTCTACTTCTGCCCAAAAGCGCGATGACTGAATTCATGGGACAAAAAGCTATAGTAGAAGTACGCTCCAAACTGTGTTGTTTTTGTAAAGGCACTTCGGCTTCTCTTTAAGAAGGACATAGTAAATCCTGGTGCGTGGGAAAGGAGCGACAAAGGACGAACATTAAACTCCCAAGTTTTTTTTGTTAGTCCTTAGTCTAGAGTTCTGTCTTCGTTTCTTGTCCATTCTTTCCCTCGCTCTGGGATTTAACCTGTGTGTACTCGGTTTACGAGAAAAAGACTTATAGTAGGGTTTCTATTAGTACTTAAATATCCACTAGCAGCAGTTACACGCTTACTATTAGAAAGGAGACCAACTGATACACTCCCCGTTTCACCAATGCCAGCGGAGACTACTTGCGAAAACTATGCACTGCGCGAAGAAAAAAAACTGCTGCCATATAGCCGCCACCAGAGAGGCCAGTTATCACTGAAGGAGAGTCAAGGACCATGGAAATTGTATCAGCAAACCTAAAAGAGTGCTTTCTGTTTGTGCGTGTCGTAGGCATTCTGATTCACCAACTACAGTTGACTCATCAATTCAAACTCTAGGAAGCCATGAACTTAGTTTGAAACATCAGAAGTGTGAATGATCAGAAATTCATCTAATGATATAAGACAAAGTAGCAATTTGCTAAAGCAATAGCTACACATACCAAAGAGATTTTTTTACTTTCCTCGACACAGGCCTATTTAAAGCAGGCACACACAAAACATTGGTGAAGTTCAAAGCAAATAGCCGTTTTGGCAGAATGATTTCTAATCGATTACCGAATAGGCTCCGAGAGCCACTTACTACCGTCTTACTATGCTTAAATGAAAGTTCAGCTGAACTCTTGAAGGCTTTTCCCAACCTTCACTTCTCCACTCCTAAGCTTTGTTAGTTTTAATGCAACTATATCCGTGAACCATGGCCTCAAGAAGTCCAATGCCTACATGGGGACAGCACGTAGACGACCGATTCGACGCAAAATTAAACCTAAAGAGACGCCCAGCTATCCTAATCGAGGGAATTTATAAATCTGCTCACTACACAAATATTCGCTCTTTAATCTTGAACCTCCACAAAAATAGAAAAATACACACGAATAATGAGAGCAGATTGTCGGCACGGTAATGCGTGCACCATCACGGTGGGTCAGTCCCGTCGAGTGCGCTTCTCACCGAGCACCCGTGTACTCCGGAAAAGCAATGCCCGCGAGCTTCGCGGGTATTGCTTTTCCGCAGCACACAGGTGATCGGCAAGGAGCGCCCTCATTGGGGCCAACCCTCCGTGATGAACAGACGGCACGAATTACGCAAAAACGGCGCTTGAATTAAGCCGCTTATAAACGCATCAAAAACATAGCGGGACAACCAAAATTTTTAAATTTGCCAAAATCAACCGAGAGTATGAAATAACAGTTTTAATTATGGCGAAATCGCTGCATGCTTCGTTTCACTGAGAGTCCTACCGGAGACAATCGAGCAGTGCCAAAAGCGTGCCGTCCCATTGCTCGTCGTCTTTGGGGGTACGCCATCAGACTTCACCAATCACGAAGAGAAAAAAAAAGGGGCGGCGCCTCGACGCATTTACCGGGCGCAACTGGTTTAGTCTACGCTGGCAGACTCTGCAAAGGCAACGAGCGCAGGGACGACGCGCTTCTGACGCCGCTTGACCGGCACCGTTGGACGGTAGCGCAGCTTGTGGCCCGATTGAAAAGAAACCGAGTATAGCTTCGAAAGATGTCGCGACTGGAACTGCCCACAGAAAGTGGGGAATGCCCATGAAAAAGCAAGCCAGGGCGTACTTACGCCCGCCCCTGTACCCAACACCATACATGGGTAAATTACTTCCAAAATGTAATTTAATTACAATTACAATTACTTTGCTTCAAAAGTAGTTTAACTACAATTACAATTACCACTATGTAAAAAGTAATTAATTACAATTACAAATTACTTTTAAAAAGTAATGAAATTTCTTTACAATTACTTTTTTCGGAGAGCGACCCGACTTCGGCCATATGACTTTAAACGTGTTGTATAGAATGCAACGTATTTGCTCATTCCTTACTCCAATGTTCACGTATTGTACTTTACTTTTATGTATTTTGTTAAATTCATGATAGAACTTGACAGTATGGGGAAATAAAGTACTACGTCCTTATATTTTTTAATAACTAATCATAAATTAGTTGATATGCTGCACGACGCCAGATCGCTAAAGAAAAAATTGGGTTGACAGACTTTAGTTATCCAGGCAAATAAAAATGTGATAGTTAGTCATATAGGAATATTTGACAAGTGTTAATATAAAAGTAAAATCCACATGCGCTAATACGACCACATTCACATACAAACATCATTGTATTGTAAATTATCTACATTTAGTTGAAATTATAATGGCTCAGAAATATATAAGAACCAAATCCGGGGGCCCGAATCATTGGTGACAATATCCACAGGTGCGAGGTCAGTTTCCAAAATACTTATCCAAATAATATCCGAAGTAAACCAACATGAAAGAAACTTGAAAATAATACAAAGGTATACATATGCGACAGTGCTGGAAGAGGGACGTAAAGAAACTGGCAAGAAATAAAGAAAAATAACTTCATAGACAATTAAAATTCCCAACCTCGGCTGAAAGCTTGAGCTCAATTTGTTTTCTTTCAATATTTTGGCACGTTTACGCCGTTGTTTACTTCTCGCACCGCAGACGACGCTACACGGCGACGTTGAGGTAGGCTCCAAAGAGGATTGTCTCTCAGCCCGCAGTGTAAGCAACAAAACAACAACCAATGCGACACCATTTATGTTGTGCGTGTGTGTGAGTTTGTGTCTGTGTGTGAGTATTTCAACGAGAGCTAGGCCGCTTGTGCGAGCGCTGGGGCTTTCAGAGAGGTTCCGTCGGCGCCGCAATGTTTTGCAAATGTAATTGTAATTGTTTCGGAAATTTCGCAATTACTGACGCTAGAAAGTAATTAAATTACAATTACAATTCCTTTTAGCCAAAAGTAATTAATTACAATTACAAATTACCAAGAAAAGTAATTAAATTACAGTAATTCAATTACAGTAATTGAATTACTACCCAAGTATGCCCAACACAAAGTTTGAACCGACGAAAGCCTCGTTCTACTTTTACGAAACAAATGGGACCAGTGCCTTCGACGAAGGGAAAAAATTCGACAACTGCTACGCACCGTGATGGTGGTTCCCGGTTGGATGACATGGGTCCGGTGGAACCGGAAGGTGAACTCGTCGTTGCCGGACTTGCGATCGATCCGCCAGCCGGCCAGGGGAACCTCCTGCAAAAAGATTGAGGGAGCGTTTGCGAGGATCAGCAGCCATGCGGTTCGAACGTCGCTTACGGGGAGTGGAGCTTGTTCTTTGGAGTTTTGAGCCCGAAAAGACGACAGCACCCCAAAATTTCTCACAAACCGAGTGGCCAGCTCGAGAAGCGAAGTCTAGCCCCAATCTGTTCTCCGGAAACTTGCACAGGTTTTTATTTCACTCCAAGATTTTAAAATGCTGCGGATTGCACCCCATCTTCAAAGTTAACCGAGAGCGAAGCTTTAGTTTCATTTACACCACATACCAGCTTGCTCCAATTTGTCGAGATTGAAGAGAAAACTGCCTCGGTGAAGCTAACTGCGAACATGTTCAATCGTCGCAGACGTCTGCGAGTAACGCAAACGAAAATAAAGCGAAGTGCAATTTCTAACACTGAAAGTAAATGACAGCACAATCTACAGATAATGCCCCTGCTTCTTAGGATAGGGGGAGGGGATTGGTAGCAGAGAGTACTAAAGTACCGCAGCTTGCGCAGCGAAAATTCGTGCTGCAGAGCCCAAGGATCGTGGGCTCAATCCACACTCCTGTCTGTCCCGATGTGAATGGGCATCGTACCAGCGTGCAGCCTTGTGTCACTACTGCGCGATGCATATTTGGACCCCAGGCTGGTGGCCGTACTGCACTGGCTAAATTTCTCGACTAGGGACAGACTACTTCCCGCTGTATAGACATACGAACACCACAATTACTTTGGCTCGGGAAAGAATGCAGAAGACATCAACTATCTGTTACTGTTTTACCTCAAGTCTGAATGTAGCTATGCCGTGAGCCAATAGGGCCAATCAAGCGACTTTAAAAGTACATACTGCGACGATATTCGAGCGCCTATTTTATCGTCTAAATGTCAACCATGTTTCGGCCACACCAGAGACACCAAACATTATTAAAGAAAAAATAAACCGAACGTCGTCACATACCTCTAAATTTAAAAGCAGCGCCGCTCCGCGTAAGTAGTGCGGCAAGCTACAAGCCTACAAAAGTCCCGTCAAACTTTGCTGAACCGGATTTCCCTTTACTCCCGCACCTATGCAACTCCTGCGGAGAGCAGGAAGGGACAACGAAAACGACCAGGTTGTAAGGAGTCTCGGCAGCTCCAGAGACTCGTTGCGTTAGCGACGTGCTTTTCTTGACGGCATGTTTGTGAGCTTCGCCGCTTGGTGGTGGCAACGCATCACAACCTGACCGTTACAGTTGCCCCTCCCCGCTCTCCACAGCCCTTGAATAGGCGAGGGAGAACAAGGAAACCTGGATCGGTCCAGTTCGACAGGGCTCGCGTTTTGGCGAGAGCCCCGTCGTTTTGGCCCAATGTTTTGGAGTCTTTTCGAGCAAACAATTGGTGCCTCCGGGCGTGGCCAACACGTGTTTGACGTTTAGACAATAAAACTGGTGCTAGATATCGTTACAGTATTGCATCGAATGTGCTGCGACCTAACACTTAGAGTATACCCGCCCTGCATTTGTTTCAGCCTTTTGTTTGTGCTCAGACTTCCAACAAGACATGTTGACTTTGTGCAAGTCAAACATGATTTCCTTGGAAGGGCAACACCGGCCAAAACTCAAAAATATTACGTCCGGGGGACGCTGCATTCTCAACTAATGCCGATAATAAAAATGCGACCCGCCGCGAGCCGCTGCTTCTTAGCGGTGCGGCCAGCGGTTGCCCATCGCTAAAGCAACATTGGCCGGGACTTCCAGCATCGCTCTCTTTTTTCCTCGTGTCGGGCGTTTGCGCGGAGTGCGCTTCTTTGAGCCGCTACCACCGCTACTTCGGCTTTTGATTGGCGTGTGTAGCTGTTGCTTTTATCTGTAGCCCGCGCAGCTTCGGCATAGCCTTTTGTTTATTTGCTTGTAAAGACTCCAAGACTCCTTTTAGCGAGAAACTCTGTTTGCCCAAGACTGCCCAGCTGTTCCTCGAAAGATGCCGAGTACAACTTGTAGCGCAGTGGGCTGCTCAAACAACCCGCTGCGCAACCCGGCGGTGCTTTTTTACAAGTTTCCAACAGACCGGAAATCGGAGAAGGTGTAGGTGAACACTGTTCGATGAGTGGACTTTGGCTTTTACACGCCCGAGGAAAAAAGAACAAAAAAAAAAAAACAGACGTGTAGAGCCCAGCACACGTGTGTTCGGGCGCCCCGGCCCACACCGGAGAGCCTGAAAGCTTCGTGTCTGGGACTGACCCGCAGCGCGAAAGCGAGAGGGCCCCCAGTACTGTACGTCACTGGCAGCGCGGCGTAGAGCAACGGCGCTCCATCCACTGAGCCCCAATGACAATTTAGGCCTAGCGACGAGTACGGAAGAGCGCACGCATTGCGACAGCTCCCGAGTACGGCACCGAACGAGTTCACTCGTTTTCCAGTCGCTAGCTTTTGGGTATACAAGTGACGAGTACGGCATAGCGCACGCAGGGCGGCGGCCGCCGAGTACAGCACCGAACGAGTTCACGGGTTTTCCAGTCGCTAGCTTTTGAGTATACGCCCTAACTCTTGCTACATACGCTGGATAACTACTACGTATACAGAATTAAAACAAAATTAGCTTACCTCCTATCTTTAGACGGCTAGCGCAACAGAGGTAGGTGCCGCTCGGCCTGCGTACTCGTTGAACGAGAACGATCCTGACGTCAAGTTCACATAGCGGCTGATTTCCAGTGTTGCCGGGGCCTTGAGCGGCTAGTTTCGGTTTTGTTGGTCGCGCCCCAAACAAAACTTCGAGGCGGTGATATCTTTAAAACTACGCACAATAACGAGAAAAAAAATTACACCTTGCAATTCAGGGACGCTGACTTCGCTAAAAACAGTCATAATCCCAAAATCAAAAGTATGAACCGGAGTTCCAAGCATTGGCCTTAAAGCTTCTAGATAAGGCTGTGGTGTTGAATTCTAAACGTCGAAACACGGGGCATGGATTGAGAAAGTGCTACGTCAGCTTTTGACGAAGCCTCGTCTGTAATCGGCGAGAATCCGAGTGCCAGCAGAACGCCATCGCAAGACTCGTGACCAACCTATGCCCCGCGTTGGCCTCTTTGGGAGACGTAAAACATTCTGCACCACGGCCTTGCCCAGGAGACAACTAGGGGGCTGTAGACGGCGAAAGAGAGCGACGTCAACCGACCTTGGTGCCCTTGTTTTTTACGATGACGTATTTTCCGTCCGGGCAGTGGTCCGAAATTTCCAAGTCCCCCTTGGCGGATGCGGAGACCTGGACATCGGAGTTCGACTGCTCCTCCCGGTGGGACAGGAAGGTCCGCCTGCGCTTGGTACCTCGGAGCAGCGGACTGGTGTACATCTCCGCCCCGCTGGTAGATGCGCCTGAGAGGGACAAGGTACCATTCACATCTCACACAGTGCACCGCGTGTGGCAATGCAGTGAACGTATCGCCCGCCTCCATTGCCCGCCCTTGACTGCGCTACACGACGAGCAAGTCGAACAAAATGCGTCCCTTTGCACGCGAGAGGAGAGGGGCGTAAAAGCGAGGAGTCCTCTTTGCACGCAAGAAAGGAGGTGGAAAAAAAAATTGAAGGCAGCGTCCTCTGATCGGAGTTAGGCACTGCGCCGTTAATGCACTGTGCAACTTGTCGGAACTACCACAACATTGCTGCATTTTCACGGTGTACTTTTTACGGGCGTTTAAAGATTCTAAGAAAAAAAAAGAAAGAAAAACCGGCGATTGCACGTGTGCGCCAAAAACGCCGTGCGGCATCTTATGTGCGAAGAGCAGACAACGTAATGTGCAAGCCCTTCTCTTCTGGGGTGGTGTTTGTGGGGTGCCTGGAAAGCGGCTCCGCAAGAACGTCGGAAAAGTAAAAAAAAAAAAAAAAAAGGGAGATAGGTATGCGCAAGTTGTTTCGCCGCGACGAGTCTGAGGTTGCTCCTAAAGGCTCGCCATAGTCAATTTTTATGCATTGCGTAAAGAGAACTAGGACGGGAGAGGTTTTCCTGCTTCTCTCAAACAAGTTCGTTGTGTATAACAAAGCGTCGCCAGCAACATGGCCTTATCGGGACCAATACGTTCCAAAGTGGCCAAAATGCATGGAACCTTTTCCTCTAGATCATTTACAGAGTTAATATAATATTCCAGAGGGAAATGTCGCGTGCATTTGGGCCGCTCTGGAATAGCGGGGCATAGGTTTTCCCAAAGGGCCCAGATCACTGGCAATGCTTTCAGGCAAAGGAGCAGGAAAGCATCAGTCGCAAAGTCTGCACCTATTGCTTTTCCAGCTTTACTTAGTGCTTACACAGGAAAACACCGACGTCTGATGTCGTAGAAAACAAAGTAAAGTTGACAAGCGACCCTAACGATTGTGGCAAAATGAGCCCGCCCAACCTATTGTCTGCTCTCGGTCTCCGCCCTTCCTATCTGTTTTCTCATTTCTCTCTGTGGACCATTGATGGCAGCGCTCACGCGATTCCCTGCGTTCTGCTCCCCATCTCGAACCTCCACCCCCGAGATTCTCACATCAACTCTACGGACTCACTGGGCGTGATGTGCAGCCGGGATCTCCTCGCCCTCTCAGGAGCTTGCGGTACGCGGCGATCTCGAGGTCCAGGGCCACCTTGATGTCCAGTAGGTCCTGGTACTCCCGCAGCTGGTCCTCGATCTCTGACCGCAGCCGGGAGATTCTCGTCCTCCTTGGCCATCAGGGCCCGGCCGTGCCACTCTCTCTCCTGGTCCAGCAGACGCTCCAGGGTCTCGCACGCGGGCAGTCAGGAGAGGTTTCTGCGGCGGGAACGACTCAAGTCACGGACTTTTCCTGATGTTCCTGCCGGGAGTCGTCCTGCGGTTCCTGGCCCGGGGAGCTCCCGGAGCACAGCGCAAAGGCCACGACATCACGAAAGGGTCATTCACTCTTTCCACCTTAACGAGGTGGTCATACACTCTCCACCCTAACGTGATGGTCAAGCCGATCCACCTCTCCTCCACAAGCCCAAAAGTTTTAAACAAAACAAGTGCAAACGAGGTCACTACCCACTAAATCACGTCTCACCGTCAATATTGCTCTAAAACATTTTATTTTTGCATAAAATTATTTCTTGACACGCATATCCCAACCACTGTTTAAAAAAAAGGAACTTTCTTTTCAGTGGTTCTTTAAGCTAATAAAATTAAATTCAATTTTAACAAAGCACTTTAGCCAGTTGTACAAGAGTTCAATTTAAACAAATGAGGTTTGTACTAGAAGTGTTGGAAAGAAATGCATAAAACTTTACTGCAAATATATCTCAAATTGCATGCAGAAAGATATTTAATTTTAGGAAAATAATTTTAATTAAAAATGAAGGGGCATGATTCGGAAACAAATGTTAGATGCTACATTGTATACGTACAATATAAATGTACATGTACAATGTATGATGCAACAGCACGATGGCTAGGATGCATAATACAGTGAATTCATTGGATGGATGAATGGATGGGCAGATATGGCTGAACCAAGAATCTGGTGGCGGCTTGCAGCACCTGGCAACGAAATAGCGAAGGTTGTCTACTGAGCTTTCGCCTTCCGCTAAACCTAGCGTCGCCGTGATCTTTGGAGCACCACGGCACAATCTCGGTAGATTTCACGCTTTTGGCACCGCCAGGTGCAGGAAATTGTGAATGTATCAAAATGGCGCAGCCGTGCCACCCCTGGCAAGCTTCCGTGAACTGCCAAACTGGAAGGCGACCTGCTGCACAAAAGGCATCTGCCACATCCACTGCTGCAACACCGCCACAATCGCAGCGAGCGACTACGCGACACTACCGGTTGGAGGCTTGCTCCAGGCACCATACCTGAACTATCTTCGAGTACCAAAAATGTCTGGCATCGTTCAACTCGAGACTGAATTAATAACGAAACGGGATATAAAAAAGTAACCGAAATTCCATAGAAGTGTAAGTATTTAAAACCTCGTTTTAACAAAGCAAAAATTTCCTTGCAATGGGTATAACGAACCATTTGTTTTTAGAACTAGATGGTTATAACCAAGTATAATTACGGCTCCCCCTTCAACTTCGTTACGAGGCGGTAATTCCAAAACTCCCGCGCGCTAGAAGCCGCGAACTTCCGTGCGCTAAAATGTCTAAAAGTCGCCTAGCTACATCACGAGTGCGCCAAGCCTCCCGGCCTCCCCCTCTCGTGGAACGCATGGACCCGTCCACCCTTCGACTGTCTGAAAGAAGCAAGATGGACGACGGCAGCGGCAACAGGAGCGTAAAACAATCTTCATCGAGCAAAAGGCGGCAATGCCTAAAGCCATTGAGTCAGGCGTGAAAAAGAAAAAAGTGGCTGAGGATTTCGGCATAGCGTTGAGCCCGCCGTCTCCAGTGCTGTCGCACGCGGTGTCAAAGGTGACACAAAGCTGCGAGCCCCAGCCTTCTAAGCTGTAGAGAAGGCGGTGTTCAAACGGTTTTTGGATGCTAGGGCAAGTGGCATTCCTGCGAGGAAAGGGAGGGACTTTGTCGCACCTGTGTTGCTTTGTGCAAACATGGACTGGTCTGAAAAGCTGCCAGCCCTCGTTATCGGCAGAAGTGAGTCACCGCGATGTTTTAAAAGGAAAAGGAAACTTGACGTTACTTATGTTTCGAACCGCAAAGCTCGGATGACAAGAGAATTTTTCGCACAATGGCTGCAGGAATGGGACGAGCGGCTCGGCAAGCGGAATCGCAAGATATGCTTCATTCTCGACAACTGCACGGCCTACCACACTGCTGCTGCGCTCCGCAACATCAAGTTTTGCTGCGATGCAAGCCGTAACAGCGCGAAACATTCAGTGATGCGATGCACAAATAAAGTCTTAAATGATCGCCGTTTTTTTTTTTTGTTTTCCTCCATGCCACAGTAGTTTGCTCACGTGGCAGGCTTCTATGTCAGATTCGGTGGTGAGTACATCCTTTCTGGCTCGCTAATTGGCGGTAGAAATGGAACAATGGCTATAACTAACTAATCGTTATGACGAAGCAATTACGGCTCCCCCTTGAACTTCGTTATAACGAGGTTTTACAGTAAGTGCAAATGACTAAGAAGAGAAGAAAAGGACAGGACAGAGCACTTACTTACAACTGTGAATTTAAAAGAGGATGTAGAGAAAGACAAGGTGAAAGTGAAAAAGGAGAAGAGAAAGATAGAAGCGAACTCTCAGGTGCCACTAAGACAATATTTAGCTTTAGAAATCGAAATAAAAATTATTTTAAGACAATACTTTAGGACAATGAAGTTGTAATGACATGGACGCTGAGAGCACCATATCCCATCTTGGCACCCCGAGGAGGAGACTCGCGCTACAGTTCATGCCAGGTGTCATGAGCAGTCAATTCACCGGGTTGTTGATTCACAGTGCAGCTAGAAATTCTATCTTCGAGGCAACGGTGAATCAACTGCTCACGACGCCTGGCATGGCCTGCAGCGAGAGTCGTCTACCCGGGGTGCCGACATGGGATATGGTGCTCTCAGCATCCATGTCATTACAACTTTATTGTCTCGAAGTATTGTCTTAGTAGCTTTATTTCGATTTCTGAAGCTAAATTTTTGCCTTAGTGGCAGCTCTGTTTATTTCTATCTTTCCCTTCTTTTTGACTTCCACCTTGTCTTTCTCAACATGCCCTATTAAATTGACAGTTGTAAGCAAGTGCTCTGTCCTGTCCCCTTCTTATCATTTGCGCTTGTTAATTCACAGTCCAGATGTTCAACCTCCTAGCCTAGGAGGTTGACCAATAGCGTGGAAAGTGATGCCGCGTCGTGTCAATTACCCCACTAAATTTAGAAAGAAATCAATGTAACGAGATTTCAATTTCTTGTGCTGGAAGTTTGCGCTAGATGTGATCCCAGGTCTTTGTCTGCACGATAGAGCCTGCGAAATCTATTCTTGAAGAAACCTTAACCCCAATGAATTCTGCACAAAAAGGAAGACGTCCCTCACCTGGGACTCTAGCTCGGAGATCTTGGAGTTGAGTCCCTCGAGCCGCGACTTGTATGCCCTCATCTCCTCCATCTTGCTCGAGCTGTCCGTGGAGCGCTGCTCGAGCAGGCTCTGCAGGTCACGCATCTTGTTCTCGTAGATGTCCTGCATCTCCTCCCGGTTGAGCTGCATCTGCGACTCGTACTGTTCTCGCAGCTCCATCAGTGTGTCTGCCAGGCGCTGCTCGTAGCGCTCCTTCAGCCGCCCGTCGATCTCCGTGATCTCCGTCTGCTTGACCACGCGCACCTCCTGGAGCTCCTGCATTGAGCAATGGTGCCCACACCAGGGCAAGATCAGATTTAGGGGTGGGGGGGGGGGACACCCTTCCCTTACTTAAAAGGGTACTCCAGCGTTTTCTTCGTAGTGCCCGATTTGCCCAAAGATTTGTTAAACGCACCAACAAGCATCGCTGAAAAAGCAACTCAAATATTGGGCCAAGATGGAATCTTTTTGCGAAGCTATTGAATTTACAGTTTCGGTCCTCGCTGTGTTTTTCAGAGTGAAAGTTTCTACTGGCAACAGTGAAACAGTGAAAGCAGGGGGGAAGGCAGGGGTTTGTTCTTTCGGCTGTAGACTGTTCCCAACCGATTAAAGTTTCATGGTGTCAAATTAATGCTTTGGAAGCTGGTTCCAGTCCCCGCCCAGCAGCACAAAACGAATGCTCGGCATAGTCCAATTCTAGACTGCCCACTCAACCTGCAAGCCTGCCTTTCCCTTGATGTCACGGCATTGAAAAGCGCGGGTATATTTGAATTGGTTGTGGAGTCATTGTCATTCGCGCATCTCGCAATAACTGTTCCGAATTTTGCGACACTGAATAGCACGCCGGAAAGGGTAAAGGCCAGAAAATTTCCAAAATATAATTCCTTAAGGTAGCCAAGAAAATAAGAAAATAATCGCCAGAGTACTTTTTTGAAGGTACACAAAACCTAAGCAATTTTCTACCTGGTTAGCACAGGCATGTTTTAAAAGAAATGTTTGTAAAAAACATTTTGCCCCATATTTATGCTCCGATACATATGTTTCGATTTGCGGGCAAAACCGAAATCGTACCGCCGTACGACGATGATAGCGTTTGCACCAAACTAGTATGCGCTCCATGGTCCAGGAAACTGAGCGCATACAAGTTTGGTACGAACGCCATCATCATCCCACAGGAGTACAAGTTTCGGTTTCGCATGCAAACCAAAAATTATGAGTGTAGCATATATATTGAGACCTGCCCGTTTTAACAAATTTAAAAAATATTTTTTTTTTCTTTAGGTTTAGAGTCTTTTTTCTATAGAAGAACCAATAAACACCAGCTCTTCTTTTTTATAGGAAAGAAATGTTTAGTTGGTGAAATGGCAAATATTAGGCAACAAAATAGATATGGGTAGTGCATCACCCATAACGTCGCATCTGCGCAACAGGGTTGTCTGCAACTGCCACAGCGCAGAGAAAACTCTAACGGTATTTCATAGGTAACAGATGTCGAGGAATAACTAAGCAGCATTTAATGAAAGTCCAAAAATTGTTCCATCGCCCGTTTAATTAAGGCATCCTTGGATTAACTTTTGGACAACCGTGGCCGATACATTAAATACCAAAAAATCCCTCGAGAATGTTTACCCAAAATAAAGAGATAACTTGTGGAAACATGGGTGGGCTATCTTTGGGGATGTAGCAGCAATTTTATCAAAACTAGCGATGGAACACCGGGACTAGAAACCATGCTACACGGAAAGAATTACCACAAATCACGGACGCGTCAAGTTAGCCGTCTCACGATGCAATAAAAACGCGAGAATTCGCTACTCCCCGTCACGGAGGATACCGCAGATTGCGGATGCAGCAGATTCACATTTCACGATGCAATATACACGCGGAAAAAAACTCTTGTCATGGGAACCCATACTGTAAACAACTTTTTTGCGGGCTCAATATTTTAAGATATAGGTCAAGGCTAAAGTTGTGGAATAATTCGCGGGTTCCAATTTTCGCGACGAGGTGGGATGTCAATATAGATTCCAACGTGTTTACAATTTACAGGAATTGTTGGCAGGACCTATTTTTCGTGAATTGCAGGCGATTTGCAAAATTTAGGTCATCCCGAAAAGTAAGTCGTGTACAGTACTGTGCAAGCAGATTGCAGACAAAAAACAAGGAAACACTACAAATGCGCTTGCCACACGTACCAATCCCCCGGATCACGCGGTTGATGCGATTCCCGTCGGCGGGAATCGCATCGACCGCGCTATCTGCGTGCGGTCGATGAAGTTTTTTCACTATGAATATTTAGGTAGAAAAATTGGATGGGCTCTCTCAGGGGGGAGAGTGTCCTTCCGGGATTTATAGCATCACATCACTAACATTAAAAAGGAGAATGTGCCACGCTTTTGAAAATACAGTTTCTTGCATACTTTCTTCGCTAAATTCACGCAGTTGCCCATCGGATTTAATTTTTCAAATTCACACGACGAAATTTTGAGGGCATTTGCGGGTCCTCCTTCCACACGCTTCCCATTGACCGGAAATTCTAGAAAGGTACTAGGGAAGCACGCTTACTCTGCAACATTTTATTCTGATGCTCACCTTCTCGTAGAGGGACTTCTGGAAGTCGAGGTCTTCGGACAGGGTCTTGGCCCTGTTCCGCAGCTCGACGTTTCGCAGCGTCTCTGCCTCCAGCTCTTTGCGGAGCTTCTCAAGCTCCTTCGCCATTGCATCCCGTTCTGCCTCTGCATCCTAAAGAGTGGACCACCAAAAAAATGAAAGGGCCTTGCATCAGTTCTGGACCCTGGGCTGGGATATGGCACACAGACTGTGGTCACCAACAAAGACAAGCGCTGCCATTGCCACCTGGTCAGCAACTGTACAGTACTTTTATTTAAAAGTATACTTTGAAGTTCCAGTTCTTTGCCTTTCTTGGAATGCACAATATCTATGCTTGCATGACCCAGAGTCTAGAAAACTCAGTTGAAAATTTCTATACACATAGCTCCGTAATTTGCAAAGAAGATTCCAGAAAGAGGAATGTATACCGTATTTTCCGGACTATAAGTCGCACCCTTGTATAAGTTGCACATCCGTATATTGAGCCGTTTTCGTGAAAAGGTTGGTATATAAGTTGCACCTTTGTTTAAGTGCTCCAAAACCTTTGGAGCACTAGGCCTAGCCTAGGCCAAGTACCGGAGACGACGCGAGCATCGATGCGCGGGCAGAAATATAAACCTTGACATACTTTTTTTTTTTTTTTTGTACCTCCAAAAGATCGGCTAGCTACAATCCTTCCTTTTACATGTAGCAACACTGCTGGAGCATGGTACAAAGAAACTGCTCATCAATCGGAAACTGAGAAAGACGCGAGAAATTATTCTGCAGCCGCTTCAGGGAAGACAAAAAATTAAAATGTCTCGCATTCCGAGTCAAAACAGTGCGGCGACAGCAGTGCCTCCTGGAGGGGGAAACACCACCTATGGCTACGTAGTTATGGTTCTCTACAAAAGATGGCGCACGGAGTATAAAGTATAAGTCTCACCAAGAAAACTGTAAAAAAAAAAAACCGCGACTTATACACCGGAAAATACGGTACATCCACATACTGCACATAGCTTACGCTTGAGAACTATGACCACAAAAAAAAGCTAGCTTGGTTTAGATACTTTGTTCAAGGCAAAGAGTGTGCATTAGCACTAATATGCAGTTCCTACCTCAATAAGCAGCCCCCATCCTTACACAGTAGAGGGGGAAGGGGGGTGGGAGCGTTACTACACTACTTGCTCCACTCCATTCGGAGGAAAGGGGGGGGGGGGGGGGGAGTGTTACCACAACAATTACTCCTTCCACTCCATACTACAGCATCAAACCAACAGCTACACTCTGCAGAGACATTTTCTACCACAACCATGCTACCGTGTGACCAACGCCATCACAAGCGACCAAGGTCCGTGCAGGGTTTCCACGCAAGGCTGTCGCTTCAAAATTGTTTACACAATCCAAGGCCAGTCCAGAAAAGCGATAGACATACCGCCAGTTACCTCCCACCATAACGAAACATAAGCCGTCGGAAAACGCAGCAAGTCGACCACACAGAAGACAAACGACGGTTAACGTAAAAACAAGCGTTTGGGGGCCTTCCTTACCTTGAGTTGTGCAAGGGCCTGATTCAGGCGTCCCTGGAGGTCAACGTTTTGAGACTCGAGCGATGTGACCCGGCGCTCTGCTGCGGACCACTCGCGTTCTCGTTTGGCGAGTCTGACGGGGTTAAAAAGAAGTTGCAAACGGATGCACGTCAGTGAACGGTGTCAGCCAAAAGGCTGCTTTGCACATTTATGCGTGAAGGCCCGTTCACACACTTGCACTTGACTCAGACAAGACCAGTTTTCAAGCCTTTTGCGACTGCTCATGATCAGCTGCACTGCTGCGCATCGGGTCGTAAGCCATTCCAAGAGGCTCAATTAAAACCCAGTCTTGTCTCAGTCTGTCCGAGTCAAGTGCAAGCGTGTGAATGGGCCTTGAGTGCGATCGACTGCGTATAACTTGACTGAAGGTTTGGAAGTGTTTGCATGACCAGACCTACCCCCAACTACGAGAAGTGGCTGCTCGTAACATTGTCTGGATTCCCTCAAACACACTGTTAAAGATGGCTCCAAGAAGCGGGCATAGTTTCCAAAAAGTATTAATCTGAAATCGGTCGTGTTATGCGAGAAAAACCGATGGATAGGTGACCGCAGAACACGGCTCAAAGCTAGTCCGATAAGCACTCATTCTTTTTCGTCTGCTTCACGACACATAGATATGGCTCATTTCAAAAAGAAACTCAAAATTATGTATACACAATAAAAAATGCTAGTTATCAGCGAGCCTCAACTGCAAGAACTGCCTCTACAGTTACCGATGCCTGGGGGCTGTCGTTACAGTTCAATTACTGAGAAAGTTGTCCAACGAAAGCTGTAGCAATAACTAGTGCAAGAACACCAAGTAATACCCCTGTCAGACGGGCACCTTGAATGTCATTTACGCTAAAGGCCTTTAGGATTTTCAAATGACATTTAAGTCGTGTCGTGTCAGACGGGCAACTCAAATGTCATTTAGGTGATGTCTATCGCGATAGCGGTCTGTTGTTAACCCGGCAAACTAGTGTTTATTTATTGTTTACTAAGTAAATAAAATGTAATGAATTCTCAGAACATAAAATTCAAACACTGATGAAAACTAAGTACACGTTTTGACGAAGACAAGGTGTTTTGTGGCAACTATGACACGACGTCAGCAATGCCAAGTAATCTGTAGCCGTAGCCGTTCCGCCGCTTGGCTCGTCTGCATTCGGAACTCCGTGCATCTTGCTCGCCGTTGTTCCTCGCGCTCTTTCGTTCTTCGCCGGATTCGTATACCTCGTTGACGTTTACGTCTGCGATCGATTCAAGCGAAGACCGTGACCCTGTAGCGATGGAGCCTGCTGACGACAATGATCGTAGTGCGATGGATCCGGAACTGCCGGAACGTCGGATCGCGTTCCTGACGCGCAACTGAGACCGCGAGTATATTAAACAAATATATCGCAAAAGGTGTGCGAGATATACACGTTATAAGCATTTTTTTCTAAAAATAATTGCTACAAGCATTGTTTTCAATTGTATTTATATTATTTATAATGTTTTATTTCAATTCGCGGAACTTGTGCTGACCGCTGTTGACGAGACTACACATTTACGAGCCGTAAATGAGTTTGGGAGAACTCAGTTGAGCTCGAATGTCATTTAAGTCAAATGTCATTTGAGTTGCCGTGTGACACTGCCTAAATGACATTTACACTGAATGTCATTTGGGGTAAATGTCATTTGAGGTGCCCGTCTGACAGGGGTATAAGATTAGGTAAATATGAGAGGATAAAAACGTTGGGAGTGGGGTTGTCCATATATACCACATATTTCTTCTTTTGAATTTGGGTAATCATTTACTATTGTAATTTTGTGCAAGACAATACTTTTTTTTAAGCGAAATTACAATGTTAGATTACAATGTTAACTAGAGGGAGCCTAGTACAAGTACACTTAAATGCTTCATTACAAACAGAACTGGAACACTACAAATGAATTCTGAAAGACCAGCTCTCTATTGCATTTGCCACATTTGTTTTCGTTAGGGGGAGATGCAATCCCAAGGAATCAGCAACCCCGTTTGTAAGCTGGTAGAGCGCAGGTGTTGGAAGGGTCAAAGCTAGAGTAAAACAAAGGTCAGAAACTCAATAAAAAAAAGGACAAAAGAGTCATTGTTGGACCCTCCCAAAACTGGTTTCATAGATGGAGCAACAGGTTTTGAATGTTTATTTGGTGAAGAAAGAGGCTGCCAGACTCTAGGCTGAGCAAACGATCGAAGACACCATAATCGCTTCATGGGCCAGTGTAGGAACAACCTTACCCATGGAGGCAACTTATCACCAACTGCTAACAAAAGGAATGCCTTGTGATAAATAGCACAAAGAGAAGTGCCGATGCGGACATGACACAGTCCAGATAATAGCTTCTTTTATTATTACTTTTTCTACGCAGTATGCAATGTGTCATGTACTATCTGTTTCCCGACAAGTAAGAATTCCACCCACTTCACACGGACATTGCTCAGACAAGTTCATCTCAAGACTGCTAGCCAGTCTAGCCATTTCGCAAGCGTGGCTGCTACATAAATATGGAAATAAATAAAAATGTACAAAGAAACCTAGCGCTACCACTATAGACCCGTTGCTCTCGGGCAGGGGGCGCGATCGCGTCCGCAAAACGCGACCATGTTATGCTGGCAGCACCACCCAGGCGGCGCTGTAACGTTCGATTTTGCACGTGCAGCGTTCGAATACAAGCGTCTGTCAGCATCTGTAGACGCGCGATAACAAAACGTATAAAAAAAGAAACTAAAATAAAAAAAAAGAATATTCAGCTCGCGGCCTCAGCGTCCCATTAAACATTCCTTTCAGCCCGTATGTTTCACTTTACTTGATAGCGAAGCCGAAGCTACTTGCCAAAGCATGTTCCCCTGAACGATGCTCGCACTGCACGAGCGCGCGTGCTTGGCAGGGACACTGAAAGCTCGGAGCTCGCTCTTGTAGCCTCTGCTACGATGGCACTTAGAATGGAACGGAGGAGAAAAAACTGTAGTGGGGAAGTGTATTGACCCATGTTCGAAACGCGAGCCAAATATATTTTGCTCGCCTGGAGCGCTGCTCAAAACTTGAGAGCTACGGGCCTATTATGTTTCTTGCGCGCATTGCGAAACGTAGACAAAGTAAACACATACAAGAAAGGAAAAAGGAACGTGCTACGCTGAGAAGAGGTGTGGCGGAAACGATACTGACGCCACATCCGGTCAAACCACCGCCACCTATCAGTCAAGGTCGGCGAAAACCGGCATTCAACCCATTCAACAGCCGGCGACTGAATAATCAATGGAAACTGCACTTTTAAGTGGATTTGTTACGCTTCCATTCATTCCGTTTGTAAACGACACTACCCGACGTATGTGGGCTACAACGGATTCTTTTCAAGGCAAAAGCTCCCAGGTCATCACAGCTTCTGTTCTCTCAAAAGCGGCTTCGAAGAAACCCGAGATGAACAAAAAGGGGGAGAACACAAGTTGACAAATCCTTTATGCCCCCTCCCCCCCCCCCCCCTTTTTTCTTTTTTTCCTTTCTCTAGTTCGTTTTAAGTTCTATCATGTCTAGCTTCAACTAGCTAGCTTGTCATGACTCTGCCTCCAAGGTTCACAGAAGCCGGTTAAAGATTAAAGATTTCGCGGACACACAAACCGCCCCGCTTCGAAAAGACAGCTCGAGCGACGCACGCCTAGAAGCCAGACAACGAAAAGACCGCGAGTCACAGCCGCTCGCCGAAGTCGCATGGTTTAGAAATAGCCCCAAGAAAAAGAAATATATATATATATAAGGCGGCCGGTCAGAAAAACCGATCCCCCCCCCCCCCCCCCCTCCTAACCACGACGCTAATATGGCCGACCCGACCTACATGGAACCGTCCCAAAAACCGAAAGCGGCCCACATGGGCTGGCTACTCACTTGGCTTGCAGGGTCTCGGCCTCTGCCTGCCACTTCTTGGCGTCGAGCTGCAGCTTAGCCTTCTCGTTTGCGGTCAGGTCGACGGTGCGGCGTGCGTCGGCAAGCTCGCGGTCGTACAGGTTTTTAACGCTGGCGACCTCCCGGGTGCGGGTCTCCTGGCTCGTCTCTATCTGTTTCGTCAACTTGCTGTTCTCGGACTCGAGGTGACGCACGCGGTCGATGTACGCTGCCAGCCGGTCGTTGAGGTGTGCCAGCTCGTTCTTTTCCTGGATTCTCGAAACCCTCGACGCCGAGAGCGGCGAGCGCGAGCGTTCCCGGCTCCCGCCGGCGTTGGAGTCCGACGAGCGAGGTGTCCGAGGCGACGCCGGGTTCGCCGGGCTGTCCCCGCGGTCTTGCTGCGAAACGTTGTGGGACGACGACGTCGTCGTGGTCGTCACGACTTGTTTGCGGACGCTCCGCGACGCCATTTTCGGGGTTTGTGCGGACGTGCGAGATGCCAACTGTCTCTGCAAAATTCGTCAGTTGAAGTGCTGTTGGTGCTGTCCCTGCTGTCCCCCGCAATGTGCTCGCCGATGCCTCGCCCAATATAAACCAAGATGGCGGAGTGCCGCCGAAAAGGGCCACGTGACCTGTTGCGCCAATCAATGGGTTAGTTTCGTATTCCGTGTATACTCCATTTGCTGATTGGCTCTCAAATTTTAGGAGATAATTTTAGGGGTGTGCGAATCGGTTCGAATAGGAATAATAGTGCTGCTTGTTGCGTCATCTTCACAGCCGAAGTTCGGAATGACTCTGCGCGTCTGCGCTATGCGATTCGAACGGCGCAAATAGCGCAGTGTCATTCGTAGCTTCAACATGCTACATGTTAACAGAAACGGTTCTCCTGGTTCTTTTGTCTTGCACCGTGAAAGCTACGAATGATGCAGCGCTATTCGATTCGATACCAGTTTGCACCGCCACCGCCGCCGCTGCCGCGGTGTATCCGTGTACCGGTGCGGCAGATTCAGAATGACCTACTAACCTCAAACCGGAACGCAATTATTACACGCAACTTACGGCTCGACTTTCAATGCAGCAATTGTTAGTCCGCATAATGAGCCGACTTACAACATATGTTCATGATATGCATGTGTAAAACTAACAGCGTTCAAACGAAATCCACGTGGGTGGAGCACACGAACGTAACAGACAATTTCCCGCCAAAAAGGAAAGCAAAACAAAACACAAAAAAACAGCGCTAGTTGCGCCGCTGTCTGCTCAGCGCGCCCAGGACCATGACGTCATGCAAGGGTACACGTCATGCGTACGTCATGACAAGAGCAAGCGCTGGCATGAGGAACAGGAACGCTGGGAAGCTTGAGGAGATGCCAAAATAAATCAAATAAATTGTGTTCACGTCGCTCTTGGGTTATGCGACATCCCAAGGGTGAAAATGAAAAATAAAGCAAAAATACAAATGGCAAAAACCGGTTCTAAAAAAGAATGCAAGATCATGTACACGATCTTGCATTCTTACTACTTTTTTTTTCTTCTTTTCCTAGTTTGCAATATGTGCACGTTTGCACCCAGAGAGTACGACTACGTCTTCCAGGGGTACCCATAGCAACCACTATTGAGTAACCAGTGAGCTCTTGCCACTGTACTCTTGCTGCTCCTATCCATTTTTTTTTCTTTTTGCAATACGAGGTCAAGGCGGCACACTGCGAACGTTATCCCGCAGCGCGTAAGGAACGTTTTAATATGTTATCTGCTTTTACTTTAACAATTTTTTCGACATCTGGATTGTCAAAAGCCAGCTGTCGCACATATTTCGCAACATAACTTCGTCGTTTTTCATCCCTATTACACATATTGCGAAAGCAGACGACGCGGCACACTTGTCGTCTGCTAGAAGAGCTCCACAAGCTGTTGGGCTAGCGACCAACCAAGCCCTACTCACCGGTTTCAACCATATTATTCATGACTTGAGAAAGAACTAAAATTTAATGCGACATTAAGGTCGAAGTTCCCGAGAAGGACAGCTTTCCTCAAGAGGTACACCTGGAGGTATGAGTAACTGAAATTGGGAGACTCGTAGCATTCATGACATCCCGTTTACTGTGCTTCTTCTTTTGTCCTAATCCTGTTTGCTTTTAATTTTTAAAGGGCAGCGCAGACTTAGCCATGTCTTGAAATTGTTTAATGTTTGATCTACACCTCCTCTCCGTAAAATTCGTAGCTCCCCCTTTGTCGTCACTTCCTGTACCGTATGACGTCGTCAGCGACAGCCCTTCCGACGACGTCGTGTCACTAATAGCGTCATCCTCCCAAAAAGACAACAATAAACAATCAATGTTTGTGACAGTTTTTGATACTTTCGAACCAGTATGAAGCAAAGCACCAATGCACGGGCCATTGTGATAAAACAAGGTGACAGGTTTTCCCTTTTTTATTTTCTTACTGCAACTGGACACCATCAAAGTTGGAAATGTTCTCCAGAAAATTAAAATAGATTGCTACCCTCAAAACACAGTGAGATTCGAGTTTGCTTGTGCCACGCATTGCAAAGCCTGGCCGAGTAACCATCAGCCAATTAGCGAGCACCATATAATAAATAGAAAAACGAAATGGAACATTAAAACGAAACATGTCTGTCTTGTTGACAGTAATTATACTGTCTGTGGTGGTAGTGTTTCTAGTGAAATATCACAGCATTTGAGTATGAAACAGGCAATCATCAAGTCAGTTATAGCGGTGTTTCTAATTTGCTCTCACAAAAAAATGGCATCCACTTTATGTCACAGCTGTAGAACAGATGCTAGGTATTTTTAACATGCGCCATGAACTAGTGATTCCACAAATTAAAGCAAATTAGAAGCTTGCAGTAGACCTTTCTCATAAAAGAGCTTGCACAAGGATCACAATACAGTTTGTCAAGAATAACCAAGTGTAGCTAATTTATTTACAAGTGTACATTGCCGGTGGCAGCGAGTCAATATTAGGCTTTCGAGGTAGATGGGGACAGGTACTTTGTGATTCTGTTGGGTTCGTCGGATTGACTCGACTTGGGCCGTTTCTTGGAGCGCTGACTCCGTGCGGTCTCCGTTCTTCTGAAACGAAAGCAATTAGCAGTGAGAGAGTAAAAAGAAAATGCAGAATCTTCATACAGTGCTCTCTCTACAGAGTTCAATGCACCCAGTTGTAGCAATCAGCCTAAAACAAAGCTTGGTTCATATAAACTGCTGGACTTGTTTGCAAGTAGATCAATCACTAATCAAATAGTAATTTGTCCCCTTGCCTTTTTACATCTTCTCACACGTTATTCAAAAAAAAAAAAATTGAGTTGTGTATGTTTATACAGCCTAGAACTTGGTCTGCCTCAACGGGCGACGAGTCTCCCAGCTGTAGATGAGCAATTTAGCCCGTGGAGTACAACTGCTAGCCTGGGGTCTTTAACGTGCACCATGCAGTAGTGATACACGACCGCACGCCGGTACTATGCTCATCCAGATCGAAACGGGCAGGGGTGGGGATTGAACCCAAAATCCCTAGATTCTGCAGCGCAAGCTTTTTTTTTTTTTTTTTTACACATTATTTTAAGAAGCCAGTACATAACATATACATACAGGGTGTTTCCGCTAGCTTGTACCAAGACTTAGATGAAGCCGGCACACGCTTTGCGTGTTAAGCCGATGCTGTACTGCTCACACTGCTGTCGAGTGAGTCGAGATTTGTGATGCGGCAAACTGGCTAATTATGCAGATTAATCAGCTAACTTTTAAAATATTAATTTGTGCGCAAACCATTCACTGTAGGGCATGTTGAGAAACATGTTATTGTGTGGTTGCCATTTAGGTAGGCTTATAGATTTAAAGAAAGCACACAAGATTTTAATACCAAGTCCTATGTGACTAAGGGCGTTAAAGGGTGGGCTACTGAAATAAGAATTGGAATATAGCTCTCATGTTCCAGAAATGAGTTAAACATGATAAAAAAAAACCTGCTAATATCAATGTATGTTTGCATTTTGACCGGGTGGCTATACGGAGAGCAAGTCGTCTGCTTCATGTGCAGGAGTTGCGGTGACGTCAGAACGATGCCGAGCTCAGCATGGCTTTGATTGGAAGGATAGTGGGTAGACCTCAACGCTAGATGCCTTGAGGTCTACCCACCATCTTCTTTTAATCAGTCAATAAGAGTTCGGCATTCTGACATCGCAACCAGTGAACTTGCTCTACGCATATTTTTCGTTCCAGATGGCCGATTCCAGTGAGCGCTCGAAGAGCGGCCATTGAGAGCGCGATGCGCCTCGAGACTTTGTGGGCAAGACTATGGCGAGGGTGGCGCGATTGTGAGCTTCGCCACACTTGGTGGCGTCAATGCGTCACAACGTGGCTGGTCGAGATATCCGACAGCAGTTTTGGAAATGCCAGTGGAGGCAAAAGAGTGGTTCAGCTTTGCCTCAAACCCTCCTCTCCCTTGAATAGTTGAATAGGCGCAGGAGAGAAGGGAAACCCGGTTCGGCCAAGTTTGACAACCGTATGCGCGCTCGGAGTTTGGTGCCGTACTTCTGCGGAGCGGCGCTGCTTTTGTGGGAAGTTTGACGTAGCGACGTTTGGGAACGTCCACCAGGTGCAATCTGGCAATTGGTTTATTCGTTTTAAACAATGTTCTGGCGTCTTTTCGAACAAAAGAATTTACGTCTCTGTCGTGTGGCCACGACGTGGTTGACATTTAGAAAATAAAAGAGGCGCAAGGATTTCGTTGCAGTGTCCCCTTAACATCGCAGTTCGCTACCTTTGTCTCGGATTTGTTATTGTGAACAATGTGGTTTCACTGCCAGGTATCGCAGTTCGCTACCTTTGTCTCGGATTTGTTATTGTGAACAATGTGGTTTCACTGCCAGGTATCGTGCCACACAAGCCTTACTCTGGCTTCGGCAGACCTGACATTTTGTATTGTTGATTTTCATTAATAAAGATTACTACTACTATGCTACCATTATTATTATTAATTACCGGATAGTCACATAGGAGTTTTTAAATCTCACATACTGCTACTACTACTACAGTCAAACCCGTTTATAACGAACAGCAGGAAACGCTACGATAAGTTCGATATAGCAAAAACCATTTACAACGAACTTCCACGATGCGTTCGTTGTAAGGCGAGAGCTTCTCCTTCTTTGTCATTTCTTCGCTTCTGCCTAGTAACAATGCGCTGAATGTTTTTTTTTTTTTTTTTGCATGGGATTAGATTTTTTTAGCTTATCTTTCCTTCTGAATCACTTCTCTTTGTGGCAACCGCTTTGTGCTGAATTTTTTTCTATGCGTGCGTGCAGGGAGTTTCTTTTTTTAGCTTTCTCTCCTTCTGAATTGCTTCACTTCGCTCAGTTTTGTTCGGGGCTTGAGCTTTTAGAATTTTCTTTCTTTCCTACATTTTTTTTTGGGGGGGGGGGGGGGGAATGCTAGAAGACGATTGTTTGCGCGTTTTTGGGAGCCTTCCCGGTGGGAAAAGTTCTATATAGCCAATGTGTTGTTCATTATAAGAAGTACTTTTTACATGCATTTTTATTTAAATTTTTCGTGAGTTCGATATCGACAATAGTTCGCTGTACGTGGGTTCGTTCTAAACGGGTTTCACTGTACTACTCTACAACTACTACTATTATTAATACTGCTATATTATTATTATTATTAATTACCGGGTATAGTCGGTTACAAGTTAAGAAGGTAGGAGAAGCTCCTCCCACAAGCGTGGTGCGCCGGTTTCAAATCCCTCCGCAATCGAAAGAAGAGTTCACTGGAAACGCTCCTTGTTCCGTTTCAATGGATAGATAATGGCCACAGAGTGGTGCCAACTTATCTCCAACCCCCACTTTTTAAGAAAGCGACCTTTGTATTCATTGGAGAAGGAACCGAGCCCCTGAAAGCAGCCTTTGTATCAATCGGAGGGGGAAGCTAATCCCCAAAAGTCGTCTTTGTTTCCATCGGAAGGGGGAAGACTTAATCTCCCTCTCGTGGTTTCCACAATGCTAAGTCAAAGTCGAGAGATAAAGCAAATATGTACAGAAAGGCACGACCCTCCTCGCGCGTTGGCCGCAACGTCACGGAAACGATGGGACGCTATTGGATGCGGAGGTGGCGGAGGGATATATGATTCCCTTTGAGGGGCATTTGCCGCTACCTTCTTGACTTGTAACCTACTATACACCTTTCCAAGAAACACTCGACCCCAGGGACAGCAAACTGTTTTCGAGCCCAGTCACTGGGTTTGAGGCTAGACTCTCACCGGCGTCCCTGATAACCCTAACCGAGTGGACTGTGATTTCGATATGCGCAGCCAGCGTAGGCACAGTTTCAAACACTGCTGGCGGCTAAATTATCATATTTTCCCGCTGTATTTTGTGTTTCATGGTGCATGTACTTTCCCGAGGTCATTGAGAAAGCATTGTAAAACATTTGAAAAAATAAAAAGCAATAAAAAAACCTATAAACTATTTTTGTTGGGTACGCGCACGACAGAACGAATGCGACTGGAATGTAGAGGTCTAGTTTTTTGTTGTTGTTTTTTACGATAAGTTTTGACGGCGCCGCGCGATTCGCCGCATGTCAAACGACAGCGCTTAGCTGTCAAAAATAAATTACAACAGAAGAGAGCCGAAAGGCATGCATTTTTCACGCTCACAAATAACGTGTTTACCGATGGACAGGACACGGACATACAATTTAGGAAGTTATCATTCGAGCAATATATTGTACGTACCACACGATGCAGCGTTATCTGAAAAAAAGTTATTTGAGAAAGATCTCAAATAACACAGTCACAGTCGACGACAATCACATCTTGACGATCGGACGGAATCCAAGATGACTTCGTTTTGGGGCACATTTTAGGGAGAGCTTCTTTTTTCACAACAGCACCAAGGCAAAGGAACGAAGCCGACTGACCCGTTTGTTTCCCACCCAACCCGGACAACTATTTTTGGAGGTGACTGAGGATTCTACACGGATTATCTCTGGGACGGGGGCGAACAAAGTTCGCAAAATCGCGTCGAGGGTCGTTCGACGTCCTTCAGCTCCTTCGTTTCCCGTGAATTTCGAGCAGAAAAACTTGAATGGCAGGCACTTACCAGCCTTAATTCTCACAATGGAAGATAACACAGAAAGGGTACGCAGCACGCATAAAAAAAATTAAGTGGAAACTTTCAAGAGGGGCGAGAAAACGTCGAATGCAAAACCGAAAAAACGTAGCTAGAGAACCGGGCTGAGCGGGTCTTCACAGTCCCAGAGAATGGCAGAAAAGTTCTAGCTGATAGAGGGCGCGAGAGTCGCACCAGCCGCATCAGCATCAGCAACATGGCGGCGGCCTAGGAGCGTTTTTTGGAAAGGTGTATAGTCAAGTATGCTTTTTTAAAATCTCGCGTGTTGGAGGCTAGGCACTCAAAAGATGCATATCTTGCCATTCTCAAACTGCCAGCGAGAATTTTCACGACTCCAGTGGCCTATAGGGGTCGCCACTCTCGGGCAAATATGGCGGTCAAAACAGGCCGTGCCGTGTGGTGACGGTCCTAAAAGAGCCTTTCTAAAAAACACACCTTCGCTCATTTTTTTTTCTTCTTTTTATGCCTCGAGTCTTTTGACGTTTGCAATGGAGGCGTGCACCCAAATGTGCGAAAGCTACCACCGATTCTGGCATCACTGCCAGTCGGCGTCGCCTGGGCGGAGCGCACGTCTTCAACGCTCCGTCGCTCGAAGACGTGGCTGCAGGCAAAAACGATCGGAAGAGCGCCTCGCAGGAATGACTCTTTCAAGCGTCCATCCGGACGTCCGCGTCAGCACGTCCCGTGTCACATGCCGGTTTGCGAGCACCGGGAGCCGAAGGACAGAATTTTTTCTCCGAAGCGCGTACTAGATTGTGAAACGTAGGGAAAGAAGGAAATATTGTGGGCAGCAGTTTTTTTTCGCTGATTGGCGTAACCGATCAAAACTCGTTATTGTGTAAATAAAAAGTCGTCATTTCCTAGATTTGTCTTTTTTTTTTTTTTCAATTTTAAGGATTTGCTACTGGTGCCACATGCCAGCTCAATGCACGGCACTCGGGTTTGAGCGGGCAAGCCCTGGCTTCAATACGGTTGGCCCTGATTTTAATTTACTAGCGTATTTACTCGCATAATGAACGCACTTGGATAATGAACGCACCACCCACAACGGGCATAAGTATTTGAACTTTTTTTTCCCCTCGCGTAATGAATGCACCTCCAATTTCCGGCTCCGCGAGTCTCAAACTGCGTCCAACTTAGCTAGCCACCAAGCCAATTTTATTTTGCTGCCAAGCGTTCAGGCCGAGTCAAGCCAAGCCACTCTTGTAATGGCTGCAAATGCGTAGTTGCGGAAGTGATCAACCGTGGAACCGAGCGGCGCGCACACCTAACGAAGCTGGGGTCGAGGAATTGCCCTTTCCCGGACATTCTTCGCCCATCGGATGCATTGATGTCAACTAATACGGCATCGTCTGTAGTCCGCTTTTGGATAGAAATTGTGAAGTGGTTAGGCCTAAGAACGGTCGCGTCACTTTCCGTGCTGAGTGAGCTTCGTAGGGCGCTTTTCATTCAGCAAAAGGCTCGCCGAAAGCGCCCTAAAAAGGTTCGCAATTTATAGAGCATGGTTACTGTGGTACGCCCACGACCAGCCGTGCACGTGCTTCCGTCAGTGGAGACCTGCCATAGTACCCAGTTGTGTCATATTGGCACCTAAAATGACACTTGTGCAAAGTGTGTAAACGCAAAAATTTTACCCCGCGTAATAAACGCACCCCCCAAATATGTGTCGATGTTTTGGGGAAAAAAGTGTTCATTATGCGAGTACATACGGTACGTCCCGAACCTGCGGCGGTGCGTTTGCATAAGCCGGCCGGCAGCTTAGCATTCTTCGGGTAAGCGATGAAAGGATTACTTCCTCCGCTCAGATTGTGCCGACGAGTGACGATAAATGCGCAATGTCTGGGTCATGCAGTTGCATAGGTTGCGTTTCGAGCAATCTGGGCAACGCGTTGATACGACGGGAACGACAGAGTCACCGGTACGGCTGTTTGCCCTACACAACACGAGAAGCAATTTGCTAGGTGCACCCAAGTCCTTGGCTCTTTATGACCAGGGCTCCGTGTCTTCGGCATTTATTTTTTTTCAGATTCGGGGGTTATTTGTTGGTGTTTATTTTTTTCCCCCTTTAATTTAGTGTCTCTCGGCGTCTAATTTCAATGCAGGAGAAAAGGCGGTGTTTATCGGGCTTGTTTTAATTGTAAGACGACTGTATGGTGAAAGAAGAAAATATTATATTTTATAATTTATAAATTAAAATAATTTTAGCAGTAAGGCTGGTAAAGATAAGAGAAGGGAACGGGGCAAGGAATGAAGTTTTGATAGAAAGGAACAACCACGAGGATAGTTCAATGCAACTGTCTTCCGGGTCAACGAGAAAACAAAAAAAAGTAGGGTATAGAAAATTTCTTATTGTAAAGCTGGCTTTTTTTTTTCTTTTTTATTCAAGGACAGCTTGAATTCTGGGTTTCTCGGCTTTTATCGATTCAGAGAAAACCACCTCGAGGGTTAATTTGCTTTTTTTTATCAGTACATAATAAAACATGGAACCCTAATTAGGACTCGTGGTTTTGCCTGCGGCCTTGACGTTGCTGCCCGTTCTCGTTGCTTTGGATACAACCAACGCAACTGCCCCTTCTTCGGTGGCTATCATTGCGCCAGTCACCTACGGCCTGCAGTCACGGAGGCCACAGGGGACGGGCGTAAATCGCGAAAGGACCTGTTCCGGCCAGTTCAGCGTTTCCCGCTGGGTGCCGTCTGTCTTGCCGGAATTGCGAATACCACCCAAAATAAGCTACATGTGAGAATTTAATCTAAATCGGATGAGAGCCCAGGTGAAAATCAGTCCACTTCCAGCTGGATTATGGAACTGGAAATGAGGCGACCCAGCTGGACCGCCTCATTTCCAGTCCCATAATCCAGCTGGAAGTGGAGTGATTTTCGCCTGGGAGATAACACAGAGATTTTCAAGCCGGGGTGTCTTTCATTATCCGCAGAGGAAGCACGACGTGTACTACCTCTTTCCAGAAGCCGGCGTCGGAGTCTGGGACGACAGCATCTCCCGGATGGCTGGCCGGTTCAGACAAGCGTCAATGTGTCCGTTCACCTTGAACCAGTCCGTCTCCTGGATCGCGTGTCCGCAGACGGGACACTGGACGGGAGTCGAGCTCGTACTAGGTTCGTCCGTAACGGGAGATGCGGGCGTCGCCATGTTGTCGGTTTCGTCGGAATCCTCGACCTTCACGGGAGCCAACCTGAAAAGCAGGAACGTAGACAAGTTCCAATGTGTCACCAGTTGTTGATCAAACGCAGACCTCAAAGCTTTTCAAAGTCATGTCGTCCTAAAGAGTCTTGACACCTGCGCCGAATGTAACAAATGTCTCTAAGACGCATTCTTCGTCATCAAAAGCATAACTATGTAGTCCTTGCAAAAACAGCCCCTCCAGCTTCCTAAATACCCCAGAAAGAGACTGATGTGTCAACACAATTAAAGCAACAGTAAGTTCCACTGTTGAAACGTTTCCAGCTTAAGTTCAACATTTTCGAAAGCTGTTTATCTCTGGACACGTTCATTGCAATCACTAAATTTTATTACCCCAGTTCAAAAATCAAAAGTACTACAGTCAAACTCTTTTATAACAAAGTCCGCGGGACCGGGCAAAATTTTTCCTAGTACAGGTAACTTTCTTGCAGTAGGTAGTTGAGCGCAAAAAATCTATCACGCAAAACCGAATTTGCACTATCGCATACTGACGTACCTGCGACTTCAGAAACGAGGTTCTGTACATTCACAATCGACTGATCAAAAGGTGGAACGGTGGCCGAGTCTGCTAGCGCATCGCAGCTCGTAGCACGTGGGGTGAAAGTTCGTGCTGCAGAATCCGGGTACGTTAGGCTCAATTACCTTTTTTTTTTTCTTTATTTTTTTGTCATCTACAGTTGAGGGACTAGGCACTCCTTGCTGCAGACTAATTTCCCGCTGTCCAAACTTCCATGCAACAAACCTAACCGACTTATCGAAATATGAAATGCAACAATCACCGATCCACCGACACCGACCTCCGATTATGCAGCGAATGAGGCATTTGCCGACTGTGTAAATTTGGACTTTTCTACATCGGGAGGTGGCTAGCGCCGCCACGTGTCCTTCGCAGGAATCTTTCGAAGTGGCTGTGCTGCTGTCGTAGGATCAGGTGCTGCAGCACTACTGTAGCAGAACCGGCCGTGCTTTCGGTATGCGACAGCTGCAGCGTGCGGTGCAGCGAGGAGCGAGGATGGGGAGAGGCGCACAATCGAGTCGACTGAGTCCTTTTTCACATCTGTCCGGCACAAGGAGAAGGGCGTGTTTCTTTGTGTGGCTCTGCCGATTTCGCTTAGATTTTTGGCTTCACACGTAGAGTCACAGATTGTGTTTCCTCGACCGCATAATATCGTTATAAGGCGGAACGATTCGGGACTTGGATTGAGCAAGATTGGGAATCTTGGATCCTGACGAAGATCGGCGCGTCGATCGAACAAACACGAAGACGGCATAAAAAAAGTTGCGACTGCCCATAAAAATACTTTATACAGTAAAACCTGGGTAATTCAAACCCCGCTAATTCGGAGATTCGGATAATTTGAACTGCCGATCTGGTCCCGTCAAACGTGTGTATTAGTCAATGGCACCAAACGCTCATTAATTCGGAGGGAATGTGGCGCGCTATGGTTAATTCGGACGAATTCGGCAGGTGGCGCAAGCTACCGTCCATTCCAAAGGGTATGACCACTATCCATCTGAGGGGCACACGTGGTTTTTCCGGTTTTCCCATGGTTCTTCACTCTTCCTGTTCTCCGTGTTTCGCGAAAGTTTTGCTCTGGATTGCCAAGCGTCAGCACGCTACTCTCCTGGCATGGAAGCGGCAGAAGTATAGCTGCAATGGAAAAAGAGTAGCACAAGTGACCGACGACCGGAGCGGCAAAATCACGACACGCGGTGCTATTGTTTCCGAGCGCGCCGATAGCGAGAGTGACAGTCACATTTCATGCCTCAATGCGGGGTGGCCAGCAGAAAGCAGCCCATCCTAAAGCCCCATTTGAACAGCTATCTTATCCCTCAATTTTTTTGCCGGCCACCCCCGCGTTGAAACATGCAACGTAACTGGCACTCTCGCTATCGGTGCGCTCGGAAGAAATATCGCCGGGTGTCGCGATTTTGCCACTCCGATCATCGGTCAGTTGTGCTACTCGTTTTCCGTTGCAGCTGTACCAGGCCAAGAATTTAGCGACGAAAGTGGAAATACTGAGGGCCTTCAAGGACGGCGTCTCTCGACAACAAGTGATGGAAAGTTACGACGTCAAGAGAAGCACTTTGGCCACGTACGTGAAAATTAAGGCCGAGATCCTAAAGGCTTTCGAGAGTGAGAAGTTCAACGCGAAAAGAAAGCGGCTGTGGAAGGTGGTGCGCCCGAGACTAGAAGAGGCCTTGCTGTGCTAAATCGTCAGCGCACGGGATGCGTAGCTTTGACAGTGCGAGTGCGGTGGAGCACTCGACCGCGCTAAAGAAAGTTGCCGTCTCCGCCCAAATGTCGTCCAGAAAGCAGGCGGCAATAACAGATTTCTTCTCAAAATAAAGGTATGTCACAGGGAAACATTTTCGCGCAGTTTTCTTTGTCCTTTCGATATTTCGACTTTCGGATAATTAGGAAATTTTTGCCGGTCCCATGAGATCCGAATTAACAAAATTTTACTGTATACGCTCATTGGTGCGGGTACTTTCAAATGCGGAGACGTACAGTCGGGAGCAAAAGTTTACGGGGCACGGGAGCGCATGCCGAAATGCATCGCCGCGCCGTCCGACGGCGCGCCGCCGAATTAGGGAGCCGCGCTTTGCGCATGCGCGCCTTTCGTGCTCGCTATCATGTCTCTTTCGCCCGTTTCTTTCCGACGCACTCCTGATAACAGAAGTCGGCGCCAGGGGCGCAAGTTAGTGCTTCACTTGCTATCATGCTGTGCGTCTGCTTCAGCCGCCTCAGCCGCCGCATGGGTAATTATTGGTGCTCCGTCACTGAGCGCGGCTGCTGAGTCAGCTGAAGAGGACGCGAGGCATGACAGTCAGCGAAACGGCAGCTTGCGCCCCTGGCGCCGACTCCGGTTATCAGGAGTGAGTCGGACAGAAACGAGCGAAAGAGACATAACTGCCAGCACGAAGGACGCGCATGCGCAAAGCGCGGCTTTTTAATGCGGCGGCGCGCCGTTGCACGGCGCAGCGATGCATTTCGGCACGCGCTCCCGTGCCCCGCAAACTTTTGCTCCCGACTGTACATGCAAAATAAAACAACGAGTGCGCGCATTGCCCAAACCGAGTGATGAAAAAAAAAAAAAATCCTTGGTGGAGCGGAGGGGCGCACACTCAATCAATGGTGTGAGCAAACGAACGTTCGCGCATGGCGGAGGGGGAGGCAGCGCCGGATCTACCACACCGCGTTGCCACCGCACCGCGCATTGCAATTTTGGGTTTAAATAATTTATGAGCGTGCAACCTTGTGTCTAGATGGTGCTACGTGACTATGTTGCTGACTAGGCTATCTACGCAGCAGGGGAGTCACATAGCGCCCTCTAGACACAAGGTTGCACACTAACAAATTATTTGAACTCGAGAACATCCGGCGCGGCGGCAGCGGCAAAGGGGCGGAGCAGCGCTGTCGACTGTCGCAGGTGCCGCAGTATTTCTGTTCTCTACGCACGTCACTTGAGAGTGACAATTTACGTAAAATCGATCACTTTTCACCTAGAAAATTTGTTAAACCTTTCATGAATTCATTGTAGTAGTCAGACAAGCACATTGAGCACACAGGAGATTGGCTGGGACTTCTTTGTTAAACGGGCGTTGTCGTAGTAGAGGCGGCGTTCGTTATAAAGGCGTTTGTCTGTATACACAAAATAAAAAAGCTTTCAGAACATCATAAAAATGTTTAAACTCATCTTGACACTTCGCATAAAGCTGATTGACGTAGAACGCATCATGAGTCTGTGTTGACCTGTTTGGATCCGCTTTGCCTGTTTAGCCCCTTTTGGCTTGAGGTTTGCTGCTAGGGATGCAGACGCAAACACACGGTACACCTTGCATTATTCGATTTTATGCGAAGCGTCAAGGTAAGTTCAAATTTTTGGGACTGACTTATGACAAACTACCGTAGCTGCTTCCAAGTGCAGCCGCAGCAGCTCGCAAAATCCCACCTTGAGCAGCGGTCCCCTCCCCTCTCAACGTTCTTGAAATTAAGCAGTTTATAAACATGCAAGCTTTGTTCATAACAATGCACATACAAGAAGAATAGTGTGGGCATCATAGCCGCGCATCAAGGCATGGCTCGGCGTTGCTTAACATCCCGATTAGATGAGATGAATGCTACGCCAACAGCTGACCTTAAGAGTCCTGAGCAGAGCTGAGGGGGAAAAGGAGTGTAAACACTCATTCAAAGAAAGCGTTTTACAGAGTAATAGTATAAGTAGTATAACTAGGAATGTTGCAAACCTGCCGATGTTCAAGTTCGACCAGGCCTTTTCCAAACTTTAGACTCGAAGGTTGACAAAAGTTGAACTTATGCACATAAATTAAAGATGTTTTGGCACCGCCTGGCAAAGGAGAAGTGAAACATTTTAACAAACTAGCTTATTAGTAAGTGTATGTGTTCGCTTTTATATTGTGCAACATCGGCAACCAAACACTAAAATTTCTAACAAGTTATTTTGTAAATAATCTTTTATTTCATTTTAATCGAAATTTAAAATGTTTGTGTAAGAGTCAGGCAACATTGTTTAAGAAGTCGAACTTCGTCAAATCTTGTCAAAAGTAAGGTTCGCCGAACCACTCAAACCGCAGGTCTGACAAGTTTGCGACATCCCTAGCAGTAATTAACTTCTAGTAGTTTGTAGTAATAGTGACAAGTGGTGTGGTAACTCCTAACAACAGTTAACATTACCAGTGAGCCAGGCACGTAGCCAGGATTTTGTTTCGGGGGGGGCCCGCCCATGACAAAATGCTGTATGAGGGGGAGGGGGGAGAGGAGGTCCCAGCAAAATGGAAGATTTCGGGGGGGGGCCCGGGCCCCATGGGCCTGCCCCCTGGATACGTGCCTGCAGTGAGCTATATACTGTATCCGTGCTCGGTGGCACCCGAAAGAAATGCGACTGACTCCCCTAGCAAAAATTCCGATAGAGATTTGTATCGGACCAATAGAGATTTCTATAGGTCCGATAGGAATTTCTATTGGTCCGGTAGGAATCTGTATCGGTCCCATAGGAATCTGTATCGGTCCCATAGGAATCTGTATCGGTCCCATAGGAATGTTCTATTGGTCCCATAGGAGTGTGTATCGGTCCCATAGGAGTGTGTATCGGTCCCATAGGAGTGTGTACCGGTCCCATAGGATTGCCTATCGGGCCTAGAGGAATTTCTATCGGTCCAATGGGCATTCCTATTGGTCCCATAGGAACTTAGACTGGTCCCATAGGGACTTTATCGGACCATTAGGAATTTTTATCCGTCAAACGAAAAGTTTTGTCGTCCAAATAGGAATGCCTCCTTGACAAGTGGAAACCTCGAATCATTCAATAGGAATGTCTAAACCAATTGTGAATGTCTATTTGAGCAATAGGGATCAATTAGACATATGTCTGTCAGAATAGTTTGTGTCAGAAATACACCTGCCCATTTGATGCATGCGTTATGTAACCTGGGCTGTGTGATGCAAATATATATTCCACGTCCAACGGATGTGTCCTAGAACAGCATGTATAAAAGTACATTAGTCAAGTTAATTATGCGACAATGTTGCGCTTTTTGTCTCTCAATATCTTCGAATGGCAAAAATGGTTTAAGCCCAGGTTACATAACACACCATCGTTGTACATCAATGGGTTATAAAAATTCATATAGTTTTGTAGCTCGAAATTAATGCTAGAATAAGAGGCTCGCATATGGTCACAATTTAGAGGAAAATTGCAGATTGAAATGCTTGCTTTTCTGAATGAATTTAAGGGCAATGTTCTAAATAAAACTTGGGAGCCTGGTGCGTTAAAATAATTTACTAATGAGATACTGTAAGGAGAGTGTAAATAAAAGTAATCTGCACGAAAAATGAAGAAAATATCTTGATGGGTTGAAACAAGAAATCTACTTCCTACTCCATTTCACCCGAAACAAATGGAAAGTCGGTACTAGTCATGATTTCCATATTTGTTTCCTGTGCTTATAGCAATAGTTGTATTCACCCTCTTTTATTCCCAAGTTTGTAAAAACATTTTTACGGCACCCCTCTATCGCGATTCGGTTTGTTGCGGTTTCGACTTTGTAAGGAGCTCGTATTGTTGAAAAACAGCACGGCTGGGACGAGTACAAAAAGACGAAGAGAACACAGGACAAGCGCTGTCCTGTGTTCCCTTCGTCTTTTTGTCCACGTCCCGGTCGCGCTGTCTCTCAACATGAATTCTCACAAACTTGCCCAGTTATCTATCCATATCGAGCTCGTACTAGTTACAGAACCCCATCGCTAGCGACAGCCGACTTTTTTTTTTTTTTTTTTTTCCCCGACATTGTTTTGTCGTGCGTCGGGTGCGTTTCTGTCGCGGGATGCTTTTAGATATGGAAATGTGCTAATTTATTCAAGTTTATCTATCTGTGAAGTTTCCTCTTACGTTGATTGTGTTCGAGAAAAGCGTGGAAGACCCAGGACGCGACAGTCCAGCGAGCAACTCAACACAGTTGGTAAGCATGCTTCTTTTGGTCTTTGTTTGCATTGTAGACTCGTGGAAGTTATGAACATTAGGGAGTTATAGAAAAACGTCCGCAACCTCAAAGCTACTGCGAATGCGCAGACCCAAAAGGAGCATTGGGGCTTGGGCTTTGGGGCCCGTTATTTCTCGGAAATACTGTAAAACCCTCAATGTTCGCGAGCCCTTAATTTTCGCGAATATCGTGAATTGAAAAATTCGCAAAATTTAAGGGCACGCGAAAATTTCGGTTCTTAAGAGTTTCAATGCAGGCGTATGGAACTCGCGAAATTTAATGGCCGCAATTATGTCCTTTGTGACCGATTCGCGAAATATAGGGGCAGCGAAAATAAAGGGTTTTACAGTAGTGTGGGTACCGCAAATGGCGGCGCCCATGACATCTCCGTTGATCGCGTCTTCGACGCCCGCCGTCCGCTCGGGACTGCGTGAGTCACACTTGGCAACCGCGACCGCGGTTGGTATAGTCAAAGTGTATTGAAAATTCCACATTCCGCTGGATTCAGAGCTCAAAGCTATCAAAGCGCGTGTACTTACGATCGCGGCAGAAATGTAAACATGCCGGAGTAGTGGATCGTCGTGGCCTCGGAAGTACAGGGTGTCACAAAAGAAAATTTACACTGTCTTTTTTACCGCAAAAATAAACTAGGCATCGCCGAACGCTCATTCTCCGCCCAAAGGTAGAGCTAGAGGTCACAACCAGATGCCAAAGTTTCAGTCCGATCCGATAACTTAATCAAAAGTTATAAGTGATTTTCAGAAATTTTCAATGGGAAAATGGAGCCCCTTTTTGCCCGTTTTCGGTTTCTGGTGCCATAGAGCCCCATGTATTCGAAAACTCCGTCGGCCGCCATTTTCCCATTGACATTTTCAGAAAATCAGTTATAACTTTTGATTAAGTTATCGGACCGGGCTGAAACTTTGGCATCTGGTTGTGACCTCTAGCGCTACCTTTGGGCGGAGAATGAGCGTTCGGCGATGCCTAGTTTATTTTTGCGGTAAAAAAGACTGTGTAAATTTTCTTTTGTGACACCCTGTACAACAGAGCAGCTTGGCAGTGACAGAGACATACGGCATTGAGTATAAAACAACTATAAAAATGTTATTCCAGACGAAAAGCTTGTTTAATTTTAAAGATATAACATTCTAACTTCATAATAAAAGCTATCGCAACATCTTGGTGGCGCTAGAAGTGTGAGATGCTTGCGTTTTGGGTCCCCGGCAGAGAAACGCTTTTGCCGTCCGTATCGCGAGATAAAGTAGCGCCCATTATTCTAAAACTCCCTATTTTCTCGGCACACTTTTGCTTGTTAAGCTAATTTTTTTAACTAGTTCTGCTGGCTTTACCTGTTCTTATGTTTGGAACTGTGCTTGAAAAGTGTAGCTTATGTCAACAGAGCACACTTATTGAATTCCTTAATGCTACCTTCAATCCGTTCCTTTAGAAAATGTTTTACTGGTCTAGCAGTGGACTGATGTGGTCCCACTATAAATTGATTACATTGATCATACTTAATTTCATTTAAGAAGTTACACTTCCATAGTAATCGGTTCATGCAGAGCCACTATGCCTTTGCAGTCAAAATGGTTCAAAAGGATAGCCATCTTTTGAAACACGTGACAGCATGCGACTAGTTTTGAAGTTCTGGAAGTGGACCGGATGATACTGGGCAAACAGGGCAAACTTTGATCCCCTGACCTTCCCGAATCGATCTGGGTTTACATAGCTATGTATATGTTGACCTAACTAAATGAACCGTTGTTAGGAATCCCACAAACATAAAGCTGATATCAATTTGACATTATTTAATTTCAAGGTTCTTCAGAAGGTTGACACTTGATAAGTTTTGAAGGCAGTTAGGCTCATGATGAAGACAGAAAACGATGGAAATCCAGCCTCTTCATTTTATTTTCTTCGGTCTGAAATTTCCAGCATGCTCCAGTCATCTACCTCATCGCTTTAGCCTTAATCACTTTCTGTGGTGACATCATCCTCCACCTTTGCCATGCCGCCGATTAACTCTTTTTGTTTGTTCTGCTGCTCATTTCAGGATTTCAAGCAAGAAGTATGCCATTATGCTCCGGCACATTCAAGACTCAGTTTGTGACAGTGTTCAGCATCCAGATGCCTTCATAACAGGAGCAAGTGCACCCCAAGACCCTTTTTGCATAATAAAAGGTATAAAGGGACCACCATACCCTGTGTGCTCATGCAGATGGCCTATATGGCAATACACCAATAGGCCAATACACCAATAGGCTGATACACCAATAGGCCGATACACCAATAGGCCCATACACCAATAGGCCGATACACCTATAGGCCCATACACTTATAGGCCCATACACCAATAGGCCCATACACCTATAGGCCCATACACCTATAGGCCCATACACCCATAGGTGTCAATAAACCGATAGGCTATCGGTTTTCTCTATGGGAATTTTTGCTAGGGTCCGTGTCACGGCAAACCAAAAAGAATGTTTATTCCCTCGTGGCCCTGCACAGGTCACGGGCCCCACGGCACGCGCGTTCGTGCCTCGCTTATAGAAAGCGGGAAGTTCAAAAGAGGCTCACGCCACATCTCCCTCTGGGGATAAATAAGAGTTTCGAGTAGTCTGTAGTTATTCACCAAACCGCTGGGGGGCAAACACTTTTCTTCCAGCCTTCGTCACTGCCACGGGAACTCTGCAGTCTTGCGTCGATGACTGAGACTGTGAAGCCTGCTGCAATGTTGGTGGGTGCTCCATGACGTCTTCCCCGGGTAAAGCAGGTCCATCAGGAGCGGTCGTGTTGGCTGGCCACAATACCAGGTCGTCGCGTTGACCGGAATGAGCCGGAATTCGGTTGAAGGCTCTTCGGTTGCGACGAACGTCCCCTCTTGTGGTTCTGACCCAGTAAGACCTTGGCGTGTCCGCTTGACGGAGGACCTCCCCTGGGCACTTGAGGTCCTTCAACCACACAGTCGATCCGGGACTCAGTTTGGGTAGCCGTCGAGCTGCATGTCGGCGGTCGAAGTGTGCCCGTTGGCGCTCTTTGACTTGACGGTCGCGTCTAGTCGCGACGTTGTTGTTGACTTGGCCGGGAGTCAGAAGAGCTGGGTACACCGGGATCCGCGTCCGCAGACGTCGCCCCATGAGGAGTTCGGCTGGACTCCATCCTGTCGGACCCGGGGTATCCCAGTACGCAAGTAGAGCTAAGTATGGGTCCTCTGCTTTCTCAAGCAGGTTCTTCATAGTCTGCACGGTGCGCTCGGCCTCTCCATTCGCCTGAGGATAACGAGGGCTGCTGGTAGTGTGCTGGAAACCGTAGTTCCGGGCAAACTCTGCAAAAGCATCACAGGAGAACTGTGGTCCATTGTCGCTTACTACCGTTGCAGGTATCCCATGGCGGGAGAATATGCTCTTCAAACGTTCGATGACAGCCTGAGCTTTCGTTGACGATAGATAGGCGATCTCGGGAAAGCGAGACCTGTAGTCAACGCAGAGCAAATACTCCTTGCCTCGTAGATGAAACAAGTCCAGCCCAACCATTTGCCATGGCAGAGATGGCGTCACCGTTGGCATGAGAGGCTCGGCATTTTGTTGACGTACCTTCGTGCACACAACACAGTTATTGACAACCCTTCTCAGCTCGGAAGACAGGCCTCGCCACCAGACAGCTTCTTTCGCGCGCTGCCTGCACCGTCCAATTCCCTGATGTCCCTCGTGGAGTCGTTTCAGCATCTCCTTCCTTAGGGAACCAGGAACAAGGAGGCGGGTTCCATAGAGCAGAAAGCCTTCGCAGTGGGACAGGCTTCCTCTGTACTGCCAAAAGGGCGACACGTCGAGAGGAAGTCTTGACTTTGATGGCCATTCGTTTATGCAGTACTCCCGAAGCATCTGGCAAACTTAGTCTTTCTCCTGGGCTTCTTTGACTGGATGCAGAGTGCTGCTTTGGAGTCCCATCACTGCTCCAACAGTGAATGTCTGAACCTCAGCGCAGGTCAGTGTCTCCGCTGGCTCTTCCTCACTCACCGGAGCCCTTGATAGAGTATCAGCCGTCGCGATGCTCTTGCCAGGAACATACTGCACTCTGTAGCTGAACCGCATCAGACGCATGCGGAAGCGCTGGATACGAGGAGGGAGCACATCCAGTGCCGACTTTCCTAGGAGCGTCAGCAAAGGTTGATGATCGGTCTGGAATGTTGCTGTTAGGCCCTGCAAAAAGTCTTAAACCGCTCTGCTCCCCAGGTCAAAGCCAATGCTTCTTTTTCCACCTGAGCGTATCGGGTTTCAGTCGGGGTAAGGGACCGTGATGCGAAGGCCACAGCTCTCTCCCTCCCATCCGGCTGGACCTGAAGCAAGACTGCTCCTAATCCGTGTGAAGACGCATCCGCCGAGAGTATTGTGGGATACGACGAATTGTAGTGAGCCATGCAACAATCTGAACACAGGAGATCCTTGACGCCTTGCAGAGCGGCTGCTTGTGGGGGACCCCAGGTCCACTCCGACGTTTTTCGAAGCAGGTCTCTGAGCGGCGCCGTAATTTGTGCCAAGTTCGGAAGAAACCTTGCCAGATGGTTCGCCATTCCAAGGATCCGACGGATGCCGGCAGGATCCTCTGGAGCCGGAAGATCTTTGATTGCCTTGACCTTTGCTGGGTCCGGTCGAACACCGTGGCGGGATATGATACATCCAAGGAAGGTAACTTCCCTTGTGCTGAAGACACACTTGGCTTTGTTGAGGGTGACTCCAGTTTGCTCTAGGCGCTTGAGAGTCTTGTGCAGATTTGCATCATGCTCAGCTTGGTCCTTGCCGAAGACAAGTACATCATCCATGAGGTTGAGAACTCCGGGCAGTCCGCTCAAGATCTCCGACATGCATTTTTGGAAATATTCCGGAGCTGATGTTATCCCAAAAGGTAGTCGTGTGAAGCAAAAACGGCCAATTGGAGTGATGAATGTGGTCAGCTCTTGGCACGAGGGAGAGAGACGGATTTGATGGAACCCGGAATTAGCATCCCACTTCTGACACCATGTATCGGTGCTCGGTGGCACCCGAAAGAAATGCGACTGACTCCGTGTCACGGCAAACCGAAAAGAATGTTTATTCCCTCGTGGCCCTGCACAAGTCACAGGCCCCACGGCACGCGCGTTCGTGCCTCGCTTATAGAAAGCGGGCAGTTCAAATGAGGCTCACGCCACATATACTACTATGCAGTACAGCAGACTCTCATTAATTCATACTCGAGGAAGACACAAACTTTGTTCGAATTATCAGAAATTCATCTAAATATGATGCAAGATAAAATTATGATTTGCCATATGAATGGCTACACATACAAAGCAGATATTTGATAATTTCCTCTACATAGGTCTACTGATCATAAGCAGTTGAATGAATTAAAATATTTTATTTAGAAAGGGCTGGTTCTCACACATGAAACAATTTTGAAATGTATGACATGAGCCATACATTATTTATCCCTTATTTTTGAGGAATAAATAATTATCCCTCAAAAATGCTGTTTATCGTGAACTGTCTAGAGAGCACGTGACAACTCAAAACAAAATTAAGCTCGTTCATCATGCCAAGGAGTTGTCTAATGTGTTCTGTTAACCAAGGGACACATGAGCAATGAAAACGGGCACTGCGCGGCAGTCTTCATAGCAACTTGCGCAGAGGCTACGACGTGGACCCATGTCATGCCACCACTTTTACGGCGTCTGCACAGGTTGCTACAGAAATTTTCACGTGGTGCCCATTCTCATAGCTCATATGTGACCGCTTGAACCCTAATGAGTGCACTTCTCACCAAGCACCAGTGCGCTGCAGAAAAGCAATGTGCGTGGAGGCAAGCTCCGCGCGTGTTGCCTCTCTGCAGTGCACCGGTGCTTGGAAAGAAGCACACTCAACAGGGCCGCAAGAACAAAAAGCATGAATTGCATAAAAACGCCGTTCGAATTAAGCGGCCTATAAATACATTAAAAACATAGCGGGACAACCAAAATTTTAAAATTAATTTGAATTAACGAGAAGTATGAAATATTTGAGTTTGAATTGTTGCGAGCCTACTGTAGTAGTGTGGCATCATGGCCGGCATGCCATGAGCCACAGAGAGCGGCAGACTCTCGTGTCATGCAGACGACATCCGACAGCATGGCGCTCCAGCTTTCCTGGCATCGTTTGTCACCACTTTGGGAGCGCTTTCGATGCGTGGGCGGAATGGGACGCTTGAACACACCTGCTCACAGTCGCGTGCTGACAGCAAACACATGCTGCCGATCTTTCCTCCGCATGGCACAAGAGCACGCTGCTCTCTGTGGCTCGTAACGTGCCTGCCGTGACGCCGCAGTAGATCAATGATGACCTTGATGCTTGAAGAAGCTCTGGGGATACTCTGGAGAACCTTCGTGCTCCTAGGAACCATCAGAGAGCCCGCGGAGGCTGCACCCACAAACCTGGAGGCACTTTCGACGTCTTCCTCGCACGCCGGTTCTGACGACGCGTCGCGAAGACACGAGTCCAGGTGCGCGTTGACGAACTCGGAAGAGCTGCTGCCCAGGGTCTTGCCGCAGACGGGACACGTGGTTGCCGTCCTCCCCGACAAAAAGCTGGACAACGTTGGCTGGGAAGCGGACGACGACGCACTGTCGTTGAGGCCCGAGAGACGAACACCTGCGTGACAATGACGTGCCAATATTTGATTGGAGATGCCTGTAGTTAAGAGGATATCGCAGCTCCCCGGGCCCTATGTATTTCCAATGGCAACCTTTTGGTCCGACTGCTCAGCAATCACCGGACGCACTGGCTTCGGGATGGTTTTATTAAAAAAGAGAATAAAAAAATAATTCGCAGTGCGGTCGCACATTTCCTGGTTTTGGAGCTAGATATTTTCTAAGGGAGCTTGAATTCCTTCAAACTGCTCCCTTTTTCAACCTGCCATTCATGAGCAGTTCTGAAGAAACCAGAGGCACTTATAGATTTTCTGACAAGGCATTGCAGAAGGTAATTTCTTTCTTAATATATCTCCAACAAGATCTTCATTCCATATTTTCAATAGGAAAATAGGAGCATCAATTTGTACTCCGGTGAAAGCCTGAAAATTGCCTTTCCCAATAGATTTTACTATCCATCTTGTGGCGCCAATTTTGAGCAATCTTTCATAGTTATTCCACAATCGTGGTCATCTTGTGTCAGTGAGCAGTGACGGACTACTTGCATGACCCTGTTTCTTTCAGTCGTGTTCAAGGTTTTGGGGTGTGCGCTTCGCGGATTTTTCTATTTCTTTTTGTGTTAATTGTGATGCAGAATACCCGAGACTGTGGTAAAAGCTGGGAAACTTGGTCGAAGAAAAAAAGACCGGGGAAAAGAATGTCTTTCTTAGTTTTTCTTTTTGTGTTTGTGTTTTTAGTTAAGGATGTGGGCAGAGCTGCGAGTAAATCACAGTCATTTTTGCAAGCGCCGTGTCAGGGGAATGTAAAATTGGCGACACTTTTCTTCTCTTCGTTTAGCCGTAGTATTTTTTTTTTGTGTAATGCTGCATATTGTTTGCTGGAGTCAGTTCCGTAGCCAGGAATGTTTTCGGGGGGGGGGGGCTGAGGTGGGTGGAGTGTCCATAACTTTGGGTGCCGGGGAGAGGGAGCTGAATTCCCACACACTGATCTCTATTGTAGTAGGTTGGATAGCAGATCGAGGCTTGTCTTGCTGGGGTTCAGCAGCACCATCGGCAGCCATCGCTTGGCACCAGCTAATGCACGGGACTCTACGAAAGAAACGGGAAAAACTGCAATATCTTACCTTAGTAGGTTGTTCTCGACAATGAAACTTTTCTTGTGTTTTCTGAGAATGACACTTAATGCTCTGGGAGCAAATATTAGAAGCGGTAATACCAATCTTGTTCTTTCTTGTTCAGACCATATTTAAATAAATTGATTCTGTGGAAATAAAATTTCAGCAGTGTTTGGGGTTTCTTGTTGTGTTTCTGTCGTCACTGCAGTCTCGGGTAATTCTACAAATACGAAACACCGTGAGTCAGTAATTTTTTGGCATCATTTTTTTCCTCCATCGGTATTGGGCTTCAGTTATGGTTGCACGTAGCTAAATTTATTAATAATTTATGCACCCTGGTGCCATAGAAAAAAAAAAAAAAAGACCTCAATCAGCGCTCAAAGTCACTTTTATTGAGGCGAAAGCGGTTTGCTGAGGACTCCGTTGCGGTGTCATCTGCTCCGTGGTAGAACGTGGAAATAAAATAAAATTTCGGTGCTCTATGAACCAATTTTAATGATGCCAGTAAGACTTTTTTTTTTTTTTTTTGTTATAATTGATATATTTTTACAGTCAAGCCATATTTTTTTGGCTTTCCTTACATCATGTAAATTGGGTAATATCGTATCAAATTTAATTTTATTTGACTCGGAAGTACAATCTTTTTCGAGAAAGAAATACGTTCCTAGGAGCCTTGGGGTGCCGGGCAATTTAAACCTGCGCCAGTATTACGACAACATTTCTGTTTCCCCGCATCCAGCCCAAACTCACGAAGCACAGACAGAACAGACGAAGGCACACAATGCCTTTTCCCCCCCCAGCAGTCTTCGTTTTTTTGGTTTTTTTTCTGCCTAATCCGAAAAGAATGGGGCAATCTTCTCACCCCATCCCCCCCCCACCCCCCACCCAAACCCAGCCCCTTCGTTTCTAAGTCAAGCGTCCAAACATAAGCTAAGCTCAAGATGGGGATGTTTTCTTTCTTTTTTTTTTTTTATGAAAATTAAGAAGGAACTTTTTCATGGCTAGCGCAGTCCGAATGGGTAAGAAGGTAGCACCGGCAGTGCCACCTGAAATCGTAAAATATCCTTATTTTAGTTCTAATTCAGCCGCGTTATCCTCTTAAAATTTCATGTGACGTAGTTCCGGCTCGAAATCTCGCTGGACGAACCGTCTTTAAATGCATGGAGGCAGTGTTTTCCAGATCGCTCGAGTTCTTTCGCATCGTGGTCGACTGCACCAGCCAGTGTGGTAGGGAATGTAACGGAGAACCGGCTGGCAGTCGATTTTTACGCGTACCGGTCCTTACTCCGAGTTAAGACGAGCTGACGATTGGGAAGTCAACCTGGGACAACTGCGAATTAAAGAAAAAGCGAATAGGCGTGGGTTTTTGAGGCCTAAATAAGTTGCTGGTCGTACTCGCCGAGTTCTGTCGTCGACGGAGACATTCACTGTGCTGGTGCGTTTCGCCAACCCCAAAAAGGACGTCAATACCTACCGGGTGTCTCAAGTAGCAGCCAGGCTCTTTAAATCGACCGCAAAATTCGGTTTCTTAACCTATCGCGCTACGATTTTGTGCAGCGTTGCCCAGAGGTGGTCCATTTTTTCTATAAAATTTGCAAACAGCGAACTTACCTCAGGAAAAAGTAAAGAAAGAAAAAGGCTTAACTCCTATGGAAACGTAGCGAAGTCACCGGTCTTCAAACAATTGGGCGCCCTATTGGTTGAAGACTGGTAGCTTCGCTGGGTTTCCATAGAAGTTAAAGGGCAACTCCGCTTCATTTTTGGTTTTGAAAAAACAATGCAGTCCTCTTCAGTATGGCCTAGGAAGGCCACACGTCAAATATTACGACGCAGTTCTGTCTAAATGTTTCTTAAACGGTCCGGCAAACTTTGCGACTCGCCAAGTTGCCGAAATCGGCTGACTCTAGCGGGCGAATTCAGGCACAACCAACAGCGCAGTCAAGGCTACGGCATGGGCGGAGCCAACATTGAGCTAAACGTCATCATCATGGCCCCCTTTTGCTTGTTTTTACTTCTCCGGCGAGCGTAGCGCATGACGTCAGCAACGTTGCCTCTCGGCGCTCAGCGGTGTCCACGTGATTGGCGTAACGCGCCTGCGCAGCGCGCTTCTTGGGAGACGTCCGGCCGCCCCGCCGTGGTCCCGCCGTTACCGCCGTCGTCGTCTCACCGTTACGCTACGGACACCACGTGCGCAGACTTACGCCGTAGTTGTGCAGACGTCGTCGAATGCCGTAGACACCAAAACGTGGCGAAGAGTGCGGTGCAGACGACACTCGCGCCTGCCACACGCCCGCCCCAATCCCGCCCGTCGTTGGGCCGAGGATCACGTGACATCTCGTACCACGTGATGGCCATGTACTTGGCGGCCCGAGGCCAATGTTGCCGGACGGAGCCGAAGTTTCGGTTTCGATTTCCGCTCGTGTTTAAAATTAGATTTAAAAATATATATCCCATTTTTCGCGAAGCAAACGACGTAGTGTCTTTTACTAGGGCTTTTTAATTCGAAATCACTCATTATCCCGAAATCTCCGGAATTGAGCGGAGTTGCCCTTTAAGCCTTTTTCTTTCTTTACTTTTTCCTCAGGTAAGTTCGCTCTTTGCAAATTTTATAGAAAGAATGCACCTTCTGTCGGCAACGCTGCACAAAATCGTAGCGCGATAGGTTAAGAAACCGAATTTTGCGGTCGATTTAAAGAGCCTGGCCGCTATTTGGGAGACCCGATAGTCGTCTGCATACGCACTAACGGGGAAGGTGGCAGACAGTCTTTGACATGGTGGAATGCGGCTCACTGGAAGTGAAAAGGCTGCTCGTGAAACTGCTCTATGTTACTACAGTCATGCCTTGCCTAAATGAACACCTCCATTCTTAAAAAAAAAAAAAAATCAGTCATGATGTGATTTGTTTTTAATATCAAGACAGAAGCGGACATATTTACCCTGCTCGTGCCCGAAATTTTTGTATAAATGGCGGGGTGTCCATATTGCCTGCAAAATACTTTTTAGGGGCGAAGCTCCTTAGGGGCTAGCCCCAATGGATTTCTAGTCCATCGCCTTAACCACTCGGCCACGACGGCGGGACGAGTAGGAGGCTGTGAGATATGGTAGTAACTCAGGAGCTGGGGATGTCATGGATGAAACGTTGCGTGTAGCCGCTCAACGTCTATACAGCAGAGGGCGCTGCGGTTAAATGCGTATATAATCGCGTTAAACTTTGCATGCATTGGCTCAACGTTTATAGACGAGAGGGCGCTGCGGTCAAATGCTCAAATGCGTATATAACCACGTTCCATACCACACATTCTCTTTCTGACATGGATGAAAACGAACGAAAGGCTCGGCATGCTGCGGCTCAGCGTCTACGCAGACAAGCACCACCAGAGCTTCGCCCCAATCAACATCATTCACCACGTGGAGATGCGGTCAATTTTTTAAAGGGTATTTAAAGCAATTTCTGAGATTGTCTTTTTATGACGCAAACTCGATCTGTGCACTTAAGCATCCTAAAAAACCCAAAATTACAATCGTGCATGACATCAACCTTAACACCACTTACGTGTCAGAGGCGACTACATCGACAAATTCACAGAGTGACGTAAGGTTTACAAGTTTATTTGGCGAAGAGGCCCATTTGCTAAAGGGGTTGTAAAACGTTTTTTTCCGAAATTCCGAGCTATATGTCCATCTTGAATCCTTGACCTTCATTATGTAACCTACACTCATTTGTTTGATCATTGAAATTCATTTACAAGCGTAAAAAAAGATAATTTCTGTTTCCCGGGGAGCTTCTCGTCCAAGTTCTACAAATATGTCACTATACATTACTAATAGGAAACCTTTGATCTCCGAGCAAGATGGCGACGCAGGCTAGACTTGATGGGCAAAGCCAGAGTGTCAGATATTGCTCCAACAGCGACGCCATAACAATTGCACGCACGCAAGTCGACGGATGACATCTGATATTATGCTCAGATAATAGTAGAATGACCAACCTCATTGAGCTGTAGCGTCGCCTATCACACCGCGGTCGGCTTTCAAGTTTCGAGCCATATGCCGACACCATACGTTGTTTGTGCTGCCGTATATAGTGCAACAGAGGAGAGTTTGAGGAAATCGTTTGCAACCTCGATTGGTCGAGGTTGCAAACGATACGGTCACCAAATAAAGAGCTGTGAATGTGTTCTCACTTCGACCAGAAAATTGCCGATCCACGCGCAAGAGAAGGACGAGAAGGCTGTAAACATAAGCGAAACGAATCGCTTCTGCGTACTCGAGAAGCGGCATGTCGAGTTACTGCAGAGGAAGATCGTGATAAAGCAAAATTGTCAGGAGACTCACTACAACGTTCTAGGACTACACCCGTGAAAATGAGCTGCCCAAAAAACGTTTGCGACAATAGTCGAGCGGTCATGCGTGCATGTCCCTCCTTGCTACTGAGTTCGCAAACTTCTGGGTTTGAATCCTCCTTTTTTATCGCTTCGCTTTATGTTTTATTATAACTCTAATCCACAATCAAGTTCCACAACCACATTCAACAATGAATACCAACCGCGGTATATGAGCAGCATGGTTACGACGGTTACCAAACGATAGAACACCCGAATCTGTTTGAGACCGAAACTGTACCGCAATCACGTGATGTAGTGGTGCACGACTAACACAAGGACGCCTATAAATAACTCAATGTTTTCATCGCTCCCGATTTATTATTTGAAGATGAAATAAAGCTGAATATTTGTTCAGCTGTTTAACTTAGCTATTGTGACGTTTCGTTACCCATGCTGCCGCAGGGTATCGTACGGTCGTTTCAGGCAGTCCAAGAAACACAATTTTTAAACGCGGTTTATAAAATTCAGACACAATGTTTCGCTGTAATACTTGAGAGTCGACGTCTTCGTGGTTTAACGAACGTAAGAAAAGTAAGATCCGGCAGACAGATTCCCTTTTCACGACCCATTTAAAGTGTCCGAGGGAAAAACAAAGGTTTCAACACAACTTGCTTAAACTTATTTTGTTTTACAGCCCTCTAGATATAGCCTAGACCAGGGGTTCTCAAACTTTTTGGTCTCAAGGAACCCTAGGAAGCTTCAAAAACTGCCGCGGAACCCCCCCCCCCAATCCGTATTTGCCGACCGAGAAGCAACAGATGCACAATTGTAGGCAATTTTCCTTGTGTTGCTTCCCATATATCCCCACCATGTCAATTGCGATGTCAGTACAAAGTGAGATGAAGGAGCTTTGCATGGTCCTGCCATGCAGCCTTCGGCGTGGGGGGGGGGCGGGGGGAGGGGGGTTGCAATTTGGGTGTTCGCGGAACCCATGAGACCAGCTCGTGGAACCCCTGTGTTCCTCGGAACCCAGTTTGAGAACCCCTGGCCTAGACAAACCGATTGTTGCAGAAACCCACACCAAACATGTCAACACGTTTCGCTGTTTCGTGCGTTCCAACCAACGACGTGCCGTTAATGCCAATGGCCGTCAAGCCTCTCACCCATCAGGCGTAGCCGCAGGAGACAATCCGGCTTGGCTGCGGCTATTTCCTGTCGCAACAGACGAAGCGCTGCTTTCTTGATCGGCTCGAGGCGGTTGGTGGCGCTGTCCAACGTAACGCTCCGCGTCATCACGTCGAACGCCACCGTCTTCATCTTGAGTGTCACCACTCTGCCCTGCAGATAGAAATTTCAGAAAAATGTTCAGTTGAGCTAGTTGGTTTACGACCGGATAGAAGCGCCGAAGGACAGGGACAAAGTGAAGGAGGACCTCCTTCACTTTGTCCCTGTACTTTGGCGCCTCTATCCAGAAATTTCAGTAATGGTCTGAACAATCTGTCACAAGATGTCTAGATTTCAGAACGTCTAAGCTTTTTTTTACCTTCTGAAATATGTAATGAAATGCAATTAGGAATGTGATGCGATTCGGAATGCGATTAGGAATTACATATGCAGATCGGAAATGTTCCAGGGTTACTTGATAGACGGCGCCAGTGTCTTTTCTTGTTGTCGTAAGCGGTTACGAACGAGCACAAGACACTGGATTACACTCAAATACAAATCTGTGAACCAGCCTTAAAGGTGTAGTAAAAATATAAAGTATAAAGACACTGTATAAAAAGTGAGGTGGCAGGCCGACCTCACCGTAATCCCGTCGTCTTCGACCTGTTCGCACAGTTGCTCGCACAGCTCTTCACACTTTGAAACAAGGGCCTCCGGGGAACTGAGCTCAGCGAATGTTTCCTCCACGCTCTTTGACTTGCGAGCAGAATCGCTGAAATAAATGTGCGTCCTTCGATCAGGCATTACTGTGCCTCACTGACACCCACTTTTAAGCATTGCATTTCCCAAATTCAGTGCAAATGACTGCCAAGTATTATAAAAACACTGACACCACCCCAAAAAATTTTTTTTTTTTTTACAGGTGTATTATGGTGTCAGAAGACTACTCAATTAATATTTTGCTACAGCTTTACATATATTTTTAATAAAGTTAAAATATGGAGCTGCTGGAAACCGAAATCGAAACTGGACTGGGGAGGAAGGAGAAATATAGAGGAGAAGAAAATTGCTAGAAATCACGTGCCTGTGCAACTTTTTTTTTTTTTTTTTTTTCAATCAACTGTCTTTGCAGTTTTCTAGAAGCCAGAAAAAATGGGCATTATATTTTTGTCTATTTTTAGTATGGAGTGTGTGCCTTCGATGACCCACAACTTTGATTATCTTTGGTGGTTGTGTCTAAACCAAAGAAAACGACACGTGACCTTGGAGAAGAGAGTGAGCGCGACTTAAACCGGCCAGTTCTCAATCGGCGGTTTTCGGGCGGAAAGAAACCGAATTTCGAGCCGCAAATTGTGTTCTGGGTAGTTGGGCTTTCAAATGTCATGTACAAATAAAAACCTTGGCAAGCATAAATACCCTATCAGTGTCCTTTTAAGGAAAGTTAATACACCTCCTTCTAGCACCCCAAATCTAGTCAGATGCCGCATGATCTCTAGAAAAACCTTACACAAATTCTACCTCATGTCTACAAACAAAAAAGGCTCATATAAGCCCTAACAAATACTAGCCAAACTCTACATAAGTAATGTCTGGCAGAACTCTACGCATCAGTTCCACCAAGAATCCAGCCAAACTATCTCCAAAAGCTTTATACAAGTGCTACATAATGTCCAGCAAAGCTCTGACTTAGCCCCATCAAATTCTGGCCTTTAGAAAATCTTTAGTAGAACTCTCCAGTGGCGTAGGCAGGGGGCGGTTTGGGGGATCAACCCCGCCCCCCCCCCCCCCCTGCCCCTCCCCCCCCTAAAAAAAAAATCATTACTTCTTTTTTTAGTAAAGGAAGACAAATATTGAATGACGACCGAATGGTTCCAGACAGCCGGGGGGTTGGGGACGGCTGTGTTTGTACCCATGATACGCACAGTACATCAACCACGACACGCGAGGGTGAGACAAAGCCCCCCCCCACCCTCGTCATGACAATCCCAACACTCCCTTGAAAAAATTCCTGGCTACGCCACTGGAACTCTCTACAAGTCCTACCCAGTGTACAGCCAAACACTCGGCTCAGGATCTAACCACACTGTATATAATCCCGAACAAAACTCCCTACTCGGTGTCAACTATTTTGTGCTATGTCATGAAGGCTTCGTCTGGCATCTCCTTCGCACGACGGTGCATGCGAACAAGATGCGAGATGAGGCCACGCAGTTCTCGAAGCAGTACTGTGGAAGCTTCGTTAGCCTCGACAACGTGGCACAAAATAGTTGACGCCGAGTACAGAAGCCACACTGAATATGCAGCAAATCCGCGAGCAGACTCACCACTTCACTTCGGTGCAGCCGAGACCCAGCGCAGCTCTGAGGTAGAACCTAGCCGATGTCATGCCGAAGAGGTGCCCAATGGCCGCCCTTTTCAGCCACAGGTCGTGGCAGGTCTGTGCTCCCAGTGCTCTTAACAACTGCTCTTGCACAGCTCCAATGCCGGGGACCTTGTTGCGGGACGAATAATCAATTTAGATATCCATCGATTAACCTACATAAAAGTTAAAGCTTGTTTTGATCATGTCTCATAAACTCGGTTGTAGACACACGGAATATGCTGCCAATGAGCTGAGCACATGATGCAAGTATGTGTGTCGTCGCACGACACATGAACTTGACACGTGTCGTCAGGGTGCCACGTGACATCATGATATTGTCGCGGAACTTGTCTTAAAAACAAAAGGAAGAATAAGCTGCGAAACAGCAGCAGCGAACGTCGCGGCGTGACAGCTGGCTGAAGAGAGACTGTGAGAGAGTGAGTTGGCAAGGCCACGCTCGGCTCCATATCAACTATTCGGTATCTCGAACATTCTACATAGAATGTTCAAGAGTGAGCTCGGACGAGACTGACTCGGCAAATTGGTCACGTTGGACTCCTTATCTTTTACACTTGGGGAAAGAGTAAACTCAAATCTTCTAGGAGTACAGAGAAGCGTTCCTCCTCGGTATCATGTGACATGATATCACATGATATCATGTCACGTGACACAATGACTTCACCCGACACCTAACTTGATGCCAGGTCATGGGGCGTTGGAGTCACGTAACGTCATGAGGTCACGTGACCTGCGTGTCAGTCAAGCGTGTGGCTTCTCTCATGAAACCCAGCCCCATAACAGATCCTGTGATAATGCAGCACAGCATCCTACCAGTTTCCCCCACAGGTTACCCAATTCTCCTTTCTTCCATGGAACCAACCAACCAAGGTATGCAGTATGTTCAGTCTCATCGTGTTTTTACCCACATCAGGTTAAAATCTTTTCTTTGCACGTTCAGTTTTCACTGAACAGGAACTTCAATCGTTGAGTTGTAACGAATAGAGACTTTCAGTCTTTGTTGGCACAAGGAAGTCCAAATCACTGACATTAGAAATATTGCAGGAGGGGATTGGAGAAGTCCCAAACACAATAAATTGATTGAGTCGCTACTTGGTCAAGGTTACGAGTACTGCAGAGTGCATGCCATGGCCATGTTCTCAAGTTAATACCAGTAACTAATGATTAACCATCATTTCTACAAATAGCTACAAGTGTTCCAAAGATTCAGTTTGGTTTTAGATGCGACATATAAAACTGTAAATCATTACATGGCCAACCTACTGACGACCCGAAGGGGGTCAGTATCTTGTTCAAGATGCTACTACTTGTGACTGATTTCAAATCAAAGAGAGAAGATTAATTGCATAGAAGTTAGTCAGTCTCAAAATACATATAAAAACTTGCATTTCTGTTGTAGAAAAAAGAAAAAAAAAAATTGGCCAGTACAGTGAAAAAATTTGATTACCGTAATATCCCAAGAGATAAACCCACCCCTATTTTTGGCATTATTTGCTATTTTTTCAAAAACACCGAAAGATGGCTCACTTCTAGTAAATGCAGGGCCCTGGTCAATGGTGACCTCAGCAGAAATGGTGTTACTTAGCCATGGCGGGAGATAAGGGAACACTGCTGACTGTGAAGGACAGTCAGTCGTCTTTGGTTCATCGCCCCCTCCCTGCAATCGCAAGTTTCGCAGGTCACAAAATCTAAAACTAGCATTTTTCCAACTTTTCTTGATAACAATCTGAAAGTTAGCCCTCTACTTACTTTCACCCGATTTGCTTTCGATTTTAAGTGGGCTATCTTTCGGGATATTACGGCAGTTTGGCTGCAAATATTCGGTGTGTCAACAAAGACTTTAAAAGAAACCTAAACTGAACGTAGTTCAGAAAAAACAAGGAACTCTTTCCGAGAACAAACTGCTAGCCATGGTGGACATCAAGGATTTAAAAAAAAACCTACTAATTAGATACATAATTAACTAAAATTTTCTAATTAGTTTTCTAAACAGTGGAAATTAAATAAGGTTCAAATGAGAAACTTGCTAAGCATCTTTGAAAACCACAAAATCAACTCATTTTAGAAAGATATAAGACAAAGGCAGCATTTTACGGCGTAGAAAAAAAATGCTAGATTTGGACGTGTTTCTAGGTTTCGGTTTCTTAACGGAGCACATCTTTGTGCCAGCGGTCCTGCTTTCCAGTGGTCAAAGTGCAAAGCCACCACCTCATTTTCCTTGTGAAACAGGGATTTCCAAACTTTTTGGCTAAGGGGCTGGATTAGGAATCTGTCGCAGTCTCGAGGGCCTGGATAAACGAGTAGTTATGAATGAAGAAAAACTAAATAAATAAACCCATTAAAAGCATTTAAACACAGACATTAATGCTAGAGTAAATATTAAAATTACTAGGGTGGATAAATCCATACACCAATTTCAAATTTAATATATCTATATGTAACATTACACAACACTTGTGACCAAGAAAATTCACCCGGCATAAATCAAGGCGCATGGGAACTTCGGCACATCCACACGGTGCAAAAGACTAATGAGAATGATGACACTAATGCTGACAATATGCAATAGCTGCGTCAGAGGACACTCAGCACAATGTAAATGAGAATGCAAAACAATATTAAATTAATAATATGTCAAAAGGACCTGCGTTAAAGGAGCTGTGCAACGATTTTAATGTTGAAAGAATTGGCATCTTCTACTTTTGACATTGTTCATCTTGTCACAAAGGACAGAAAACACACCTCCTTCCTTTGCAATGTTGCGATTCCGCCACGTAATTGCGAGGCAAAAATTACAATATTCCCGAACTGCAGCCGCGAGCGGCGGCCATGAGAAACACGCGGCATGACGTCAATGGGGGTCTTGTAGAAAGATAGCAAGTTGTGCAAATACCTGCTCGATAAAAGGTAACTTTTCTATAAATCTTGTTGTTCCAACATAAATATAAATGCGTCAAAAACCTGGTATCATCGACAAAACTTGTATTATACCGAGTTTTAGTGGCGCCATCTATCCTTGGTCCACAAAACTGTCAGCTCTATCTGCTACCGCAAACAGCCGCCAGAAGCCGGAGGGGAAAGGGGGTAGAGCCGGATGGGTTTGGCCGAACCCGGACGAGGCTTTCCTTCTTTCACCATATTGTTCGCGCTGCGCCCGCCAGCACATGGTCACGCAGTCGCGAGCGGATGAGTTCTCGCTGCTCACTGATAGCTGTAGAGAGAGAGCTTCACCGGAACCCCGCGCAAACCGCACTGACGTCACAGCGCACGTGACTCGGAAGCTGGTCAAGGAGTTGAGAGGTGCCGAAAACCTCAATCTTTGTCCATCTGTAAAATAAAAACTAGGACATGCAGTCAAAAGCGGTTTTTTGTCCTTTACATCAGAAAAGTCGAGACACCAACTCCAAAATTATTGATGCAAAGCACTGAAACTGTTGCACAGCTCCTTTAAGATGTGGTTTCTCTCATTCTTTCTGGTATATTCATTTCCGCATCTGGAGCGCGTAGCGGCGCTGCTCCTTTATGTGCACTTCTTTCTGTGCCAGTAGCAGCAAGTCTGCTGGAAGCGGGCCGTGGGCAGGGCTTTGTTGAAATAACTGCAGCCAGCCGCAGGCCGGTTGGGAGACCCCTAATGTAGAATGAAGTATGGCACACGTGTGCTGTGTGTCTCTGCCGCTGAGAAGCAGGACCGCTGGCGCTAAGGCACGCTCCGATAGGATACCGAAACCCAAAAACACGTACGAATTGGGCATTTTTTCGGCTTGCCGTAAAGTGCTACCCCTGTCTTGTATCTTTCTAAAATGGGTTGATTTAGTGATTTTCGACGATGCTTAGCAAGTTTTTCATTGGAACCATTTCTTTATTTTCACCGACTAGAAAGGTAATTAGTAATTTTAGCTAATTATTTAGCCTATTCATATGTTTTTGCAATTTCTAACGTCCGCCGTGGCTGGCAATTCGTTTGCAAAAAAGAGTTTTTTTTTTTTCTTTTTTTGTCGATTACTCTATTTTTAGGGATTTTTGAAAGCCTTTGTTGAAACACCCTGTATATCAGTGGTTCTCCTCCACAGGAGTGACATCAGACAATTACAATGACAAAAGGGCAAATGAAGGTGACCAAATGCGTGCAAACAAACTTTGAAGCTCTGAAGTGGACAGTAATCAACCCTACTCACTTGGAGCACTAATTTTGGTCTATTTAGTTTCGAAAGACAGTCAGCATTAGTCAAAAAAAATTATTACTCGGCTGGACTAGACTGACGGTTCAGGGCTTCGGAGATCCCCAAGAAGGCCTTCAAAGATCACAAAAGGTCTGCGATCCCCCATTTGAGAGCCATGGCAGTATTTAATATGGTTAGTGCAGTGCAATTATTTGGAAGATGGGCTCTGAAGGGCAGTTTAGATAGCGCTTGAGGATAGGCAATTAGACCAGAGACGCAACAAATTTGGCCATATTAACTGTGGAGATACAATTTGCTCAGTACAGCACAAGAGACTTGAACTTTTTGGTTGTGGAGAAGCAATCTAATTATAATTAGGTAGTACAGTAGGAAACATTTTGGCTAGTTTAGCTAAATACAACAAATTTGGCTAGTGTAGCAAGAAACCTTTGAACAATGTTTCCTATGGGAAATTTAGCCCATGTGATATGTCAATTCGGACAGTTTTACTGTGGAAGAGAAATATGACCAGCATAGCATGATAATTTGGAAAGCTTGGCTGTGGGGAGACGATCTTGCCCAGTGCGGTATGACAATATAGGCAACTTTGCTGTGTAGGGTCAATTTGGCCAGTGCAGTGACACAAATTTGGAGACTATGACTGCTGAAAACTTTGGCCAGTAGTAATTACACACACACACACGCTGGTAAAATGCCTATCCATACTAAAATTGGGAGGACTGAAAACTGGACTTATGATGTCCAAGTCAGCAGTCCTAGGTTTCACCTTCTATGTTGCCGCATTTAAGCAGAACCTGCTTACACCGTAAAATGCAGAGCATCCACCCATTCTACAATAAGTGCCCACCCCTCATTTTGTAGCATTCGGAAAATACGCCAAGGACACAACTTTATGTGTTGTTGACCTAAGGAGCGCCCATCCACCGGTTTTACGTGATTCTCTCCAAATATTGAATGGGCGCGCTGATATTTCCAGAAAATATCATTAAAAGGAGACCAAACTCAAGTTCTTTCGGCTTGCAGCGCAGCCACAGCTCGGTATGCCGCCAGCGTGCCTTGTCGTCGCCTTTTATTAAAGACCGGTGCGTGCCGCAATACATAACAGGCGCTTGCTCGGGATTTTACGGCGTGTTTATGGATGAGGCCAAAATATAAGCAGTGCGAAAAAATACTCACCTTGCGTATGGGTAAACCTCGTACAAATTCCCGCACTGCGTTGATATCGTTTGGCAACCTGAATTGATTGTTGGGCTTGCGTATGTCCGAACACACCTTTGCAAGAAACATGTTCGGAGCAATTCCTGTCAAGAAACAAACTCTGGCGTCAGGAACAAACACACTATTCACTCACATTCCACTTCGACGAGAAGGGTACACGTGGAAGACGTTATGCAGTTGGAACAAGGTTGCCCAAATGATGGGAAACAAAATTCTACGCACATAATGCGTGAAAAGATTAAGGAAGGACCGGTCTACCAAAATGCATGAAAACATCGGCTTTCGAGGAAACATTTTTTAAATATACTGACAAGATAGCTAAGTTCTTCCGATGAAACACCAATCCAATAAGTCCTTTTTCCTCTGTTATGCCTACATTACAAAAGCAAACAGTCAGTGAATCTAGTTATGACTTATCTAAACCATGGCAACAGTCACTCCCCCACACTCGTTAAATGTAATTTCCCAGAAATCAGACAAATAGTGAATCTGAATTTAGCACCCCGCATGTTTCATCAAATAAAATAAAACCCTCCACATCCGTCTAAAAAGTATGCTGCCCAACACAGGTACGCAAACATGAAATCGGTGCTTTTTCATATTTTGTACAGAGTCCATACCACGAAACACCAAATTTGACTGGGATAAGCACATTCCACCACACATGCGGTACTGATGACAATGACCAAGTTTTGAAAAGAGTAAAAAAAAAAACTGCCGGCTGCCTGTTCATGTTTAACTGTGTCATGCATGTTAAAAATATGCGTTCAAAGAGTGGCAATTAAGAATATGTCCCATAACCTATGCATCAGCACGCAATTAGTATGAACTTGATATCACTCCCTGCTTTGATGTGCTTGCCATGTACACTGCTGACTGCTGAAGCAGATACTCTAAATTTTTTGCCTTGCTGTGCTTCAGTCCAAACATTTGACACCTTTGCCTGTATCTGCAAGGTTGTACATAGTGTGTCTTAGTGCAATAAATGCATAGCTGAGTGCTAAATCACAGTTTGATTCCCTCTGTTCATCATTCTTTTACCCCTGTCTCACGGATTTCTTGTCCTCACAGATTTCTTGTTCTCACATACATTTCTTGTTCTCACAGATTTCCTGTTCACAGATTTCTTATTCAAATAAAAGGAGATGTACCAGGTGCACGGGACATAAGAGAACCATGTTTTCCTCACTGCAAAAATAAACTATTCATATCGCCGAATGCTCAGTCTCTGTTCAAATGTAGTGCTAGACGTTGAGGCGAGATGCCAATGTTTCGAAACTTCCTGCTACCCAATTCAAGTTATAAGCAATTTTCAATCAGGAAATGGTTGCCAACAGACATGGGGTATGTACATGGAGATGAACAGGCCCCATTTCCTAACCGAAAATTTTCATAAATCACTCGTAACTTTTGAATTAGATAACAACGAGCTGTGCAACTTAGGCATTTGGCCCTAACACCTAGCGATACATTTGGGAAGAGACTGAGTGCTCTGCGATGCAGTTTGTCGCTTCGGTGATAAAAACACGATTCTTTTCTCCCAAATACTCGGTATACAAAAAGAACCAAACTGACCTGCACTGGCCGTGAGTTGAGTAGGCTTCGAAAATCTCGTTCCTCATCTCGCGCACGATATCTTCGGGATCGGCGTCGGTGGCGTTGACGTGATCCGTGATGTCCAGGTAAGCCTCGTCCAAGCCAACAGGCATGAAATCTTCGTCGTAGCGTGCCATAACTTTCCGGACCTTCGGCGGAAGGACGTACGTAGCAAGAATTCACTAGCTGTAACCACCGTAAAATGGACGAGTTCCACGGAATAAAAAAACCTCTATTGGTAAAGAGGTGTTCTCTAAATCAAAACATAAACCGCAATAGTGCAAAATAGACTGCCTGACCTCGAGGTTTACCATGATAATTTTAATCTGAGACAGGCGTAAGAGGAGAAAAAAATGTTTTACAGTGGAAAAGAAAGTAACAGGGACAGACAACCTTCTACCCGTCTCGGGTTAATATCATCATAGTAAACTTTTACCAGCTCGCCTGCTCACTTACTGTAATTTCGTGACCTCGAGGGTTTTCATACAAAAACAATGTCTAAATGAATGAATGAAAAATGAATTTTTATGCTATGGATATTCAGCCCAAAAAACTGGATGGGCGATCTCTCGGGGGCCTACATTCATACGAGACTTTACGGTACGCACAATTTAATGCGTGCAATATTTCTAATACATGCGGCCACGTTCATCGCCATTTTGCCAAAACAAAAGAAGTAAAACAATGAATTGATGCGTTAGTACTTCTGACAAATTCACCTAAGCGTGTCCCATTTTCGGAGATCAGACGCCTACATGCCGTTAATGGTTGAGCTGCGACACTGACAGCACAAAGCAACATGCCCAAACAAGTGCTTCGAAGGCACTGGTATGGGGGAAAATAAATAAACACACAACATCTATTGTGCATTGTTCATATTCGTGCAAATACAATATATTTCTGACCAACAATAAAAGCATTTACTTTTCCTCGCATTCGAAACGGACGACCAAAACAATCAACTCGCACGGTTCTCCCTCATGCTGTTGCCGCTTGACAGCTCATCAACGTGAGGCCATGAAACGGAACGGAACACCGTGTCTATTTACCTCATGCGGAATGAATCCCGGTCATTCTCGTTGGATGAAAATAGGCACTTGGTGCCTGTTTTCATCAAACGAATCACCCGCTTTGACATTAACGTGACCGCATCGGTATGGTGACTCCCTAACATTGCTTCAGAAAGATCTAAACAAACACAAAATGGTAAACCACTGTGGCCAGTAAAGAAATGCACTCCAATAAATTTATTAATTAAAAAAAAAGAAACTTTTTTGGCTAGTTTTGGTGCAACACTTGTACTTTGGAGCAGGATATGGCACTGCGAAAGTGGATTGGCGCAGAATGGTGCAGTGTTTCCACCCATGAACAAGTGTGACGGCGAGAAATATGCTGCTTTAACTTTTCACATGTTCATTCAGTAGTAGCACAGTCATGTATCATTAATATGGACCCCGTTTCTATGGATACCCCACTATATGAACACCACTTTCAGGGACAAGCTGGGAAAATACATGCATTTGTGTCTTGTTAACCCTTTAAGTGCCTTGGAAGAGCTGAGCTCGTCGGCTGCTTTCTGGGTTAAAATGCCATGGACGAGCTCAGCTCGTCCAGTGATTTTCCGGTAGCTTTCAATACCGCGAACGGGATAGGCTCGTCCGAGTAGTTTGCAGCACTGATCATAGATGGCAGCACTCGTTTTAGCTGGCGCCTTTGTTTTCCGCCGCCGCTGATTTTTGCATAATAAACTTTCGAAATGTTATCTGTTAAACTAGAGGACTAAAACTCCTTAATAAAAATATACAACATTTCTAGGTTGCTTTTAAAAAAAAAAAAAAAAAGTGGCACTTAAAGGGACCATGAAACTATTCTGAAATCGAATTTCATCCACCGCACGTCGTAAACGGTGTTAAAAGAAACACAAGAACACAAAAATAGGAAGCCAAAAAACATTTTTCGCTACAGAACTTTTAAAAGAAAACTGGACTATTTTGCGCCTTCTTTCCTTCGAAAGCTCTCTGCCTTTTCACTGCGATGCATCCGCGGAATCGCAGCACGTCAGCCGAATCCACGTCGCCTATTGGGTAAGCGCCTACCTCACCAGCACCGCGATCATAAATAAATAGCCGGCGAATGTTTCCTAAAAGTTTTGTTAAATAATATTCAGATCCACATTTTGTAGCATAATTAGAGATGTGATGAAAATTGCCAAATTTGATAATGCTGAGAGCCAAGCGCCATCTGTCGTGTGGTAAACGAAGCAACTACTGCGCTTGCGCAGAGGGCCGACAGCAACAGTCGCGACGACCAACGAACGTTTATTTTTCTATGTGTTCTTCTCGCGCGTCCCGACTTCAAGCAGCAAGAAAAAAGTACTTGAAACAGACCACGACGAACAAGAACGCTGGATCCACAAACACCCGAGAAAAGCTACAACGGCCACGACGGCCATGAATCCACCGACCCCGACCAAGCGAGTTGGGCAGAATATAGGCCTAGCAGGCACTCCGACTCGGCGCAGCGTTGCTTTGACGGTACTTGGCCAAGACCGTCTGCCCACAACCGGCTGTTGTGCTGAATGGAATATGCCCGCGCGACACCCTTCCCGTATTATAGTTTGATCGCTGACCTCAATCTTAGATTAAGAGGTGAGGTCAATCTCTTCCCCTTGTTTTCCGAGGCAGTGTTGACGAACACTGTCGTCGAAAAGGGACTCTCGTCGATTCTATTTTCTTGTTTTGTGTCATATAGAGCTCGAATAAACGCTGTATGGATTACCTTCGTAACACGGTATGTACACTTTGTTATTAGTATGCCATTTTTATTCTGACATGACTGAACGTCACTGTCGAGCTATAACAGTTTGTGGGAGCTACGTGCAATGCCGGTCCAACCTTCCTTTGTTGAGCGCCACGTCAGTATCGAGTTGCAATCGTAAAAGATCGGTCCCAAAGCGCTTACCAAGAGTGCGAATACAGCACTTCCATCAAATGCGCGCGTCCGCTTTGAGTGTGAACATGTATTTACGTGGCTCTTGCTGACACTGTCGTAGTTCAAACGTATTTGTTTTAACGTCGGCTCGCTCCTGCATCTCCGAGGCCGCGAAAGACGCCGCGGCAATTTGTTTCCATCTAAGTCGCTTTGCAAACGACTGACACGGGCCGCCTTTTACCAACAATGACAGTTGGGTTGACTTCTGGAGTCTTCACCGGAAGACTTGCCGCACTTCCCAACAGGCATACCGGCGTATGGGACTAGTCCCATGCTGTCGTTGTAGCGCAACATATCTCATTGAATTTCGCTCAGCTGCGATGTGTCCATGGCTATCGCGGCAATGAGAGGCGCCGATTCAGAAAATACGTCGGTGCCATCAGCGCAGTAAAACCTACCGGCGCCCCCCCAACTCGCCGCCGCTAAAGCTCCCATTCTCCTACTGCCGAGAGAACTTCCGGTTCCTGTGCCAGGGTACGTCACGACCGTCAAAATTACGCCGCAACTTGTTTTGCGGTCAGTTGGAGAGAAAGCAAAAGTCAATATTTCATTAATTTTTTGTGTAGAAGTTAGTGAACCGAGATGAAAACGGATGCATGTTCGGCATTCAGTGAACGTTAAAGGTTGAATGTAAAAGTTATCTGGCAAAAGTTAAAAGGTCATTTCATGGTCCCTTTAAGGGGTTAATATGGGCAACTTACATTACGGACAATTTTTTGGGGAAACGGGGGCGTCCATATTTACGAGACTTCACTGTAATAACCCATCTAATCTTGTCATGAAAAGCTATAAATGGGTGCTGGGGCCTTGTCAAAACAACGATGCAGCTTCTTTCCTTTTAGTCATATAACTTATGCATCTTTCCGAAACAAACAGCCAATATATCAATAAAGCACACCATAAGAAGCTTACCTCAGTGCTGACTGAAGAGTACTTGTTGAAATTCGGTCGTACAATCAGTAGTGAGGGACAGAGCTTTTTGCCAATGAAACCAGGCATCGCAGCCCGAACTCCAAACTTCCGTGCCTCATAGTTGGATGTGGACTGTTTTCAATGAAACAATGAACAAGAAATAAGTTTGGCAATATCACCCAGAAGTGCAATGAAATGTCAACTCTTCATCCAACGTTAACAGCAAAGAAGGAAAAAGGGTGCTTGCTTTTACCAATCACCATTTAAATCGGTGAACTTTATGTTGGTTTATTCCAGGAAAACCCTGCCATAATAAGCTGTCATAAAATAGAAATATGTGCATGGTAAAGAAGGCCCATAGGAAGACATTCATCATGTGTATAAAAGGTTGTAATCCAACACAATAGAAGCTATCTATAGTAAGGTCAATTCATAGAAAAAAAAAAGAATCATTATTACATCAGTGTTCTTTACTATTAGTAATCTCATGATGCTGCTCACATAATAACGATATCTAAATTTTATTTGAATATACCACATTTTCTGGTTCATATGTTCACGGTTGTATAAGCTGCACTTCTTTGTACGGTCAGTATACGTGTTGTGATTGCAATTTATGCGCAAGCCGGAGCCAGCTTCAATACTCTCCCCAATAAATCGAACGAAAAAAAAATGTCAATACAGCATGCATCTCACACAGTTAAAAACATACTTATAAAACAAAGGCGTATAGTAAGTTGCACTGTCATAAAAGGCACATTGACAGAAATTTTGGGAAGAAAGTGATTTAATGAATCCAAATCCAGTCTGAAGCGATGAGGAATCAATAGAAAAAAAAAAACAAAAAACATCTCAACTATTCTAGCACTGATTATTTAATCATTAGAGTGTCAGTTCACAGCAAGCCGCCTCGGTGGCTCCGAGGCAAGGCACTTGCCTACAGATGCCCAGGTGGCAGGTTTGAATCCCTGCCGAGCTGCCTGCAATCCGACAGAGGCTTAATGCGGCGAAGGCGCAGTGTGACCCCGATTTCGGCTGTTCCTCAAAAGATCCCCAGGTGGTCAAAATGAATCCTCGGTCCTCCGCTGGGGCATGCCAGATGCCCTTCGTCAGCTCGGCACGTAAAACCCCTTAATCCATTATTGTCAATTGATGGCAGAGATTACTTACTTACCAGCATCCCCATGGAGCCCACGGCCATCGGCTTATCTCGGAGTGATGGATCGTCCCTCATTTCGACAGCCGCGAAGTATGCATCCATGTCAACGTGAACCACAATTCTCGAGAGGTCTCGGCTGCGTTCCATCTTCTCCACTAGGGCGTCCATCTGTCGGCAATCCAAACGGAAACATAACCGCTTTACAATGACAACAGATTCTCAGAATTCGTCGGGGTTTCGCAAATCGATGTCGCGTGCTTAATCGCGACACTTGTCTAGCCAGGCCGAAGCTAGAATTGGCCACTGCCATGAAAAAACCAATGTGGCGAGCATGGGCCAAATAATGTTGTGGAGTAAACAACCTTGCATTGCAGAAAGGCGCTATTCATCCGTAACAAATGGAGTCACATCCAAGGTCCATGTTTTCAATGCACACGTAAATGGCAGAAAGGGCTCTTTAAACAGGCAGTGATATAGTTAAAGATGCTGCAGTGACTATCTTAGATGACGAGGTGAATTTTACAGGGAAGTGTGGCACATATGTATAACAATACATATGTCATATACATATGCTCGGGCTCGCAGCGCTCGAGCTACGAGCACCGACTGCGAGACCACGGGCGATTCTATAAATGCAGTTTTTATCGTAACAGTCGGTCGGCCAATTCTTGTGTCACTACAATTGGTGACCCGGACGTGATACATCGCTATGGCTCTCGAGAACACCGCTACCACAAATGTCGCCGCCGTCACGTTTCGACTTCCGAAATTTTGGCCAGCGGACCCTCTGTTATGGTTCGCGCAAGTGGAATCACAGTTCGTCACCGCTCGGATCACCAGCCAAGCTACGAAATTCCATCACGTCGTAGCGTCTCTTCCTCCCGAGGTGGCCATGGAAATTCGAGATTTAATCCTCTCGCCTCCAGACGATCAGCCTTTTGACAAGCTTCGCTCGGAACTGATCAAACGAACATCCGCATCGGAGCAAAGAAGGCTCCAGCAACTAATAACTTCCGAAGAGCTCGGGGACCGAACGCCCTCCCAGCTTCTTCGACGACTGCAGCAGTTGGTGGGTGATAGATTGGCAACGTTTGATACCTCCCTGCTGCGAGAGCTTTTTCTTCAACGGCTACCATCAAACGTACGCATGGTACTCGTTTCCACCCCATCCATGAGCCTTGACGATCTGGCTCACCTGGCCGACAGAATCATGGAAGTCGCACTTCCCATCGTATCTTCGATCGACAGGATGCCTGGAGAAACGACTGCGATGACGAGACCACAACACGCAGGCAGCGACTACCCGGCATCTCCTGTGGTTACGGAACTTCGCCAGCAGATATCGGAGCTTACAGCGCAAGTAGCAGCTCTCGTCTCCCGACCTCCTGCCCCCCACCAGAGCCGCTCAACCTCCCGGCCAAGATACTCTTCCTCTCCTAGGCGTCAACGCCAGAACAACGAAGGTTTGTGCTGGTATCACAAGACTTTCGGTGACGACGCTCGGCGATGTCCCCAACCTTACTCGGCATCGGGAAACGAACTTGTCCACCACTAGAGGCATCTAGTGGTGGCAACCTACAACCCAGTCGCCTGTTTTTCATCGTCAATCGTAATACAGGGTTACGTTTCCTTATCGACACAGGGGCTGAGGTGAGTGTTCTACCAGTGTCATTTGAGCCCTCAAAACGTAGGAAGAAAACTCCTTACATTTTACAAGCTGCTAATAAATCATCGATTGCAACTTACGGAGAACAATCCCTGGCGCTGGACATCGGCCTTCGAAGAATATTCCGTTGGATATTCCTAGTTGCAGACGTTTCGTACCCCATATTAGGTGCAGATTTCCTTCGGCGTTTCGATCTGCTCGTGGATATGCACAACAAACGTCTCCTGGATAATACCACCAATCTAGCCGTTAATGCAATCGTATGCCAAAAACCGCATATCGAAGCCGCTATTCATTTCCTTCCAGCCTCAAGGTATGAAACGCTTCTAAAAGACTACACGCAACTAACATCGCTTAACAACTTTGACACGCCGGTGAAACATGACGTTGAACACCACATCCTCACCACGGGACCGCCAGTATATGCTCGTCCTAGACGCTTGCCTCCAGCACGGCTTAAGATAGCAAAAGACGAATTTGCACACATGTTAGAGCTCGGTATTATTCGGCCCTCCAACAGTCCATGGGCGTCTCCACTACACATGGTCCCCAAGAAAGAGCCTGGGGACTGGCGACCATGTGGAGATTACCGAGCTCTTAATAATGCGACCGTCCCTGACAGGTACCCGCTGCCACAGATTGAGGATTTCACTGCATCACTGCAAGGGTCCAAGATATTTTTAAAAGTGGACCTCGTGAAGGCGTACCATCAAGTTCCCGTGGCACCGCAAGATATTCTCAAAACAGCTATAGCAACCCCATTCGGTCTGTTCGAATATCTTCGCATGCCATTCGGCTTGAGAAACGCTGCCCAAACATTCCAACGATTTATCGACACTGTGGTTCGCGGCCTCACATTTTGCTTCGCTTACCTTGATGACATTCTCGTATTCAGCGCAAATGAACAACAACACGAGCAACATCTTCGCATCCTCTTCGATAGACTTGTCAACAACGGCATCATCATTAACAAAAGCAAGTGCGTTTTCGGCGTCGGCGAGCTAGACTTCCTCGGGCACCACGTTGACAGTCAAGGAATTTCTCCCTTGCTTATGAAGGTGGAAGCTATCGCCAATTTTCCTCCGCCGTCGAACATTCGCAAACTTCGGGAATTCCTCGGTCTAATTAATTTCTACCGACAATTTATTCCAAAATGTGCTCACACCCTTCATCCTTTAACTGACCTTCTGCAGGGCAACACAAAGGACTCCACACTGTTGGTGTGGACAGAACAAACTTCCCGTGCCTTCAAACAAATCAAGGAAGACCTCACTTCAGCTACAATCCTGCTTCATCCCCATCACGACGTCCCAATTAACGTCATGGTGGACGCATCGAATGAAGCCACAGGAGCTGTGTTGCAGCAATATGTCAAGAGCAAATGGCAACCCCCAGCATTTTTCTCAAAGAAGCTCACACCGTCCGAAACGAAGTACAGCACTTTTGGCCGAGAATTGCTGGCAATCTACCTGGCCATAAAACACTTTCGTCATTACATCGAAGGCCGCGAATTTCATGTACTCACAGATCACAAACCCCTTACATTTGCTTTATCATCAGCGAATGACAACCACTCCCCTCGCGAGATTCGTCATATGGCTTTCATATCTGAATTTACCACTGACATTCGTCACGTGAGTGGCGTAGACAACAATGTAGCAGACGCTCTCTCTCGCATCGTCATGGCTTCGCAAGTTTTGCTACCGCCATCTGTTGATTACCAAGCCTTGGCACGACAACAGGCAGATGATCAAGAGCTCAGCAAACTTCGTACTACAGCTCCTCATCTTATCTTCGAGCAAATTCATTCAGAAACGCACGGCGAGACAGTTGTTTGCGAGATGTCAACAGGCACTCCCCGCTCTTTTGTTCCATCCAGTTTCCGGAAACAAATTTTCGATTCCTTCCACTGCTTGTCACATCCACTGCTTGTCACTCGTATGGTTTAAGGTTCAAAAACGTGAAGATATGCAAGCACCGAGATGAGAAAAAAAGAATGCAAGGTGCACTCTCGCAACTGAAGTTTATTTAAAAAACGCATATTACATAGGTCATCCGAAAATAACTAGTCCTCACAATGTCGGTTCAAACTATTTTTTATATAATCATACTCTTTCCCCAATAGGGCAATGAAGGCTTCACTGACACGGTCCTTTTCTTTGGCCCTAATCTCAGTTGCGAGTGCGGCTTCTGTTTGTTTTTTCTCGTTTTGTGTTTTTTCGGCTTAATAAACCTTCGAATATGAACCAACTAGCCCAAATCATCACTTTGCCTCGTATGTGTACCCGATCTCTCGTGTCCTTCGTCTATTTTAGCATTGTTTTACCCTTTTTGTTTGCTTTCTTTGTTTTGCGGGTTCACTGCGTAGGGGCAGAGGTTTTGCCAGGCATGGTACGTGACAAAATCTCTGCCCCCTAAAGTGTTTAGCAGCTCAGGATAGTTGCATAATAAAAACAAGTCTACAAGTCAACAAAACAAAGCGAAGCAAAAAGAAAAATATGCAACAACACATTCATTTCGTGAAAGATGCTATAAATAAACATCAGTAAATGTTAGATCTGTTAAAACAAAAAACCAGAAACTAGAATACAATCATATTATATATATATATATCTACAACATGTGAACCACAGCAGCAACAAAACATTCAGGTAAGATTACAATGAACTCATATTTCTTTGATTTTGACTAGTATATGTAGCGAGTATGTTCTTGGTGCAATACAACATCCACATGAAAATGTGATTTCACTGCCAACCAGGAACCCACTGCAATCATTTTTAAAGCTAGGAAATGTTTTATTAAGGACAGGGATATGTTGCCGGCAGCAGGCACAACCCGGGAAAAACATTGCTGGCAATTGTCCCCTATTGGCGTGTATCGCTAGAGAGCATGTTACACCCCCCCCCCCCCTTCCCCTCCCCCTCCCTCGGCTAAAGTCTGCGGCTGCTCATTGCAAAAATATGAACCCACTTGGCCCCCCTGTACATGCCAGTTCACAGCGGCCTCCCGGCCCAAGCACCGCTGTCCCCCATTGCACTCCCAGAAAGGGACTCCCATACCATTTAGTTCAGCAACGCTTCGTCCACATTTGTTTTTTACAATGAAAATTGTAAAAAAAAAAAAAAAAAAAGTGTAAATATTGCGAAATGTTTGACAAACAAAACCAAAAAAACAGTATGCCCACTTTTTTTAATTGAACCTGGGTCCGCTGCGTGTGAAGCGGACACCTTTCCACTGAGCACCAATTTGGATAGTCGTTTTGAGAATTTGTTTTATGCGAGACCCAATAGAAGGACAACTGCCGGCAATTTTTTTTCCCAGGTTGTTGTGCCAGCTGCCGGCAGAATATCCATTTCCTTTTATTAAAGTCTATGTCCAAATCCGTTCTATTTAGAGTTTTCATAATTATGTACCAAGTAGCCCAACTCGCTGAGCAAAACGACACTTAATCTGTACCGAGCCATCCTCTGGCAGTTCGGTCGACGACCAACCTTCTGTTCTGAAGCCTGCAGCTGAGTCGGTGTCAGCTGGGCCAACTCTGCCAGCATGGACTCGATCCTGAGGTTGATGCGCTGCTGCCGCTTCTGCTGGTGTTCGTAGTACGGCGTTCCCTTCGAAGCTGCCTGGATGATCTTGTTCACGCGGTCCTTGTCGACGCCTTCTAGGCCTGCTTTGCTGGCGTTCAGTTCCAAAATCTTCATGTCTGTTTGAAAGAAAAATAATGTTAAGGCTGCCTGCCTCGCTTGAGAAAGCTGAGTTTTGGTTATCAGTGTTCACTTTGACAAGACTTCATTTCACCACAATTCAGAGCAGTCAAAGGCAAGGTACATACAAAATAGAAAACTCGGATGAAAAAAAAAAAAATGAAGGACACAGGAAAAGGAACGTTTCAACGTTCCCTTTCCTGTGTCTTTTTTCTTCTACCAAGTTTCCCATCTTGTACCACGTTCGGGCACTTTTTAACGCGATCATTTTAAGACGCAGCGCACCCGACGCTACGATGAGTTGAAGCCAAACAAGCACTTTATCATAGTCTAGGTTAATCTTCAACATGATCAACATCCATCAGTTCGCCTACACATTCGCTGTATTATATATAAAACGAAACAAAGTATAGCTGCATTTTCTAGATCTAAAGCAATCGAAGTTCAGGCATTATTTACCCTGAGACTCCATGCTTCTTGCGCCACGTTATCCCCGCGGTTAAAGTCAAACTTCTACAATCATCGCAGATAGTCCATCACAATAAATGCAAGCGCAATGATCACAAATTTGCATCTAAGTTCAATCGCGCAAACATTTCGCCAACGTCGCGCGCGCATTACATCGCGAACTGGATTGAATTGGATTGAATATTGTTGGCTATAAAATTTAACTAACATAACAAAATTAGCCGAAATACACAGAATACCATACTTTTTAAAACGTTTATTTTCAATAAAAATAGCTTCAAATAGTTTTTTCTTAAGAACTTCGTGGCAATTGTTTTTCAAATCTAAACTGAAAATATTTCAGAAACACTTGGCGCCTCTGGCGGCCAACTGTAGAAGTCAAAATCCAAACAGAGGTGATGGAGACCAGCTGATGTGCTTGCTCAAAATCAGGAGCTCAACCCAAATGCACAAATGACATACGTATTCTGTCGAGTAAGTGGAATCTTCACGCGTGATATAACAAGCATTAATCCCGTTATGGAATCGTCGAAAATTGATCATCAAAAAGGGAGACACCGCGTGATCTTACCGTATTCAAATCCTTCGGCGATGGCTTCCGATCGATCATCTGAATATTTACATGCAATATGTTTCTCGAAAACGAGCGCGTTAACCTGACAGATACTCACGTCTTTTAAATCGATGTGTTTCTTAAATCCAGATTAGATAAATCTATTCAAGATGCGATTATTCGTTTTACGTAGCGTTGTCATGGAGAAGTTTGTTTGGAATCTGTTGCCCGCATCATAAATAAGCCATGCCTTTGAAATCGCCGTTATTTTTACTCAGTCCCCATGTTGTAATAAAAAAATTAAGAATTTACTTTTAAGAGTAACAAATGTTCTCAAAACTTCATGAACAACAATTTCCATAGATATATGGTTTAAAGAAAAATTAAAGCGATTGCATTAAAACTTGATATGTACCAATGTTGTTTTCGTGCCAAACGTTTCGTTTTAATTTTTTTTTCTTTCGCGGCAGTTTGTTTAAATGTCGGTATTTTTCGCACTGGCTTTTACCCGAGGTTGTTTCTAATTGCTGTGCAAGAACCGTATTTGTCACTTGTCAACTGCACGAAGTTATAAACGCAAACAAGCAATCACCAGTTTTTTTTTTTTTCCTTTTTTTTAATTTAAAAGCTGTCATAAAAAATTACTAGTGTGGTGAAAAGTACTCTTGGGGCTTTAACCTAAGCGGTAAAATGTTATGCTCGTCAATAACATGTTTGAGTGATGCTGGTCAATAACACGTTTGAGTGAAAAAGCACCGATTTCGTGTTTGAGCTAACAGCGTCGTGCAGTGTACACCCGTTGATTGTCACCGGGTCAATAGTTTAACAGAAGCCACCACCAGTCTTTTTTTTAATACAACAACCTTGGCCAGTTTAGACAATGCTAGAGCCACTGAATGTTCTCAGACTACTGAAAACTCCCAAGCTTTGTTCCAGAACAGGCCACATCACAGCACTGCAATCAACTTCAAATTGGCAGCTGGGCAAAATCGAATTGTGGCAGACAATCCTGGCAGAGCTAGCTTTCCAAGAGGGAAACAGGCTATTTGATAGAGCAAGCCGTATTGAAAACTAACATGCCAGTCACCTTCCGACCTGTTGTAACTTCTAACTCACCCGGTGTACAAAGACACTGCACGAGCATTTTTCATGTGTTTTCCGCTTCCTTTTCTCTCGGCTTCGGCCGGCATCAGCCAATTAGAAAGCTCTACTGGCTTCAAGATGGCCGACATCAGCCAATCAGAAAGCTCCACTGGTTTCAAGATGGCCACCATCAGCCGATCAAAATACTCCACTGCTTTCAAGACGGCCGGCATCAGCCAATCAGAAAGCTCCACTGGCTTTAAGATGTCCAACATCAGCCAATGAAAAAGCTCCCAAGATAGCCGACATCAGGCACTTGGAAAGCTCCGTGGGCTCGGCTCTACGGTTCAAACGGACACTACAGAACGCGAAGCTCTAGGAACGTTCAGCGACATTCAGTGTCCAAACGCTGGCTCGCACATTTGCATTACAGTGCGACCGACAGCACCCCGACTTCCAGCGACTGTTTACGAGAGTAGCCCCGGAACATTTCCGACCGCACGCTTCCTCGTTTTTGCTGCACCATTCTTCCACCGTGGCCTTGAAGAATTCTGACAATGTTAGAAGTCGCCATCCTCACGGATGGTGCATAGATCTCGCAAATACTGCAAAACCTTCGGTCTAGTTATGTGCAGGTCGAAAGCATTCCATGGCTACCCGGCAGGTGGCGCCGGCGTGCCAGTGTTTCCTCTAGTCATGGGCAGTCGCAACACAGTCTAAAGGGTTACTGAAAGGATCGTAACGGCAATCTGTGCTCCAAGCGTTCTAAAACCCCCAAGGATAGAGATACGCGTCCAGTTTCCCTATTAAAATCGAGAATTGCAACATGCTTCGTTTTTCGTGACGCAGTGCAGAGACCAGAGGGCGCCACCGGACGTGCGACAGCCAATTGCAAGCAACCGCCTCTTGAGTGGCAGGGAGGGCAGACCGATTTTCGAGTGTGCGAGATTCGCTCAGGAAGGCGATCGCTCGTGATTGGCCGTTGTGCACCCGGTGGCGCCCTCCAATTTTTGCGGTGAATGGCAAACAGATGGGCACGTCGCAAGTTTCGATTTTCTTTTTAATGGGAAAACCGGGTGCATATCAATCTAACCTACGGGTTCTAGAATGCTTCGAGCCCGTAGATGGAGTTACGACCATAAATAAACGATCTCGGAAGCTACTTCGGTGCCCCTTTAACCGCTCGTGTCCGCGACCCATTCTCTCTCCGCCGACTCAGATGGAAGAGCTGCTGACCCGAGGTGCACAATGCCCCACATCTGTCCGGAGTCGACTGTGGAGCAGTCGAGGCCCGAAGGCAGCTCGGCTCTGCAGGGCGACGCAAACAGGAGCGCGTTCACGCCTTACAAGGTAGGCACTTCGAAGATAACAAATGTTCAAATGTTCGGGCAAATGCTACATACACATTGTTCCCCCCCCCCCCAAAAAAAAAAATCTACAGGAATTTTTTATAACGCAAAAATAAACGACGCATCGCCAAACGCTTGTTCGCCGCCCAAATCTACCGCTAGTGGTTCGAACCAGATGCGAAAGCTTCAGAACTAACCGTCTCCTTATTAAAAAGTTAGAAGCGATTCTCTGAAATTTTTAATGGGAAAGTGGCGGACAACGGGGCCCTCGAATACACGGAGCTGAATGGCGCCAGTTAGCAAGAATGAACCCCATTTTCCCATTAAAACTAAAACAAAAAAAAAAAAAAACAAAGAAAAATGTACAACTTGTGAATAAGGCAATAGTTTTGAAACTTTTCCATTTGGTTCGAACCGCTACCGCAACATTCGGACGGAGTCTGGCGATGCGTCGTCTATTTTTGCGGTGAAAAAGGTTCCCGTGATTTCTTTTTCTTTTAAAGGGATACTACAACCAAATTTCGGCGCTTATTTTTTGGTCTATATGCGTTCAAAGGAGCGGTATCACATCGGATACACCAATACCTCGTTAAAAAAGACACAAAAAGGAATTTTAAAATGAATCAAACGATTAGCGAAGAGCACCTGGTGGGTGTCGCTAACGCCTCGCTTGTAATGCCCGTCTAGGGACCTTGACAGGTAGTGACGGTAACTGTCTTGCCTCCAGCTACCACGAAAGAAGAGGGGAAGGAGAAACTCCCCTCTCCCCGAGAATCTCTTTTGTGTGACCCAGAAGTTGCTATTGTTCCTCTACAAGATAATAGAAGATTAAAAACGTCACTCAAAATTCATACAAAAGCAGCCGCTTCAGTGGCTGGAACGACTTGGACATCCTTTCGACGTCAGCCTCGCCGCAGCTTTGCTCGTCCCGAGACGAACTACGTCACGATTGCGGGAGAGGTCACATGCTCTCCGCTGGCTGCTCTCCGAGCGCTTGCCAGAGTGGGCCGTTTATAACAAAAATTACAGCCGCTAGGCTCAAAATACAAACGTGCGATTGTCATTTACGGATATTGTGGATCATATTCAACCTATTTTTGAGCACGACGAGTATATTTCAAGTTTCGTTGAAGTATCCCTTTAAATTACGGGAATCTTTATAAATAATCCCAACACCCCCGGTGAGTCACGGCGTCATCCGCTTCTGCAGACGCCAGGTCGGCCATAGTTGCCGAAGAGACAAGAACGGCAGGGAGGAGCCTCAGTTGTCCCACCTCCAATGCAAGCTTCCTACCTTTGATGATGCTTCAGTGTCTTATGAGCCCCAAACGTCCGCACGCAGTCACAGCATGGTGGAAGGCAACGAGCGCGTGCTGGATGCTGGACGTTTGAAAGAGGCACCCTGCCGCTCCTAGCTTGTCAAAGACTACAGAGGTGCCGCCGTCACCCTTTTCCACCGCTCCCAACGGTTTTCGGACGAGTTTTCATATTAGAAAAGCTATATCGTATTTGGATCAGGCACCCAAAGATGCGGACAAAAGAAGGCAGAAGTACAGGGGACACGGTGTTACTCCGTCCATCGCTCCTGGAGCTTGCTGCCGTCAATCGCGTTGCAGTTGCAAGCATGTGACTATAGTATGTGACAGGTGAAGAGTTAAGTGGAAGCTCCTCCCACCTCTCTCCACTTTAGAAGAGTGAATGCTGCAGAGGAAGTCGCTTCCTCTTCAGCGTTTGCTTCAGCTCTGCTAAAGTGGAAAGAGGTGGGCGGAGCTTCCACTTCACTCTTAAACTGTCACAGACTATCGAAGTCTCACAACTACAGTGTGTTACAGGTTAAGAAACCAGGGCAAGGTCCTCCTATGAAGCCTTTCACTCTGTACACTTTAGCAGAGCCAGTGTCGGAGAGGAGGCAAGGAGGACCTTGCCTCCTCTCCCAAGTTCGCTGCGCTGGTCGTGGGAAGAGCGAGGGGCTTTGAGGGGGGAGCTTGAGCTGGCTTCTTGACCTGCGACAGACCATAGGTAGTCAAAAGCAGCAACATGCTCGGGGCAGGGTGACCGAAGGCAACTCTGCCGTTCAAATTGCCTTAGCGGTTAGTTTTAACCGGTTTTAAGAAGGGCGCGGATCAAGTCGTCATGAACGAGATTTCTCGCATTGCTTCCCTTCCAGCCGTCGACTGTCCTGACCAACCTCCAGAGGGGAAACGTGCCTACGCAAACTCCGGCAGTACCAGTGCGTACGTATTCCTCATTTTTGTTTTCAAACGCGTTCCAGTTTCTCGGAATCGGGTCGGGTCGTACCTGACCCGAAAACCGGGTTGACTTTTTCCCGGTTTTTGGACTTGCAGGGCGATGCATACACCAGTTGTCGGCGCAAGGGGAGATACACCCGGAAGAACTCGGTAACGTCTACGTCCCGTCAGTAAGGCTTCGGTGCTTGGAACGCGTCTTTGCCTGGTGTGTCTGGCATCCTATCCCGCCCGCACGTTGAAAGTAGCCCGGATGCGGTGACGAATGACATCGCAGAAGCCGGAGTGTCATGTGGTCGGACGTCGCGATCCTAGCGATCGATGATAGAAGCCCCAGGAAACAAATGGGAGAAAACATGAATGCCACCGTCGTCGCCACATTCCAGCTCCCGGCTGCCAAAGCTTCCGTGGATTTGTAAGGTCCAGAGCGACCTGCGGCAGAACAGGTGTCGTTCACGTCCACCGGCGGGATCGTGGACGGCGGCAGCATGATGTCCGTATGTCGTCGTCAAACAGACATCGAGGGGCCACGTTTTAGAGTATGGTGAAGGCACCAGCCAGACGCGCGTTCCACGCGCCTTAGTAAGGCGGCATGGGCATTGTGTATGTATTTGTGGAGTGTAGCCTCTCGGAGAGGAAATCTATGACGATGGATGTATTGGTGCGGCCGAAGCCTCCGAATGCGGGTGGTGGCTCGTGCTGCCTAGCCGGCGGATGGAACGCCATTGCGCAATGTCTAGAAAACAGCGTTGGGAAGTGCTTTCAGTACATTGTACTCGAAATACTGCTTCAAGTAGGTTTAGAAAGCTCATACTTTACTTGCAAGTGCTTTCTCCGAGTATGTACTTGTACTTAAAGTAAACATTTGACTAAAAACCCCGAGACTGGGAGGAGAAGGGACGGACAAACACAAAGAACTCGGAACGATCTGAAAACCACAGCCTCTGCGCTTAATTAGAAACACATGGGGCAAAGGATCATCAACATGGTGTCCAACTCAAAATATAAAAAAAATGCCCCCCCCCCCCCCAAAAAAAAATGATGAAACAAAGCACATATTCTGTCCCAACTGTCTCATGCTTGTCTTTTCTTTCTCTATTTTTAACTCTTTTTTACTTCTCTACACATCAGGTTAATCGGACATCTTTGTAAATACGGAATGTCTTGTGCGGGGTGTTTCTGAGCGCTCTTTGGGCGTAAAAGAATTTGTATACTGTAAAACCCTTAAAGGGGCACTAAAGAGGACTCTGCAATCGTCTGTTGTTGGCCATAACTGATTCTACGGGCCCTAAACATCCTGAAAATCCAAAAATTACAATCACGCGACGCTGATTTCCCTATTAAAAACATGATGAAAAGTCGGGACACACCACTTTCTGAGGGAAATTTTCCGCTCGGGAAAGGCAGGGCATACCTCAGCAGCAATGTCAGCACGGCGACGATGGGCGCTCGTCGGCCAATCACAAGCTGCCTCTCTCGGACAGGCGGCTTGCCGGTTTTAGATACAGACTGGCAACCGGCCGTGGCGCAGGTGGCAACCCTATGCAGAGCCATAGCCTCCTTTATACTGAAAATGCCTGCCCAATGGTTTCTTTGTCGTCGTCGCGCCTACTTCACATATTTGCTACTAGGGGAGCCAAAACCCCATACAGAAAAGCAGACGACGCTCGTCCGCTGTCTGCTTCTACAGTTCACTGTAGCTAGTGTAAGCTACGTTATCACGTTAAGCTATGTGATAACGTAAGTTTTCCATGTTAGGTTACGCGGTAATGTGACCTTACGTGTTTAAATAGGTCACGTGATCACGTAATGTTTTTGTGACACGAGTAACTTCTTTCGGTTGTCGTTCGATTCTCAGAGCTCTAGAGCGCTTAGCCATAGCCGGCATAGCTCAATAGCACGAGGCTGTCTGCGGCTCCCGGCACGCACACCGCGACGCCACATGGTATGCGTGTGGTGTCACTTAGTAGTAGGTGGATATTTGGCACGGGTGGTGAAGGAACATGTCAAATGCAGTGACTGCTTCCTACTGGTTATTAAGCAGGCTTCTATGGCTCACAATGATTCCATCATCAGGCGCCAGGACAGGGCAGGACTATACTATCCATCGGAGAAGCTAGTGAGGGTGCTGTGTGCGCTGAAGAACTTCGTAGAGGTTTTACTGGAAAAAACAAATATGCTGAAAAAGCCTTTGTATGTAGCTGTTGAGACTTCGGTAGATACACTTATGCACCATGGCGCTCTGAAAAGCGCAAAGGCAGGTAAAGATGTAAACCATTAGAAAGATTTCCTGCAAATTCTGTGTACACAGTATTTCAGGCCCATTTTCACAAACTACTTTGCATCCGTGTCTGACAAGCATGACCTCAAGAAGATCTTCTTCAACAAGCCACTATCTAGGAAATCGTTAAAGCTCTAGAACTGCATCCGTGGAAAACAGTGCAGACCAGAAGAAACCGGTCAAAACATAAAAAGAAACTGTGAGCTTAAAAAAAATTAAAAAAAAATTAAAAATGTATTTTAAGATCTTCGGTCAGAGCGTTGCCGACGGGTGCACAGGTTTCCGGTCAGCGAAGGCTCGTTCGCGGTCCTGAGAAAAATCCCTTGACTGCCGCATGTGGTCTGCGGGCCGTATGTTTTCCGGCTCTGCTCCAGAAGCAATAAAAACGCCAAGTGGCTGCTGTTGCAACGTCGTGAACATCCGTCAGCCTCTCTGTCTCCTTTTTAATTTGGATTGACTATTACTGTTGTCGCTGTGACAAGCACCAGAGGTCTGGTAACATTTCAGCATAGAAACAAAACCAAGAAGTGAAAGCTAAAAGAAAGGTTAAGACTTTTTTTATATTTGAAAACTATACTGACGGTGCCCTGCGCTAGCTATGTAGCACGGGTTACGAATGTATTCAATTCACAAATGGCGTCACAGTGGACTGTAGCAGCGGGCAGCGGAGAAGCGTCGTCTGCATTTTTGTATGGGGTTTTGGCGCCTTAGTGGCAAATATGGGAAGCAGGCGCAACGACGACGAAGCATGGGGAAGCCAACCATTGGGCAGGCATTATCAGTATAAAGGAGGCTATGGCAGAGCGCAAGTTCGTCTGCTTCTTGCGCAGGGTTTGCGGTGATGTCAGAACGCCAAACTCTTATTGATCGATTAAACAGTGGGTAGACCTCAAGGCATTGAGGTCTACCCACTATCCTTTCAATCAAAGCCAATCAGAGCTCGGCGTCGTACTGACGTCACTGCAACTCCTGTGCAAGGAGCAGACGACTCGTTCCCCGCACTGACGCTGCCACTCACGGGTGGCACAACACGAAGCAGAAATGTGATAGCTTCTCCGAGATGAACACCCGAAAGCAGATCCAGCATATCAGAGCATGTGTGGTACCATCCAAGAGTAGCGGCATGAACCAGACAGCTTTTATCCTTCCCCGAGCATGGGAAAAGACGGATTTTTTAGGCTAAAACGTTTCTTTCTGAAACCACACTCACGAAAATTTGATACAATTAATGCACCACCTAAAGACACTTTTGTGAAAGGTTTCAATGCACTCTGTTCATTGTTTCCTTATGTAAATAAAAAGATGTTCATAATGGGGATGTACGCCAAAAATAAGAGTACCGTAATACCCTAAGAGATAGCCCATCTAAAGTCGAGAGAAATTGGGTGAAAATAAAAGGTGGGCTAACTTTCAATGTGCAATCAAGAAAAGCTGAAAAAAAAGGTGCTATTTGTAGGTTATGTGTTTCTGTCAAACTTGCTATCGCGGTGAGGGACAACGAAGAAAAGATGACCGTACTTCCCAGTCAGCAATGTTCGCTTATATCCCGCCATAGCTAACTAGGCACATTTACGCTGAGGACATCATTGATCGGAACACTACAATTACTAGGAATGGGCTACCTTTCGGTGTTTTAAAAAAATATATACCAAATCAAGCCAAAAATAGGGGGCGGGTTACCTTTCGGGGGTGGGGCATCTCTCGGGATTTTACAGTACAAGATGAGTATGCCCTGCCCTCGAAAGTGCCCTGCAATTGTTTTTGTACCGCCACAGGGAGCGAGCGCATCGAGATGAAGGACGAGGGCGGCCTGACGCCGCTCCTCTGGGCGAGCGCCCACGGGCAGCTCTCGACCGTGCGCCTCCTCGTGGACCGGGGTGCCAGGGTGCAAGCCACGGGCAACCGCGGCGAGACCGCGCTGCTCCTGGCGTCCGCCGGTGGGCACTCCCACGTCGTGCGCCACCTCATCCAGCATGGCGCGAGGCCCAACCTAGCCGACCAGGTCGGGGCATCCTCGCTCTCCTCTGCGGAGTGTCCTTGGTGGCGGCGCAACTTTGAGCCTTCCCCGACAGCGTGGCCGGTCTTGGGTCGTCTTTGGGATGTCGTTACGTCCCGTGGATGTATCGCGCGCGTCCTCGAGATGTACCGATGTCCTGTGGGTGGCCTTGAGACATCCTAATGTCCCACAAATGTCTTGTACACATCCTCAAAACGTCACAAGGTCTCGTCGACGTCCTCGAGGCGTAACGTCTCGTGGGTAACCTTAAGACATCATAATGTCCCATGAACGTCTTGTACACGTCTCGAGGCGTCGTAAGGTCCCATCGACATCCCCGAGGCATCGTAATGTCCCATGGACGTCGTGATGTTTCATGTAGCCTCGAGACATCATAATACCCCATGAATGTCTTCTCCACATCCTTGAGGCACCATAATGTCCCATGAAGGTCCCAATGATATCCTCAGGAGCTATGTATCTTGTAATTTCACACAAACATCCCACTGACGCCCTCAAGACATCAAATGCCCCGTGAACATACTAAAGGTGTCATAACATCCCGTCGGTGTCCTCTAGATGTCATTATGTCCTACGAACGTCCTATTGACGTTGTCATATCATACCAATGTTCCACGGACGTGCCTGGGACGTCATAATGTGCGATGGGCGTCCTTGAGATGTCACGATGTCCCATAAATGTCTTCTGCACATTCCCAAGGCATCATGATGCCCCTTGGACGTCCTCAAGATGTGATGGTCCATTTTGTAACTATTTTTGTTACTCGGCCAAGTATGCAAATCACTTCATGGTATCCTTAAGGGGCGTTCAAGTGCTTTTGTAGAAGCTTGTTTGTGATGGCATATTGTATGATGGGCTTAAGTCAATAAAAATGACCAGTTCTAGATAGCAAGATATCCTTGTAAACTAACAGCAATAAAAATACATAAGCACTATTTTCTTTTTTTTGGGGGGGGGGACATTTTCAGGTCCCCACCACCTCCATAAGATCTGAACAATGAAAATAGTTAATTGCATGAAAATCCCAAATGTTACTATTATTGCTCTTTTTAGGTGCGTTGTGCATTATATTTTGACAAAAAACATAAAATCTTTGGGTGTAGGACGCGTGATACAGCAATTATTGTTTGAAAACGTTGTTTGACTGCGCTCTCTGGTGTCCGCTCTAAATGCAGACAAGGGGCGTGTCACAATCTTTGATTAGATTTCTAATAAGGAAATTGGCCTCCGAGTGTAATTTCAAGCTTTTTAAGATGCTTAAAGCCCCTAGATTGAGTTATCACGATAAGTAGACAATCTCAGAATCCACTTGAGTGCCCCACAACTCTTTTTAGGGCTCCTTAAACAATTCGCCTGTCTGTCTGCTGTCTTCCAGGAAGGAAACACGCCCCTAATGTATGCAGCTCTCGGCAACCATGCAGCAACCGTGCAGGAGCTGCTGTCCGGAGGTGCAGACATCTGTGCTCAAAACACCGTCTTCGACACTGCCTACGACCTCGCGGTCCTCAAGAACGCCAGACAAGGCAATCCCTCGTTGCACCCCTCACCTATTTTCTTTCGACAACAGCAGTCTCATGCACAGGGTCTCATAAACTTGTGGAAACCCTACGCAGAGGCGTAAAATAACTGGGGTTCCGCATCTTCTCTTCTTTTTCTTTGAATTCAGGGGCATTTTTATGGGGTCTGCTCTTTTCCACAGGATCTGTGGGTTTCAATGTGGATTTTCAGTGTTGAAGAAAAATATTGGCGCTTACCAGGGCTCATGTTGAAGAAAATAGGACACAGGAATGGGATTCCCCAAACTCCAGGGAACATGCACCCGACCCGAGCAGAAGTTTAAAATGTCCCCATACTGATAACAGAAGAAAAAGAGAAGATAAAGAATTAAGCAACCCCGCAGACAGTTCGGTGGGGACACTGTTCCGGCTTAACACGAAATAAAATTGTAGACAAGATATTTTCTTCCTGTGTTAGAGGAGAATTACGTAAACAACGAGGACGGTACAAAAAATATCTCTCTTCCTCGAGGCTTAAAGACTGACAACCAGTTCGCGCTTTCCACTTTTACCCCGCTTCCTCCTCTCCCCTTTCTACCCTGTTCACCGTTGCCCGTTTCCTCCTCCCCCATGGTGAGGAGGATCTTCTGCCTTGCAGAATCTCGCGTCTGGTCATCAGCCTTTAAGTTCTTCCCGTTCCAGGACAGCCCCAGTTCGGGTTTCTTTTCGGTTTTCCCCAACTTCGATAAAACCAACTTGGGAGTTAATTCTCGGAGTTTATCGGCATTCACTAAACACATGGAATGCTCTAGTAACCAGTTAAAAGTACTTAAATTTCCGTAATTAGTTTAAAATTTTATTACCAAATTCTTTTAAAGTTACAGCGATAGTTCAGTAAACTTTAGCATCGTTAAATTAACGGAGACATTTTCAGCTTTAAAGGGATGCTGAACCGAAACTTGGATTTCGCAAAATAAGGCAGCAGAAGCGTTGAATGGGACGCTACGTACTCCAAAACTTCACTCGTACATCGATATCTCAAACAGATGGCCGTATTTTTTGGAAAAGAAGGGCGCGATCAAGCGAGGACTGTGACGTCATGATCCTCCTGTAACAGTTGAGAATGAGGGGAAGCGGCCTCGCTTCTCTCGTTCTCGCTTCCGTTCGCCAGCTCAAGGGGGCAAAGCGAAGAGGAGAGGGAATGAGAATTGTGACATGTCTCGTCGGCCGTGTTCAATCGCGCACTTCTCCAAAAATACGGCCAACCGTCCGAGATATCGCTGTACGAGTGATGTTTTTGGGTTTTGCAGAGTCCCGCCTGTCGCTCCAGCCTTGTTTCGTGAGCTCCAAATTTTGGTTCAGCAGCCTTTCAACCACTTTCTCAAGCTTTTTGCTGTCAAATACACAAATTCACGTCGATTTATAGCAGGGGTCGGCAACCTTTTGCAGCGCCGGGCCGAGTCGTCAGGAAGCCAGCATCAAGGGGGCCGGACTGCAAGTTGTGAAGTTTGTGCATGTGTGTGTGTATGTGAGTGGGGGGGGGGGGGGGGGGGGGGGGTCAGGCAGGCAGGCAAAGAAAAGCCAGAAAGAAAGTGAAGAAGTTCTCTGCTGAAGTATGGGGATGCTGGACAATGCCAATCAAAAGCGCTCCTTGTTCTTGTCTAACGCCATTTGAGGTCAAAACTGTCGTGTGGTCCTCGAGTCTGTGAGAAAGCGGCAGGGGGTCCTTTCCTGGGATCGTGCCGGGGGCCACATGAAACTGCTGTGGGTTGCCGACCCCCGATTTAGTGTCGATAGCAGTGCTACATATTCTCACTGCCATCTACTAGTAGTAGTGTGTCGGATCAGAACCGTGTCACCTTTTGGGAGTGACTGCGACTAAGTGCCTTTATGAGGAAGCAACTGCGCTTGTAACATAGCGCTTCAGCTCGAGCAACTGAAACTTGATTACTCTTTAGGAGTAACTTTTATGACCTCTACTCTTATTTGATTGCAGTGCAGCAAGTGTTGGACAACCACATCCTGAAACTACTCCAGTAAAACGATCTCAAGACAACTCGGCATCAAGGGACGTCGCTGCAACGATCGAGCCGAAGAAAAAAAAAAAAAAAAAACTGTGTACAAACTATCCGCAACATTTGAGTTGGTTTCGCTAGAAGTGTATCACCCACCGAACCTTTCGATGCACGCCAATCGGCAAAGTTAACTGTGACTGGCGCTGTTTTCGCAATGACATCCTTAAAGGGGCCATGACACACGTCTTTGTAATTTGGTTGGCTAGTGCTTGGAGTAAACTGTCTACGGTGATACCTCCGTCGCATGGGCGCTGCCATCCCGAACCGGGCGACGCGGCCACCATTAGGTGGCTTCAACTCGTCGCACCGCTCTTCCCTCCACACCTCGGCGAATGCGTCGTATTCGTTTTTTCGTTGCATTTCACCCAGATTTTTGCCTTGCTCTATAAAGTGTCGTCCAATGCTTACCTTTACCTAATTCCAGGTCATCATAAGGTGCACACCTTCTACACTTGATTTTATGACGCGTCTCGACTATTGACATTGTCGGCGTACCGGACATTAGAGGAGGCGCAGGAATCAGCCTTAGCACTGACGCACATTGAGTGTGTAGGCGACTCTATTAGAGAATTTTTTCGGTGGACTTGGAGCGGCTTTAGAGCACTTTTTTGTTGGCATCTTCAACGAGAAAGCGTGTGCTCGCATCTACCCCATGAAAGGAGCGAGCATGGAGCACTTTTGGATCGCTCCAAATCCATCAAGGGAATTCCACATACGACAGCACCAGGGTTTCCCAAACGATACTTATCACCTGGAAAAAAGCTGGCACAAGCGAAATTGGTTACAAAAGAAACGATGAAGAGAAGCTTCCAGTTAAGTCATGCAGGTTCCAATATGGTTCAGCACAGGTGTGTATATAAGCAACCAGATGGTGCCAGGTATACTGTTTCTAGTCCCGAGTAATGCCACGTGCGACTCTAAAGAGATAGCTTTCTCATTAGAAAACTTAAACTAGAGATATGCAGAATTATAAGGCTTATACACGGCATATTGCCTCTGTCCCCGATCACAGTCAATTGTTAAAATCGCTGTCCGTTAAATGCCCCCAGTTAACTGCAACGTCTAATCTCGTGCACCGGCATGTCACATGCTCAACTCTTGTACCTATAGTTTTTGACCAATGACGTAGCAAGCACCCTCCGAAACCCAGCCGACTTTTTTAATATACACATGCACACGCCTTCCACCAATCTTCGGCATAATGGAAGGCATCGAGCGCATGCTGGGGGCTGGATGTCCAAAAGACGCGCCCTGCCGTCCTCATTCTGTCGACGGCCATAGACATCACCTACCGCAGGTGTTGGGCAGGGGCGGATCCAGAACTCCGTTTTGGGGGGGGGGGGGGGGGGGGGGGGGGGCGGAAAATTTGTAAGGATGTTATTCTCCCATTCTTTCGTGTGCACCGGGGGGTCCACCCATGTCAAATTGCCCTCCGAGAAGGGGGGAGGGGGGGGGGGTCGACTTGGTTTGGGGGGGGCGGCCGCCCCCGTTGCCCCCCCCCCTTGGATCCGCCACTGGTGTTGGGTCCGCCTTTGTGCGAGCACGGGCACCGTAAAGAGGAACGGCGGTGCACGCTGAAAAACCTAGCGTCTACAATTCCAGCATCTACAAGCGTCTGTCGCTGCACGCTGTAAACGAGTTTATTTTGGCAAGCTGAATGTTTTGCAGATTTTGTAGAGGGTAGATTTCGGGAACGATTTGCAGGCACAAAATTACGCAATTTGGAGTGGTATGCAATGTGTCCGTCACCGCGGGGTGATATATTCGCGAAATATATTTTTTGCCACATTTTTCGAGTAGTGAAATTTGCGAAAATTAAGTCCTTTACAGTATTGTCTTTCATTTCTTCATCTGTTCTATAACATCAAAGTTCACACTTGGGGAAGGGGATGACGAATGGAGATACAGAAACCCGATGCATTTGCAAACATTCTTCATTTACTTAAAAAAAAAGAGAAAAAGAAGTCCTTCACCACATTGATTGTTGCAGCCGATAAAACGCAAGCTCAAGAATCACCCGTCTGATGTTGTCACGGTCCCGTCATATCCTCCGTTTCTGTGTGCTGATGTACAAGACTGAAAAAAAAAAAACACTGTTCAACTACCCTCCCAGACTGTATTTTGTCTCTGTTACACTGTTCGGTCAATGTTCAGTAGCTGCGACCTAGCAATGACCACAAAATTCAACTTCAAAATCGATGTGCCACTAAGAAAAAGCAGTACTTCTTTCAATCTGCCGAGTTCATTCGAATGAACCCGAGATTCCTTTTATCTTGATAGTTTACCGGGTAAGTGTGAGGCTGCTTGTTCACAACATCTTACTTACCATTGTTGCCCCTTATGAAGGCGTCTCCATACTTGTTCTTCAGCTGCCCATTCACATATTCCTCGGTTTGCTCCAAGGCTATGTTCATGTAGCCGTCCAGACACGCCAAAACACCTACGAAGAAGTTCAAAACATTCTCATTCTGCATACCTAACACACGTGCCGTGAAACATGATTTTCATAGTTTATTTGCATAGCGGACAGCACATACACTGCATGACACCGTCAGCACGAACAAGCAACCGTCGGTTGTTTTTGCTTTTCTCTTAGAACCGAAAAAGTGTCATCAAAACTACTAATGTGGTGAAAAGAGCTCGCTTGGGCACAAACCTAAATGGTAAAGTTTGGTAACCGCCATTACTTGTTCAAATTAATGAGCGTAAAAGCGCCAATGTAGTGCTCGTGCCAACAGTGTCTCGCACAGTGTACACCAGGGGAACAAAACACATCACTCCAGTAAATATGGAAAATATAGGTCATGTAGTTCATAACTGAATATATAAGAGTTCTCCGACTAGTAAGTGGTGTACTATTGGGAACGGATGAGACGCAAACTGTGGAGCGCACGACCTTCAACACATGCTGCGCCACCTAGAGGCTGGTAAAACCGTGGAGTGGAGAAGGGGGCCGCGAGGGTGTGCACGAAGTGCGCACATTGGAGTGAGACTACACCCTTGCAGCCCCCTCTCCACTCCGCATTTTTCAGCCTCTGGGTAGTGCAACATGTATCGAAGGCCACGCACCCTGCCGCTTGCGTCCCATTTGTTCCAGATAATACATACTTCTGCTTCAAATGTTTCTTGGGTGAAGATTCGAGCTCTTTCTCACTTAAAGCAGATGTTCTGGACCCACGAGACTCCGATTTGTAAGAACTAGTCCTCTATCTGCCTTTACACGGAGGCGACGCTTTGCAGACATTTGGAAATGAGTCAACAGAATGGGTGCAATATGCCCTAGAAAAGGCAGTGTGCATGTGCCGTATCTTACAGACTGCAGACTACAGGGGTGATAAGCCGCAAAGAAAAAGTTTGGTTGAAAAAGAAAATTTTTTCTTTCGATAGTTTGCGTCGGCTTCCTTATATAGGTTGCACAGGTGAAAAATTCTCCTACACAGCACACCTTGACAAATGCCTCCTTGATTAGCTCACAAAGAAGCTGCTATCATACATAGTTTGTTATTAACATACCCCTGCCTTCACAAAATCCGCCACGTCTCGTCATAATTAATAATCTCGAAGACAAAACAGATCTTTTTATGGTCTACACCTGCAGATAGTCCCTGCTGCGTATTATTTCAACTTTCAAACATGTATTGTCCACGGGCTACAGTCTGGAAAATACGGTAATCGCTTCCAAGAAGTGTCACTTGTCCGATTGGTTGTGCGTGTTAAAGGAAAACTCCGGTCAATATTTTCTTTTAATTTGGGATTATGACTGTTTTCAGCTAAAGCTGAATTACAATTTTTTTTTTTTTTTTTTCAATATTGTGTGTAGTTTTTTTAAATATCACGGATCAAAGTTTGGTTTTGGCGTCGACAGCAAAACCAAAACTACCTGCTAGAGGGATGGAAACTCTAATCATCACCCGTACGGCCACGACGTGACGTTATCGTGGTGCAGCGGTACGCTGTACGACGCACAGAATCGAACACAGCTCCACCGCGACGTGACGTCACGAGGGTGCTGCGCCAGAGTTCGACTAAAAGCTAACCTGCTTGCCACCCGCTAAAGAGCAGCTGGTCGTATCTTCAAAATCGGTTTTAGTGGAGTATGCGACTACAATCTAATATTTCGGCTGTGACATTTTGTGCCTCTAAGGCGAAACCAGTCATTTAATTTGGTTTCGTTTTTGAGCAGAGTTGCCCTCTAAGTGCAGCACTGAACATTGGGATTCTGGGTACCTATCATTTCGTCCAAACACATATTGTGTAAACACCTTTCGTGGACAACTTTTCGTGGACACATGCTTTTGTGACATTTCGGCGACTTCTTCACCAAGTGAATGGGATTGAACTACTGGATTCATTTCATTTCCTGGAAGCATACCGGAGCCAAATTGGACTCTCCCAAGCGAGGGCTCCGGTTGGGCAAAGACAAATTCGCGAGCCCTAATCCTAAACTTCCAAACGGTCCGTGCTATGTGCGGGCACCCCTCGCTCTACTCGAGGATACACTACTCAAATTTTGGGTCCGAGCTTGCACCAGGCTTCATCAGAACAGCCAACCGATCGGCAAGCTAGGGTACCCTCATGAACTCGGCGACCAAGGCAATGTGGGTGGAAAGATGCTTTCGATGAAATGTCGCAAGGTGTGTTGATGAAACGAATGCGGGAACCTTCCGCTAAAACAAACTGTCGATGAGACGCTTCGACAAAACAATCAGTTTGTGAAACGGCATTTGACGAACTGACTGCCACCGCATGGTTCTTCCAGTCTCGAGCCCAAGTGTTGAGGGAATGTTTACGTTTCTGAATAAACAATGAAAAGGAGTGCAACCAGCCGAGTGACAAAAATTAGGGAATAAACTCATCAACATGCCTCTTTTACAACGATGTGTAATGAAACAAAAATGTTTTAAAGTATCTCAATAATGATGATGCTATTAGCGTGATAGTCAATCAATTTTGGGTAAAAGGTTAAAAAAGCGCGAACAAACGGGGACAATGAAGAAACACGGACGACAGGGCAGGAAAGTGCCTGTCCTGTCGTCCGTGTTTCTTCGTTGTCCCCGTTGTTTCGCGCTTTTTTAACCTTTTACTCAGTAATGGACCAACTAGCCCAAACCCATGTTTTAATGCAATTTTTGGTGCCGACGGCATTGCCGAACTGTTTAATTTTGATTGCTTTATTAAACAAGGCACATTTCTGATAGGCGCAAATTATCTCCTCAGCATGATCAACACAAAAAGGAATCCAAAGCGTTAAAAAAATAAACGCCACGAATCACCGACCGGTTTCGAAAAGGAACAAAAAATAAACACCGAACCTTATATATAAACTCAAATCAGACTGCACATTGTCAGAAAATCATACCTCGATAATCAAGTCCAGAATTGAGCTTCACCACGACAGGCCTTCCGATGATTTGCTTCAAGAACTCGCTGGGTGTCTGGCGCCGACTCATGACGATTCAGCTGCACAAATAGCACTAGCATCAGAAACAGTTGATGAAATGGGAGCACCAGAACAGGGCACAAAACTGGCCTACAAACCACTGGAGTGCAGAGAACTTTCACGATTTCTATGCCACTGTGGCATGGACGTGTAAGAGCACAGGGATTTGTTGTTGCTTTCTTTGAGCTAATGCTAGTATAACGTGCCTATAATAGCACTACACACGAATTATAAAAGCGTAGTATAATCCAAAAACCAACAAATACTAATGTCTGTGCGACATCATGTGCACCGACATTCGCTATTCGAACTCGTTTACACCGCCTACGTAAACTGAAATTACATACATTTATCAGAGGCTTAACACATAAGCTTGTGGAATATAAGAATACTTACAGTAGTCAAATACACCGACGCTCTTTGAAGCAGAGACGAAAAACACCGGACAAAGGCGCAAACACGAAAGACCGTCAAGCGTTTCAAAACGTTTTCATGCAAGGTGGATTGTACTGGCTCTTTGTACGACTTTTAAGTTGAATTTGACTTTGGATTGGAGTACACGTTGCCAGACGAACGCCGAAACATCGCCATGCGGCAAAGAACCAACTCTTGGTTGAGGCATCGCGGCTGCAGACGTGCGGAACAAGTGCCGTGTGGAAACGCTTTCTTTGCTTGAGAAAAAAGGATGGCATTTATAGAAAGGAAAAACTGTCACGAGTCAATCGCAAAACGCGTAGCACCACGATAGGGCAAGTCAACAGCTAGGATGCAATGGCATTTTTGTTTTCCCATTTTTTTTTTAAACAATGTTTGGCAGTTCTGCCGATGGAACTAGAGCACTATATAGCTCCTACGGAGCAGAGTAGCGCAATCCTTTGATCCGCGTGTTTTGCCGACAACATGGCCGACAGAGCAGCTCGGCGCGAGTCACGTGGTACTCAGGGTTCCAGGAGGCGGCCCGCCCTATGGGAGAATACATGGAGATCGACGCAACACGGCTAATTAAAAAATAAACGGCGAGTACACACTTTTCAAAACTAGTCTGTCGTGAAGTTGGTAATGCATTAAACATTTTATCAAAGTTTTAATAATATCGGATGCGTGTGCAAATTTTGAGAAGGCAATTTCCAAGGCAATGGCGTTTGAAGCAGACGATTTTTGCACGCAGTGGAGATGGGCTCTTTGGGTTGGCCGGAGCGGGTCACGTGGACGCTGTGACGTTGCCGCGTCGTCTGCTGCATGATGCCGCTCGTGCAATTTTTAAAAACAAATTACGTCCTTACTTGGCACAAAACTCAGCGCAAATGATTCTAAAATGTTCCTTTATTATGTCAAAAACTATTGTCGTTCCGTACATCTCCAGAACATTGAAGAAACAACGATTCTCTCACGTTCCCCATGCACTAGATCACAGAAAGTATAAAACATAGAGAGGACGAAACACAGACGACTACATTAGTCGTCTGTGTTTCGTCCTCTCTATGTTTTATACTTTCTGTGATCTAGTACATCTTACCAACACGCTCGTTAGGAATATAATTCCCCATGCATTTCTGACCGGAGTTGGAACCTCCGGGCGTTCGCCGCTAGTCGCCGAGAGACGGCGTTCTAGATTGCGCTACTCTGCTCCGAAGGAGCTATATAGTGCTCTAGATGGAACCAGAGAAGATGAAAACCTAGCATTGTACGTTGTAAACCAGCATCTTAATTTTCGAGCTTGGGATATCTACACACCCCATCCCAAGACACTTCATTCCAGAAGAGTTCATACAAGGCATTTTATGCGAACGACGAAGTTTGGTTATCACTCCTCATACGGGCCGTTCGTCTAAAGACAATTCGTAATAGGAAGCGAGCAAGCCGACCGTGTCGCGGCGGTCGCCTATTGTTCGCCGCGACCTATAGCCATATAGCCGCCGCAGGAGCACCGGGAAGCAATGGCGACGAACAGCACGGCGGACAGTGTCCCCGTCGTGATTACGACGGAATTTAAGGCAGTTACGAATTCTGAAAGTTCCTTCGGTAGCTGGTGCCGCCGGCGAGAATCATCGGGAAGTAATAGCAACGAACAGCACTGAGGACAGTGGGCGATTATGAATCCGGAAAGCTGCTTCGGTAGCCGGTGTAGAATCATCGGGGAGAAGCAATGGCGATAAGCAGCACAGCGGACAGTGTTCCCGTGGTGATTACGACGGGGTTAGAAAGCTTCTTCCGTGGTGCCAATATGACGAAGGGAAAACTCCTTCATGAATCTGGCCGCGTGTACGACGTGAAGGAGGTCCGTTTCGACGGACAAGTGGATGTCACGGAGCGCCGTACTCCCCAAACAAAATTAAGCGCGCCCGCAAAAAATTTAGTTGGCGTTGAGTGGACTGCGGTAATTATGCACGTTTATTTCTGAATCAGCTTGACAATAACTGGGCGATTTTTTTCGCGCCGTTCCGCGATTCCCACTACTATCTTTTTGTAGGCTGATGGAAACATCCAAGGGTAGGCTTGGGTGGGCGACCGCATTCCGCTTCTCGATTCCGGTGAAGTATTTGCTGCATACTTTAAAGCACGACCGGCTTTATAGGGGCGACCAGGTCACCCGAGGCAGCGCGAGCGCGCCGCATTTGCTTTTGATTATTTAGTACTTTCTCTATACTTCGTTTCACCTTATGTGCGAGCGAAGGAAAAGCTGGAAGCGCGAGCACGAAAGCTTCGTGCGTTCAGGCTTTGCTCGAGCGCGCGAGCTGGGGAGAAACGCAAAAAGCGCTGGTCTCGCGCTTCTAGCTTTGGCTTCGCTCGCAAATAAAGTAAAACGAAGTATAGTGCGCTGAACCGCCACAGCGTTTACTGGCGCCGTAGCTTAACACTCTAGCAGACGCTTTCGCGTGTGTATCTGTGTGTGTCCGCTCCCCGACCGGCGACGTTTTGACGATGATCGGCTGTGTTTTAAAGACTTTTCTCGTCGTTATTGCGATTGTACGTTCGGTAAAGAGCTACAAGCTGATCTAGATCGCATTCTTCTTTGGTCAAAAGATAACAAACTTCCAAACCAAATGCGCTACCAGGCACATCACTGCCTCGCGCCAATCTTCGACCCCTCCAACACTTTTCCTGAACCGAGTGGAGATCCCAAATACAGCGCATATCCACCTCCTAGGTGTCATCATCGACCAGCATTTAGATTTCCATCGCTACGTCCAAAACGTCGTGTCCGGGGAAAGGAGACTCCTTGGCTTCGTCTTCGGTCCACAAGAAGAGCCAGTCGCGATGTGCCCAGATTGCTGTTCACAGCACTGCTGTTGCCCATCTTGGAGTTTTGCTGCTCGGTGTGGGGTTCGGCAGCCAGACAACTTGTTGCCTCCCTCGAGTCGGTGCAACGTCGCGCTTCCTACCTTATTATCTTGGCCCCCGAACACCATCCTATCGAGCACTGCCCCTCGTCCGTCCAGTCGACAGGGACCCGCTTTAACATCGTCCTTAAGTAGCGACCACGTGGCTCCTAGTCACTTTTCTGCTACCGGACTGCTCGCTTCTTTTTGCCTCCTCCCTGCGGCGTACTCGCACTGGTGGACTGCAGCCCCTTTTAACCCGTACGCTTCGTCACTAGAACTCCTTCGCACCCCGTGCAGTGCAACTTCGGAGGTCCCCCCGCCAGTCACCAGTTCACCACCAATCGACAGTGTCTCACTTCGAACATTCACTAAGAGCGTCACGGCCCACCTGTGGAGCATCTAACTCGATATTTTATTCGGATCACGGGAGCAGGCGGAATGGATGCACCATCCTGTACACCCGTACATGCACACTATAGATGCTTAGTTCACAATACTAACTATAGACCCCTTTCGAAATACTGCCCTCTGTTGGCAGCTCTGGAATCCCTGCACAATGGCGGACTAAAACCTCAACATCACGGCATACTGGAAAACAACACAACCATAAAAAAAGGTGATGAACGCAGTGACGTTGCACTTTCGACGTTGTTTGATTGGCTCGTCGGCTCCTAGAGTTGGCCGCGCTCCGACGTTCGCTATCTTATCGAATGACTTGCACATTCATCGATGCAGTTGTTCCGCCATTGTGCAGGGGTTCCGACCTTCTAATAAGCGGCACGTGAATTTCGAAAGGGGTCTATTCTGCTCGAGAAAACTATGATATAGTGACTCATTTTACCCTATTCTAAACACACTATATGCTAGCATTGGCACCTGCCTATTAAATGCGACAGAAACTCTCCGAAACCAACCTTGTTTCAACACGGTCCCATTGCCTTCCATAACGGCCGCCGCGCTTTTGGTGTTAAGCTAGGGCGGCGCCAAGCGGAACACTCGGTCCCTCCAAGCCGTTCACGTGATATTTCTTGGCCCGCGCGCTCCCATAGGGACACGCGGAGTGAGCAGGTCGCCCCTATAAAGCCGGTCGTGCTTTAAAGCTTGCCGTCGGTGTCGATGCTGTTCCATCGTCGCTAGAATAGAAAAAAAGTTAATTGCATTATTCGTCATCAGCTTAAACAAAGCGCGAACTGGAAGGTAAGAAACGCCACTAACCTGTATGGACGCACAAGTCGCACCCAGGTCGCGCAGTACTCCGCCTCGTACGGCTTCGAAGGGACGATGTAGTACTTCGTGTCGTGCGCGATCTTGCACGTACTGTTGCAGCCGACCACGCAGCAATTGTTGCGGCTTTCTTGGTGCGCAATAGCCATCTCAGAAATTACAGCGCTAACCCACTACAACGCACAACCAACGCAGCGACTGGCAGAAGCTGCCCGATGCAACGGACCCGTTTGCCGCTAGGGGCGCCCTGGTCGGGGCTTGAATTAGATCCGCACGCTTCCTAGCAACTCATAATTCATCCCAGGGCAATTCGTCACTGGGACAACTTGTCGAAAAACCGGATATAATGTTTGAAGTTTTTGCTTCCCGCATACTAGGTTTTTTAGCGTTCGGTCGCTTTTGTTATTCAGCTTCTGTGTAGTGTCCTGTTTAGAAAATTTAGAATTTTGTTTCTTTTTAAGTTACTAAACATTTTAGTTAACCTTGGAAGCATAAAATTTAAAACTTCCAGGTCTCCTTTGTAATCCACCTCCAAGTTTTCTCAGCGCATGCGCGACAAAGACGGAGACTTCACATGCGCGATACGAAAATAATGTAGCTCGTCCACGTGCGCGACACAGACTGCGCATGCGCGATTCAGATGGCATATGCGCGGCACAAAAAAATGCAACTCGTCCACGTGTGCTACACAGACACATTGCACATATGCGAGGCAGACACAAATTGCACATGCGGAGCCCAGCCACAGACTGCGCATGCACGACACGGAAAGAATGTAGCTCTTCCATGTGCGTGACACAGATGGCATATGCGCGACATGGAAAGAATGTAACTCGTTCACATGCGCGACACAGACAGACTGCACATGCGTAACCGAAACGTTTGCCATCCATTTTTGCCATCAGTGACTGAGAGAGGTGCCAAGATTATGGCAGACAAGACATAATTAGTCAGTGTTGATTAGAAATTAGTAGAAGTCTAAGTTTTTGTGTCGTTAAAAATAATTATATCAAGGAAGGGGTCGCTGGTAATTGTACTCACTTGGACGAACAATGACTGATAAACACGTCAGGAATGCTACAAAAAAAAAAAAAAAAATATCTTTGAATAGTTCGACGAATCGTCATAGTGACGAACCACCCTAGAACGAATTGCACTATATGACGAATATACCCGCTACCAGTTGACGTGTGACGAATTGTCATTCAACGAACGGTCCTACAACTCTTAAACTGAACTCTAAAGAAACAGTTAAAAATAAAAATGAAAGACGTTTACAACTCCCTGTAATGCCGAATTAGAGCGCAGCTCTTGAGGAGGGGGAGGGAAGGGTACGGAGGGGACAGTACGCCTCTCCTCCTCCCTCCTTATCAACTCCTTCCGTGCTCCTCGCCTCCTTCCCCTCTTCTCCTCCTCCTCCTCCTCCCCCCTCTTTCTCCTCCTTCTTCCTCCTCCTCCTCCTCCTCTATCCCCCTCCTTCTCCCCCTCCCCCTCCTCTCTCTCGCGCGGTGCATTATGAAAAACGTCCCATAATGCACCGTCACCACGGTGCATTATGGGACGTTTCCCATAATGCACCGCGCGGTTACTCCGACGCGTTACGCCGACGCGTTACGGCTACGCCGACGGCGACGGCGACGCCGACACGTTACGGTTACGCCAATGGCGACGCCGACGGCGACGCCGACGGCGCTCAAGCCGGAAACGGGCGCAAATGTGCTGTCCCCCCCCCCCCCCCAAAAAAAAAAAAAAAAAAAAATAATGCTTTATTAGTTTTGAGAGACACATTTTTTTCTTGGAGCCCATCCGAAATAGGTGTCAAAGGTGGCTCTTACTTCGAGCTGAATGTCACAGTGATGTCAGAAAAGGAGCCACTTTGTAAGGCCTCCCATTGGCGGTAGAAGACTTAGTAGAGGAAATGCATTTATGCCAGTGGCGTAGCCAGGGGGAAGACTTATAGGGCATAACCCCCCCCCCCCTCCCCCCCCCCCCCCCAATGCCTTCTGCGTGCATTCGTTTTGGAAAAAAAGAGATATCAAGCGAAAAAAAAAAAAAAGAAGCTATATATCAAGTTGAACACGAGCAAAGAGCAGTGCCCTTCTGAGCAAATCGGAGCACAGAGCTTTCTCCCTTGCTTCCACCTCGTTCTGCAGTTACGTTACAATGTCTTATTGCAAACAAATCAAAACACAAAAGCAGCATATATATATATATATATATATAAGACATTTACAACTCCCTGTAATGTCGAATTAGAGCGCAGCTCTAATTTGGTATATATATATATATATATATATATATATATATATATATATATATGCTGCTTTTGTGTTTTGATTTGTTTGCAATATATATATATATATATATATATATATATATATATATATATATATATATATATATAGCTAACAAATAAAATCAAGCTGTTCTTGTTCTATGAAGGGGTTTACATCAATAAAAACATGTTAATTAAACTGTACTTTATATTTACAGTAATCCTTTAAAGGGATGCTGAACCGAAATTCAGATTTCACAAAATAAGCTTGCAAAAGTGTTCAACAGTGCGCCATAAACCACGAAACATCACTCATACAGCCATATCTCGAGCGGATGTCCGTATTTCTGGTAAATAAAGGAGCGAATGAGGGAGAATGTTGACGTCATCTTATCGCAGAAGAGTTGAGAAGAAGGAGAAATGGCCTCGATCCCTTCCCTCTCCGCGCCCTCGCGGAGTCAAAGCGAAAAGAGGAGGAAATGAGAATCGCGAGGTCACGCGTCTTTTCGGCCTTGTGCGAGAGCGCTCTTCTTTTACAAAAATACGACGATCCGTTGGAGATACCGCTTTATGAGTGACGTTTTGGGATTTGTAGCGTCCCGCCTATCGATTCTGCGTTGTTTAATGAAATTCGATTTTCGGTTCAGCATCCCTTTAACCACTCACTCTGCTATCAGTAATCGGACGAATTAACAAACCAATTTTCCATGTTTAAAAATACATGTAGCGATTAAAGGGGTACGGAAACGAAAATTGAAATATACAAATTTCGTTCGGAAATGAGTCAAGCATGACAGCTAATCATCACTAGACGTGGCACCGCGGGCCTCCATGGTACGGGCTGTCGCCTTTCCGTGGTGCCACGGCTCTCCTGAGCCAATAAAGATTATTATTATTATTATTATTATTATTATTATTATTATTATTATTATTATTATAATCGCACGTTTGTGTATGGAATCTGAATATACATTCCAATGTGTTTACGTGTTACCGGAATTGTTCGCGGGACCAATTTTTCACGAATCGTAGGCGATTCGCGAAATTCGCAAAAATTAGGTCCTCGCGAAAATTAAGTCGTGTACAGTATACAAGAATAAAAACAAAAATAAGCGAAAATCAAATCAAATTTATTTGATTCATATAAAATAAAACGAACTAAAATCAAATAAATGTGATTTATAAATTAAAAAAGCATGACTTTTATACTTTGTTTGGCAGAGATTAGTACAACATCAACTCACTTTACTGTGTGATGCGTGGTTTCCTAGGGAACGATATCGCCGATGCTCGGCAGAACTCTTCGTATACTCAGCGCTTCAAAGATTCATTTCCAAATTGTGCTAATTTACTCTTCCTAACTTGTGATACCTGGCTTAGAAGCTCTCGAGAAAATAACCTTCTCAGATTCCCAGAAAGAACACAGAATAGGAATAGTCTGCCCTCCGTAGGTTGTACATCTCGCCTGGGCAAGATTAAAATTATATTTTCGTCAAGGGTGCATGCCAACTTTTAATACTAAAGCATTAACTGTCCCATGGAGCGAGCTGACATCATCAGTTTGAAGCGCGAAAACGGCACCTAGTTTCTCCGACGCCAAAGGAGCGAAGCTGATGGATTTCGCCTTCGGCGTTATTGGCTGGCGCGCGTCGACGGGGCTCCCATTGGCCGCTGCGCTCGTCAGTTTTCACGACCACTCACTTCATGGCGCTGCGTGTCCATCAGGGTGCCGTTAACAAGGAGCGTCCAAGGTGGAGCACGCGCGCTGACCGGCGCCGAAAAGTACGCAGCATACGAAAAAGGGAGCGGACGAGCGGCTTACATGCTTTAGCATTCACAACTCATAAGAAGTGCTTAGGTGTACCTCGAGCTTTCTTTTTTTCCTTTGTATGTTTAGTAGGTCCCGATGGGTTGTCACCCAGAATTTTAATATTGTGCTTGTTTGTTGTGTCTCGCCATTTAGAGATTGCATTTTGTAAATCATTAGAACAAATTGTACTCCCGGGTCAGCGGAGGATGACGTGTGTTACGCAAATTCTAGAGCACGGATCAAAACAGATTTATCACCTCATCTCACTGATCTGCATATGTCGCAATATTTTAGAGCATAAATAATTTACAGCGGTGTTGTGAGGCATATCAATACGAATAAATATTTTTCATCTAGTCAACATGGTTTTGGAAGGGGCCGCTCGTGCGCCACACAGCTAATGAAATTTTATCATTACTTGGTTTCAACTGCTGAGGGGGAGGAGAAACGCGCGCCATCTTTTTTGACTTGCGCAAGGCATTTGATAAAGTGTATCATCCCTTTTGCTGCTACACAAACTGAGCTCCCTCAACCTTAACAAATACGTATATCGTTGAATTGCTAACTATACCTTTTTGGGAGAAAGCAGTGTGTTGTCGTAAATCTCAGATTTTGTTGATGTGAGTTCTGGCGTGCCGCAGGGGTCGGTGCTGGGACCTCTTTTAAGGCGAAAGCCTTATAGGTCTCATCGTCAGTCGACCTTCAGAAAACACGTCGGCGACACGAAAGGTACCAAAACCTTTGTACCAATGAAACGGCGCCAAAAGCGCGTCGTCAGAGAGCGCGGTGTCTTCGGAGGTTCGTTATCACGTTTACGTTACCACTCAGGCGAATTAGAGGCAATGAAATTAAGAAGGATGACAAAGCGAATTAAGAGGAATCAAAGTGAATTAAGTAAATCATGTGTCTGTCTTTAATGCATCGGCGCCTGGGCTTTCGCCTTTAAGTCGTCTCAGGGATAACGTAAGAGACCCTGTAAATATTTATTTCTTTTATTTATTAATGACCTATCTTTAACCGTTAATTCACCCATAGGGCTGTTTGCAGACGGTTGTGTTTCGTACAGCAGGCTAGACGGTGTTGGTGATTCAGCTTTTTTACAGTCCGACCTAGATAAGATATCGGACTGGTGTAGCGTTTAGGAGCTGGGATTGAATGTGGGAATGTGGAAAAGTTCGTACAGGTCACCTTTGGGAGGAAACAAAACCATATCCAATCATGCAATTTTATTAATGATCAGGAGTAAAGTAACAACGCTTATGTTAAACGTTTGGGCGTTAATTTGTCAATTACCCTTTCTTTTAATGTTCATGTGAGTCAAACTGCAAAGAAAGCCAGCCGCACTTTATGTTATCTCATTCAAAGTTTACCCGGGGCTCCACAGAAACTAAGGGAGACTGCCTATCGCTGTTTGATAAGACCTTCGCTGGAATTTGGATGTGTTTTGAGGGATCCGCATCAGATGTACCTTGTAGATAAGTTGGAAAAACTCCAAAACCGTGCTGCGAGATTTGTAACAGGAAAATATGACAATAGCGTAACGGAGACTAAAGGTTTAATTGGTTTGAACCTTTTTTTTTTTAACACCCAACATTTTCATTAAGGTTCTTGTTCGCAATTTTTAATGATCTGACAGGCATTGACAAAAGCAACTACATAAAATATCTAATTATGTTTCAAATCGTGTATATAATTCAAGAAACATAAGGGATATTTCTTGCCAAACATATTGTAAGAATTTGTTTTTCCACGCACAATTACTGAATGGAATTTGTTACCACAGTCTGTTTTTATTCGTGACGACGTGGGACCACTTATCTTATGAAGTGGTCTTGATTTTTAATATGACAATGCAATTAATGCAATGGTGCAATCGAGCTGGACAAGAATGATGATAATAATCCCTGGAGAAGGGGAGCAAGGCAAGAAAGACAAAGTACAAATATAAATCTCAAAACACAGCTAGGTGACTGGTGCGCTACCGAACAAAATCCGCCTGGTCTTGGTATCGAACCAGGGACCTCTTCATTTCCAGTGGTGTTGGTATTTATGCTCAACGTTTATTATGTATTTATTTTTTATGACAGCCCCTGCTGTATATTCAAGTGTCCTTTTTTGTTTTTTTTATATGTGAGTAGAGTTTCGTGTTTTCGGATGAATCCGAAAAAAAATTTAAAAACACACTCACCGGTAAATTTTTCTGCAATACGGATTTATCCGAAAAAACTCAACATTTCGAAATCACGACGACAAAAAAAAAAAAAAAAAAAAAAAAAAAGAGACGGTGTTTCAAAGGAACTTCATAAGAAGTTGCAGGGGTAGGGTTCTGAGGAGATACCACCTCAGTTTCCTTTGAAATATCTAACTACTGACAAAAGGCTACTCAAAGAAATACAGCACAACAAATCATCCGGGCTTTTTTTTTCTTTTTTTAATTACGAACGCAGTAAAATAAGCTATGAATTTCAAAGAATTCAGAATACAACAAAAATAAAATTCGAAAAACACCCTTCGAATTTTACGAAGAATAAACTCCAAAAACACGAAGTCCTAAATATTGACTGCACTTGCTGTAATTCCGGTGCTTCGGTGCACAGTAAAATAAACTACGAATTTCAGAGAATAGAGAATTCAACAAAAATAAACTCCGAAAAACACCCTCAGAATTTTACGAGAAATAAACTCCGAAAACACGAAGTCCTATATATTGGCTGTACTTTGCTATAATGCCGGTGCTTCGGCACTCCAGGTTTGAACTCCATAACTGAGTCCTTCATACCTTTGTACACTCAAAACAATTTTGATTTGTAAAGATTAAAATCCTTTAACGTGAAACGTTTTTAGGCTAGGTTTGTAGATTAAAGGAATTATCCGGTAATATTTAGTCTTTCAGAAAACAATTGATTTATTGTCATTGCTTTTCATCCGCACACTATCCGAATTTTTAAGCCTCCGCCGCACAAGTAATTCAATTAAATTCGAGTCTTCTCGGTGTTGTATATCATGTTTATATTGTGATGCTCACTCCTGCTTGGACTCTAACATGAGTCTGCAGTATTTATAAATAATAAAAAAATTGTAAACAGAGTCCAACTGCTCAGATAGCACCTGCAGAACCCACAGCGTTTCCGCAGGCAACAGTGGAAGCTCTGACGTAACATCTGGCAAAGCAAGCCACCTCAGCTCTTGATTGCTGTCTCAGTAAAATATAATAATAATATAATAATAATAGCTTTATTTACCATGTATAAGCATGGTGGGGGCTGAGGAAAAAAGCTGTCCAAGCAGCTTGACTGGTCCTCAGCCCCCCTCAGGTACATACAGTGGCGAGAAAGACATTTAAAAAGAACACAAGAAATTACATAATAATACAAGGTACTTTCATCATAACAATGAACAACAGACAACTATCAGCAATACATCAAACAAGAATAACATTTGCCTATAAAATAAATCGGGAAGTTGTACACAAGAAAGGGAAAACTATCCAAAATATTCGAAGATGCTTCAACATAGTATAAATACACATATACATATACACACACACACACACACACACATATATATATATATATATATATATATATATATATATATATATATATATATATATATATATATATATATATATATATATATATATATATATACCGGGTGTTCATTTTTAATTCGAACAGATTTATTACAAAAAAATCCGTAAAAGATGCACTAGTACGGTTTGTTCAAGTGAGTTATACGGCTAGGGGGACATTATGGGGGTGGCTAATCCTTGCGAGAAGTTGACTTATTAATTAAGATTCGTTAATTAACTTTTTAATTAATGAAAATAGACATATGGTTCCAATTAGAAACTTGTTCAGCGTCATCGAAAACCCCTAATTCAGTCATTTTCAGAAAGACTTCGAGCGCGTGAGAAGCGTAGTAGTGCACTAAAGTTACCACTCGTAGAGCAGGTACAAGGCTGGGGCTAGATAAGAGACGGAAAAATCGCACGGGCGCCTTATCGCAACCTCTAGCTTTGTACCTGCTCCACGAGCGGTAACTTCAGTTCACTACTACGCTTCTCACGCGCTTAAAGTCTTTCTGAAAATGACTGATTTAGGGGTTTTCGATGACGCTGAGCAAATTTCTAATTGGAAACCTATGCCTATTTTCATTAATTAAAAAGTTAATTAACGAATTTTAAGTAATTAGCCAACTTCTCGCAAGGATTAGCCACCCACATAATGTCCCCCTAGCCGTATAACTCACTTGAACAAACCGTACTAGTGCATTTTTTACTGATTTTTTGTAATAAATCTGTTCGAAATAAAAATGAACACCCGGTATATATATATATATATATATATATATATATATATATATATATATATATATATATATATATATATATATATATACGTACACATATATGCATGCACATACACATACATCCGTACACACAAATACACACACATACATACACATATACATGCACACATACACACACGTACACATATACATATATATATGTGTGTGTCTTTATGCTTCGTACATTGCGCAAGTTCACTATATCTGCAAGTGTACTTCGTTCTAAGAAAGGCAAGATTTACGGTATTGAGGGAAGCTCAATTCTTCGACGATGGTCCTTGTGCGCACCATCAACCACGCTGATCAAAACAGGGAATAAGTCAACGTCGCGACTCTGACGTTACCATGCCTGATGGGACGTCACGGCACACGACCAGCCATGCATACTTGCGAAATTGGGCGTAAAGTTTCGTACTGATGCTCATAATTCATTTAACAAATATTTGGGGCGTCTTTTAATAAATAAATATTACATATGACTATATTTAGATACTCTCCACGTGACAAGCGCAAAAACTTGGTTACTTCCGGAAATCACCGGACAATCCCTTGTGAAGCCACACAAAGCGCAAGCACGAGTTAATAGAGTTAGCAGTGCTCCACCAACTCTGACTAACTTTCCCTAATTAACTCTAACTCTAACTCAAACTAACGCTAACTCAACACTAACTCCACTAAACACTTGGCTTAGCGCTATAGTGATATACCAAGTGGTTTAGCACCCACTAGTGCTAAACCAGAAAAGTTTCACGTAGCAACACGGTTGCAGGGCGATTGGCGACACATTTTTTATTCATTCGTCGAACAGTCAGTCTGCTTCATCCGCGTTAAGGCGCGTAATTTTGAAATTCCGATGTTACCGAGCACTTCTTTTTTTCTAAACAAATTAAAGAAAATCCTACTTTTTTAAATTTTATGACGACACTTATTTACGCACCTCTCCACGCCAACACTCCAACTCTCAACACCTTCATTCAAAACGATGTGATGAGAGAAACACACACACACACACACACAAAAAAGAAAGATAAATAAAAACATATTCAAGATATTCCCGTGCGGCGTAATAACCAACAACACGTCTTTTCTCTCTCTCTTTCTTTCTTTCTCTTTCACTTTTCCGCTCGTTGTCTTTTTTCTTGTTTCTGTCGCGAAGCTATTCTCAGTCAGCAGCAAGTATCCACGCAACAAAATATAACAAGATAAAAAGAACCAAGAAAGCAGAGCAAATACCAAACGGCGGAAGGGGTCGGTCGCAAAGCCCCCCTAGCGGGAGTTTTATTAACTACCCCCCGCTGCGCGGAACAATAGCTCTGGCCTTATATATATCTCGCCGGGTCATGGTGCGTGTTGTAGTAGTAGACGCGGGGATACGGGAAGGCCGGGGAGGAATACAATGGCAGCGTGTAGTAGTGTCGTTGACGACACATCTAGCCGCGTGCAGGCACGCGAGCGCATGGTGCGCGTGCAGGGCATCGTAGGTATCTGACGTCACGTGATGACGATGACGCTAAGTGTCATACGGCCCATGCGCAGAAGTTTCACTCGTCCGAAAAGGGGTTTTCTGAGCAGGCGTATATTGTCCACATGCTTTTGTGGACAGATGCATTTGTTAGCAGACAATGAATAATGAACTGGAGTACTGGTAACGGATTGATGTGATTGACGCACCATACGCGCCGAACTGCACCGAAGTGCTCACCATTTAGCCAAAAATCTGACGATTTTGCGCTAACGGTTGGGCAAAAACGCCATTTCACTTTAATTATAGGGGAAATATAATAGATCGGCCCTGCTGCACGCTAGGATCGTTATATACGCGTGCATTCGCAGTGGTAAAACGAAAATGAAGGGTGTGTGTTCATGCCTTCACGAAGACACCTTTTTACGAACAACTCCGATACGGAGGCCGACGAAGGTGACAGCGCCAGCACGAAGTCTTCCAGTACGTGATACGTCATTTTTGAGACTTTCTGTTTGCCCGTCCCTTCTCGTCCCAGTCTCGGGGTTTTTAGTAAAATATTCCCCTATTTTGCACCAGTCTCGTTGTTCATCGTATGTTCTGTTTACACTAGCTCTTCTGCGCCCTCGCTTTTCGTTCAATGAAGTCCTTGAGCCGCAGTCACAAAGGGCCCTGTTCCCGCATACGGCCGAATAATACACTGCACAGTGGGATTAGACGGCCAATCTGCCCATATTTGTTAGTGTTTCATTCTTTCATGATCACACATCTCGTTCTAGCCCACCCCACCCGCTCAACGCGAGCTTACCAAGAAATAAACAGGACGGTATGCTTCACTTCCCCTGTTTAATTCTGAAGCCGCACGAAGAGACTAATGCGCAGAACACCGAAGGTCGCGTAATAAATAAAACCAATTATGTTGGAGCAAAAAAAAAAAAAAATGGAACAATCAAATAGTATGTTTTCGGAGCCTACGTTTGTTTCTTACCTCAAAAGTCTAAGTTGATTAAAATAAAAACATATTTTTTACTTTTCTATATATATAAAAAAGTATGCTCTATTATGACCCCCTTTTTTGCTTTGGATTTTTTGTGTTCGTCCTTTTACACAAGTTTTAGTGTGTGTTTCTTTTCTTTTTTTTTTTTTTATCCAACCATATTCTGAAATGTTGGCGTCGGAGCCATGCGGCGTTTAAGGAAATGCGCAAGCGCAGGTCTCTCCGAGCCTACCTGTCAAAAAGTTTGGAAGCAAGTTTGGAAATACGAATTTATGACGCGCAGAGAAAGATCGATTGGTGTGGGCATCTCCCAAACCTTTTTCTTCATTTTTATGTTTATTTCCATGTTACCTCCGCCACACCGCAAAAAAGAAAACCGCTTCTTTTTCTTTCAGAGTGCAAGCAGAGGAGCGAGTAGTTCTAGTTCTTTCAATCGAAGATTTCACGTTCGTTCTATCTCCTTCTATTCGTTCATTTTCTTGGGGAGAGCATCTATTTATCAAGTGTCATCTCCACATTCTTCACTTTGAGTAGCAGTTTGTTTGCCTCTGTCCTGCGATAGTTTGCTGTATGTACGTTGGAAGAGAAAATAGGCACTTTTTTTTTTTCCAATCTTCTTCGGTTGACAGGCATTGTCGCCACGGAAGCACCTAGAAGAAGGTGTATGTTGTGTTTTTTGGCAAGGTAGTTTATATTTGCATAACGTTTCATGCTTGCATGTGTGCATTTTACCATGTAGAGTTCCGTCTACTTTTAAGGTAAACGACAACATGCCAAGACATAAAAAAAGTGAAATATTCCTATTTAATTTTGGGGTTTTCTGACTTGGGGAAACGCAGCTTTTTAAATTTTGTTTATAACATTCATTGAATCCAATTCTACCCGAGGGGGAGGGGGACTTTACATAATGTGGTTATTTACCGAAAGAAAATAAACACGTGAAAGAATGCTTGACGAACAAATGAAACGGAAGATAAAGTAATAATCTAAAGTTCCAGTGTTGTTAGCGCAATGCAATGAAGTTCCGGGTTGTTAACACGATGCGACTTGCACGTGAGAGGAAAAAACCTATGCGGAGCTCAAGTTCGTCTGCTTCATGTTCAGGTAGTGCGAGGATGTCAGAACACCGAGCTCTTATTGGCTGATCGAAAAAAATAGTGGGTAGTCCTCAAGGCATATAACATTGAGGTCTACCCATTATCCTTTCAGTAAGAGCCAATCAGAGCTCGCCCTCCTTCTGACGTCACCGCAACTCCTATGCAAGAAGCAGACAGCTTGCTCTCCGCATAGTCGGTGGCTGGTTAAGAGTTCAGCGGAAGCTCCTTCCACCTCTTACCACATTAGCAGAGCGAACGCTGGAGAGGAGGTCGCCTCCTTTCCAGATGTTTCTTGCTACTGCAGTGGGCTCGGCTGAATAGTATCGCTAAACCTTGATATTTCGTCCGCATTTATATTTTCCTAAGCGCGCTTTTAGTAGGCTCATATCAATTTAGACCACACATAATATCTTTTTTTTCAGACGTCATTATAAATATATTTTTCTGTCACGCCAGACCATACTAAGCATCAAGACCAGATATCAGCGATACATATACACGTTTGCAAGATAGGCTCCTGTGCGCTGCCATTTTGAGCGATGCTGGCGCCGCGTAACGTTTCTGCAACCGTGGGGTGCGCCAGGGGCACGTCATTGGGGTGCGCGATGACAAGATGGCGGCGTCTGGTATATTGCCGACGGCTAGCGTGAGCGACACACTGTTTAGAAACGCAGGAGGAGGTATCCACATAGAATCGTAGCATCAAATATTGTCGGACGTGGCATCGTGGAAGTCGTGGAAGCCAGAGCTGCCGCGAGCGCAGCCATCGTTGATGCAATGGCCATGCGGATCCTGGCGCATTCTAATGAGCACTTTGAGACTTAAGTTATTTTTGTAATATTAAGATTTGTTACTGGTTTAAGTCTTTTATTTAATTGTTTGTGCTGGTCGAAGACAACACCTGTACGTTTTATAAATATTCTTTTTAATTTTTTTTTTCGCTCAGTGGTGTATGCTTCAGCAAGAGACGCTTGGCAACATTGTACGACAAGCCGCGAACGTCCTGGCTGGAGAGTAGGTCCGCCTCACCCCGGCGCGCGGTTCGAGGTTAAGCCAGGATCCTGCTTGCAAGGGTGCATATAACGTTGTGGTTCAATAGACCCATTTCAAAACCACGTCAAGCAACATTGGCGGTCGCCATTTATCATGCGCGAAGCGTGTGATTGGATCCTAGATCACTCCGAACGCTGACGCTATCCTCGTGTCCAATGCATGCTCAGAGTACGTGCGAAAACAATGGCAGACTAGGCTATCAGACCCTTTTCGAAATTTCGAAATGATGCATAGATTATGTGCAGCCGCCATTAGTTGGTCATGCAACTATGAGCCCGCATTCGACACGAGCGTTTTGCGAGTATTCGGAGAGCACTCGGATCGAAAGCATTCCACACGAGTGCTGCGTCAGCGCTTGGCGCGAACTCGGAACCAATCACAGCTTCACGTCAAAAGCGATGCAACCAACTAATGGCGGCTGCGCATAATCTATGCATCATTACATAATTTCGGAAAGGGTCTATTGGCGCGGTGGCTATAGGATGGCGCGCACTTTTGAAAGGGGTCTATGGGAGAGTTGAGACCAGGTCGCACGAGGTTAAACCGGTAACAACAAAATCTGCCTATGAGCACGTACCATTCCTTGTGCGTCGCCAACTATACGGTGAGAAAATGTTGCCAAAATATGTGTCCTTGTCGCATCGGAACGCGAGGAGAAGCACGCCAATCAAAAGGCAACAATGAGAACACGCGGGAAGCGCGCGATGACGAAGCAACCAAGTGTGCGTTGTCGCTGGTGGAGGTCGGGGGGAAGCAAAAGTACGGGGTCGCGTTTGGAGGGGCTAAAAAAAATTCGGAGGACACCTAAGCACTTCTTATGAGTTGTGAATGCGAAAGCATGAATGTCGTTCTTCCGCTTCCTTAGTTCGTCTGCGGTGTGGAACGGCCACGTTTCGCTACTGCCGAGGTTGCGGCTCAATATCGATGCCTCAGGCGCCGCCATGTTCCTCCGTGCCGAGAGAAGCAGAAGCAACGTTCGCAACCCCCCCCCCCCCCCCCCCAAGATGGCGGCACCCTGAGCGGTAGTTCCAAGATGGCGGAAGGGACGGGGATGGATTCTCCGGGATTTCCCCTGCGCCTGCTCGCTGACACTGGTCAGTGTGCTAAAAATAATTTATTTGCCTATAAATGCGAAGTGGTCAGGGCAAGAGCATATTAGAGGTGACGGAGATCTTGAATTAAGAAAACAAGCATGTGGATATTTAAAAGCAGAGAAAACCTCAACTTGCGAAGCTTTGTGGAGGGCGAGCGCACTTTGGGCAACAGCCACGTCACTGTGGACAAATTATTTTTGAGGGTGATGAAGATATCGTGGGGTTTGCGCTTTGCCTGGCCATTATTGCTCTAAAAAGTAAGCCACGCACGATGACCGTCGAGCTCCGGAAGAGTAGCGTTCACAGTTCGCAGTCCACAGTATCTTCGCGTCCCAGGCTCACAACTCGCTGCTCAGCGTCGCCGTGTAGGAACTGCGCTACGGATACTAAGAGGAAGTTTCAGGATAACGTGACCGCATGCACCGTAAGGTGCAGCACTGCAACCGAAAGATCGCGCGACCCCTTTGAAGCATAATTTTCAGCGCGCGGCACGAGCTTTGTCGTACCTGGGTAACGACATGCTAAAACTGTCTATTCACGTCATCTGCGTGTTTAGAGGCTTTCTTTATTGCTCTATCAGAAAGAAATATTTTAATATACCGTCTATTACATTGTGTACCGCGTTACCTGCAACGTTGAGAACCGCCTCGCCAAAACTGCCCATTCTAAGCTCTCGTCACGAACGGCTAGCGAACACAGACGCACTCAAATGCTTCAAGCTTTTCTTTATTAATGCGAAAGCATTAACTGTCCCATGGAGCGAAGCCGGCGTTGTCTCTAAGCGCCTGTAGCAGAAAAACGGCACCCAGAAGCGGAATTCCCAATGGCTGCGACGCGTC
>JABSTQ010011352.1:155000-317195 GCA_013358835.2 Ixodes persulcatus | reverse complement strand
CCGGAACGCAGGGCCTGCGACCACCGGCCTGCTCCCTCCTGGAGAACCCTGCCCAACTATTGAAAATGCGCCGGGGTGCGAGGGTGCGGGTACTACTAAGATGTGCTCGACCCTCGCGCGGCACATCTGAGACTTCCGCATTTCGCCGATGGCGCGCTGTAAGCGCCGTCACTCGGGGTGCTTTTGTGTCGCCGCACTGTCGCCGGTCGACACCGGGCGGCCGCTCAACCTGGCTTTAGCCCTTTGCGATAGGCCCTGCTCAGTCAGGGTGATAAATTTATTCCGCTCTGGAATCGACATGCCTGGCATATCGGTGGTTACCAAAGAGAGCGTCAGCGAGCAATTCCTCGCATTTCATAAGAATCGACTGATAACCTCGCACGAAAACATGCGCATTGCTTATAAAAACCGAGGCATCCGCGTCGGTCTGTTGCAGCATTTGTTTTTCATAAAGACTATGGTTGTGCCAATAACATATTGAGGTATTTAGCGCACAAGGTAGAGAGAAGAAGGACAGGACAGAAAAGAGCGCTACTCACAACTACGTTTACTGACAAGAAAGTAAGAGAAAGAAAAACCCAAATAATCCGCCGCAGGCTCGTGCATCTGCCACAGCCGCGTGAATGATAGCGGCTAGTTCATCCAGGCTCGCTGTGGGCCCTTCATTGTTTCTTCAAGGAATTCCCTTTCCTTGTTTGTTGTGAGTAGCGCTTTTCTGTCCTTCTTCTCTCTACCTTGTGCGCTAAATACCTCAATATGTTAGATTACCAACTAGCCCAAATGTCAACTTTACTGTGCCAATAAACAAATTTTATTTTGTGTCTATGACGTTTCACTATTTGTCAGAAACTGCTCGTGGCACGTTGTTCACCGGAGCCTCCGCATGGTTCCGGTGACACGTCATGAAGCACTACGGGTCTTCTGTGCACAAAACTGTTTCAACTTTCATTTCCCCCCCCGCCACACACAAAGCAACAATTACTGACAACACTGAAGAGACATCGCTGGGCATCCGATACACAAAGCGATAATAATGGGTGCACTGGACAGAACGGACCAGAATCTGCACAGAGTGACATATTGTTCAAGGCTCAAGTCACTACAATCAAGGAAAACGTTTGCTGAGTGCACGAGTTAGTAGACCTGCATTATGGCATTCGCCGCAAAGCATACGAGCCTGAAGAACAAGAGAGGTTAATGGACGAGCTCTGGGAGGGGACAAATGGATGTGCTCATATTTTATATACTAAATATTTGCAGTAGCAACCTTCAGTTGGGTGTCAGCACTCGTCATGTGTCCCAACTTGTTCTTCTGTCTCGTATGTCGTGCTGTTTTGCTATAAGTACTGCTAATTATAAAATTATGATACGTATAACAAACAATAAAAACTGCGCACGCCAGGAGAAGACACCATGAACGTGCTCCGCTGGTGCACGCGCAAGCAGCTTGCTGCTGCTCCTAGCATCGACCTTCTCGCGCCGCGCGCAAGCCGCAGGTGTTGGCCGGGCGACAGTGCGGCAACACAAAAGCACCCCGAGTGACGGTGCTTACAGCACGCCACCGGCGAAATGCGGAAGTCACAGACGTGACCCGCAAGTATCGAACACATCTTTAGTAGGACCCGCACCCTCGCACCCCGGCGCATTTTCATTATTTCTCAGGGGCCCTCCAGGCGGAGCAGCCTGTGTCAATGGCCACGCGTTCTGGCGTACAGGTTTTCATTCCAGGCTCACTGTACTTTCAAAGTAAGGTACATGCACTTTTTAACGTAATCATTCATTATGTCATTTCATTCCCCTACAGTGTTTTTTTTTATTAATTATTATGCATTGCCATAGGGGTAATGCATCAGTTACTCTATATCAGGGGTGGCCAAGCTGCGGCTCGCGAGCCGCATGCGGCTCTTCGCGTGTTAAAGTGCGGCTCGCGGCTCCCTTCCCTACCGCCCCCCCCCCCCCCACACACACACACTCCCCCGCCTCCCTCCCGGTCACAGGAGCACTTCCCCAAAAAGAGAAATGCAAGGCGTTTTAAATTCTTTAAAATCTTGTGCTACTGCTGTCATTACGTACACTTGGACTGCTTTTGACTCGGATAGATTGAAAGTAGTTCGAGTTTCGTTTATTTCTCTGGACAAAAGTTCCCCCCCCTCCCCCTCCCCCTCCCCTCCCCTCCCTCCCTCCCTCCCTCCCCCCTCCCCCCCCCCCCCCCCCCCCCCGGGCCACCCACGGCTCTGGGAAGTTTCGCGGTCTTGTTTGTGGCTCTTAGGCCGGGTCAGCCTGGCCACCCCTGCTCTATATACTATACATATACTCTTGCTGATGAACTATTTAATACAATCCACTTATAAATAAGGTTCCAGTTCCACGTTTTCGGACAGATCCGAAAAACTCTGAAAAATATTTGCCGGTAAAATTTTCGACAATTCAAGCTTATCCGAAAAACTCAGAATTCCGAGGTCACGATGGCAAAATAAAAATCAAAAAGGCAATATTTTACGAATGCTGTTCGTCAATGCACACGGTGGTTAGTAGCCCTGAAAACAAGCCACATCAGTATTTTTTTTTTTTTTCTTTTAGTCTAGGATTATTGACAAAAGGGAGTTTCGTCAGGGTTCGTTCAGTGCAAGGGGTCAGTGCAACGGGTCAGTGCACTTCTGGGTGACGACAAAAGCATTGTTCCAGTTTCCAGTTTAGACCATACTGTTGCGCTTCTTAGATAGAGGAGGGATTGTGCTCTTATAACAGTGAAAGATATGAACCCGCAGGTTTCATGGGAGGGGAAGGGAAGCTGAAGCGTTTATGCTTCCTAACAACTACGTCCAGGAGTTTGACTCTTTCAAAGTACCGGCATTTATTGAAGCAACACTTGTTCGCAAAGCTTGTCGTGAGGCAGGTAGTACAGCCAATCACAAGGGCACCAAAGCCCCCCCATATGTAGCTACAGATATATATCTCGATACCAGTGAGTTTTTTTTTTATAAATTTGAGGCACGTTTTTGCCTGAATTTTTTTTTTTTTTTTATATTGAATATTGAAAAACTGGAACGCAGTAAAATTAAACTCAAAATTTTAAAATTTAACAAAGCAAAACTACAATAAATCCCGAATTTCCAGCGGAAAATAAAGTCCGATAACAACCTTCAAATTTCACAAAAAATAAGCTCCGAAAACACAAAACCCTATTTATAAGGCACTTATTTGTATCGGTCTCATGGCCGCCATTACTTCACTCAGAGAAATGACTGGATGATGCCCCAAAAGACAATAGCGAGTTTTCACATATCAATACACCTTTTCTTTTTTTGAAGAGGTTGGCGAGTTTTTATACTCAACCTCGGAAGTTGTATATAATACTGGGAAAGCCTAGGACCCGAGCGCATGGTCCTTGAAGAAGCTGAATTTCACCGAAGTCAAATTTGGGGAACGTACTTCGAAGCCGGGAGTTGCACTTTTCTCGGAAAGTACCAGAAAAAAATACTTTTCAGTAAAGTACATACTAAGATAATGTACAAAATAAAAATTTTCTAAACCCACTTAAAGTAGTACTTTAAGTACAATGTATGTAAAGTACTTCCCAACATTGGTTCTACTGCTCCCATCAAAAAAGAAAACACTTCTGAAAGCTGGCAACTTGAGCTCTCAGCCCAAATTCGTCAAAACCAAAAGTTGTATTCAGAACTACAACGAAACGTTTTTCAGGCTTTTCAGACTTCTTTCCGCTCCTTAGTCTTGGCTGCCAGGTGCCATTAGTTTTTACCGCATTCACAAAAACCAACTGCACCGCCACTAACTGTACGAGTACTAAGAAACAAAGGTGTGATGCTGTTAAAATAGATGTAGCTGCTTATCTTTTCCCACATAAGACACAACACCTGGTGGCCAAAATGTGAAGCTGTGGAAGCAAGCCAAGAGAAGTTTCACTGGTGGGACAAGCTAGGCTGCATGTGGTTTACTTTGTCAATTTCAAGCATAATGCTAATAAATGCTCAACAATAGCACATTCATTCTAACATCTCTTTTATTCATTTGTTCAACTTACGATATACAGAGCGAGTGTAAAAGCAACGAGTGCACAATTATATTATCACGGAAGGGAATTGGCATCGAAGACTGAGTACTTCGGTCACGTTAGCTGCATGCACTACTACGACAAAATTGCCTCTAAATAAGCAGAATTAAAGGACCAAGCTTAAGAACAGTAGTTGTTTGAATGGACAGCAAGATACACGTATAGTATACCTCAAAATTATACAATGGGACTGGTGGCACATTTATTGACAAATGTCCTGTCCTGTTCTGGTTATATTCTTCCTCTCAGCTTTATTGTGGTCCCAGTGGTTGGTGTTCACCAAAAGGTATAGCCTGCTCCACCAGTTCCACTAAGGAAGGTGGACTTTTTCTGCCCCAAGACCACCTGATTTCCTTGCATGGCCGCAAGCTGAGCTGCATTGGGCATCACTCCCGGGGGTGGAGGCTGAAAGAGGATACCATGGTAAAATGAGTTCAATATCAAGAATCGACGCAAGAATCAGGGCAAACTGTAGGATAAGTTCAATGAACTTCCAAAGAAGTCAAAACAATGACACAATAAAAATAATGTTACATATCCCCGTTGCATTTAGACTGAAAGTAATGTTTGACAGAAGTTTATTTTAATGCTTTGTGTCTTAAATAAGGCAAAGTAAAAGTAAACAACACACTATATATAAAGTTACATGGGCTACTTCTAAATAACCTTGCTTAAGGTGGCCATCACGTACCACACCCTGAAAATTTAACAATTTTATTGAGGTGCGAGGATGGCGGCATAGACTAGTAAAATACAATAGACCCTTTCCAAAATTCAGTCTGGCCACTTTGATCACTATCATCATCTGTGGAACGGCATCTGTGCCATACCAATGGCGGCCTTCTAGTGACTGATAAAGGAAGACGTTGAGGATGCTCCTAAGTGGATCTTGCGAGGCCTGTACGACGCGACGTAGGAATGGAACACAAGAGCTACGCAAGTGTTTATGTCTAATAACTCAGATTCAGTCAATCTGTGGGTGGCGCACAATCGGCTTTAAAGCACTTTGGTGTATAGAATTTTCTCGAGGCATCCGAGTGGGTTGGAGCTTTGTTCTGAATGCAGGTTCTCGGTCACCATCGAACTGAAAGTGATCGAGAAAGAACTCTCACTGAACAATTCCCCGCGTGCCGTTGACTTGCGAAAGTGACGGTGCCGATACAAGTTCATTTCCGCCATTGATATGGCAAAACCTAAACTGCTTTACAAACAACCAGATGGCACTGAATTTTGGAAAGGGTCTATTTCCGCTGTTGTTTAGTAGCACGATAAATAATAACCATAACATCAGCATGCTTCTTATATCTTGAACAGATTGCTCAGTTTTTTTCTTCTAAATGCCCCGCTCAGGCAAGGCAAAGCAAAAGGTAAATTAGATGTTGGTGTTTAGATGGCATGAGGTCAGTCTGCCTTTAAAGTGTGGCAACACTGGTTTACGCTGCAGATGAGAAAGTTAGCCAGTGCAGTACGACTGCTAACCTGGGGTCCTTAACGTGCATCACGCAGCAGTGATAGTACATGACTGCACACCACTATGATGCTCATCAAGATCGAAACGGGCAGAAGCAGGGACTCAACCCAGGATCCCTGGGTTCTGCAGCAAACGCTTTTACTCCGCGTGCTCCAAGCTGCGGTTAGGTCTTGAAGCGCGAGAATCATCTAGGCTCGTTTGTGAGCTGATCTGCCTCAGTGCAGCCAATGGTGGTCCGATAATGAGCCTCATCATTTTGCAGTGTCACAGTGTCATTGCCTTGCCAATCTAAATGCTTCAAGATCAAATGACCACACTGCCTCCTCCATCTCGGCTAATTCCATCGACCCAATGCAGACATGTGCTTCCGTGCCCGATTTCTCCTAGAGCCACTGTATACGGTTGCTTTAGATGCCAAAGTAATGACACGAGGCAAAGGTATACTGATGCATGACACCAGAAGTAATAGTGACCACCAGTGTAGCCTTGAAAATGAACCATGGCAATGGGCACCTAGTGGCATCTAATTAACTTGCTAATTATTACTTTGAACTTGCACCCTGATGTTTGCCGCGATCAGTAACGTCGTTCCAAAGGAATAATATCTTGAATTCATGTGTCCTTTTCTCATTATCTTCAGACATACATTAAACTCCAAGTATATATGCCAAACATCAAAATAACTAAGAACCTCATTGATATGTTTTTCAGGAAACTGGGGAAATAAACAGTAAGACTCGGGAAAACATACGGAATGAGAATGCCATTCAGGGGGTGCTCTAGGGATGAGACAGATAGCGCAACTGTCCCAAAACAATTTATTTTAAGCAAACATTCGTAAATGTGAGCTCAAATTGGCTCATAAAATGTTTGTAAACATTCGTAGGTGTAAACTTAAATAAACACAGTGTAAAAGTATCTTCAGAAAAAGCTTCGAAATATTTGTTGGCGTGAAGTCAAATACGTTCAGAAAAAGCTTGTAATTTCCACCTGGCGCTTTTGGTGACTCAAATGCAGGCGAGCAGGGGGGTCCTAGTCTGCAAGGGGGCGTTTGCCCATGTCCTCATCGGTTTGTCCCCGCGCAATCGTGCACAGCACTTCAGCACACTAAAGCCGAAAAAGAAGTTTTGCTGGATGACATGCTGTAGAACACATGCAGGAGAGATCACAGCATGCTAGACGAGTTTTGACAGAAGTTTCTTTAATCGGCCCAGAACAGTACCAGAACATGCAGCGCGTCGGCCGGGCGAAGTCCTTGCAGCTTCTCTCACTTGTGGTGCGTGTGGAACCAAGCACCACGTGACAACACGGACCAGTAAACAAACAAAAACAAAACAAAGCACAGCGATGAGCCATCTTCATGCTGCTCGTTAAAAAATATGAATTTTTTTGTTGCCAGACTAAACATGTTGGCAATAAGATATATGCGAATGAAAAGGCGCTCGGCTTTTTTGGTGCGCACTTTTCGCAGATGTTTGATAGGGCTTGACTCGAAAAGCATTGTGTCTGGCAATATAACACCTTTTCTTTTTTTTTTTTTCTTACATGCAATACAATGCAATGGTGCATGCAATGCAAATGCACATTGTTTCGTTTTGTTAGTTCTGTCCATTAGCTAGTTCGTTTTTTCGCGCGATTCTCGGTTCCACGCGTGAGAAAAGCTGCAAGAACTGTTCACAGCCGACACACTGCAGCTTTCGGTACTCCCCCGGGTCTGTGTCAAGAAGCTTCTGTCAAAACTAGTCTAGCACGCCACGCTCCGTTCCACACATCCATCCGGTCTCTCGTCCGGCAGGACCTTTCTGCACCTGCGGTATATTGAGGTGTTGCACGCGAGTGTGTGCGGATGAGGACATGGGCAAACATTCCTTCGCAAGACCAGGACTCCATTGCTTCTACTCTGGCCCGCCTCGAGCAGGATTACGCCTGTGTTATGCCTTGGGTGAGTACAGCTAGTGGCGCTTCGCGTTAAGCCTGTCACGATGTTCTGTCTCGTGCTGCACGTAACAACAGCACATGATTCTGTGTCATATTAATGCGATAGCGTCGTGACCGTAACAACTAACGTCACACTCGCACGACGGGGCCAATCTGCAGTCGTTAAGTGGTTTGGTCGATCTTCGCTGTCCCTCGTCTCCCAATCCGTGTGAATGCGCTTGGGAGGCAGACAATCCGCGAACGTGTCGTCACGTGGTCGACCCGTCTGCGAATCGGTCCGAACGGCGCTATGTCGGCGGCTTTTAGGACGTAAGATCCGGGAAAGCAGACGAAGCGAGTGGGAAATTAATATGTGTGCTCTTACGGGAGCTCAGTGGGACCGGCACTTCTGAACGTAAAAACCGGGAGCATATCAACAAGGTTCCACTGTACCTAGGGGTATTCAATACATCTTTATCATGGCTACGGTGCTATTTCTGCACTTTTAGCAACCCGAAGAACAGTTTAGGTTACATCAAGTTTTACATTGAAGGCCATGACTAAACTCATTTGCCTTGTGGTCGACTGTAGGAAAAGCTCTTTGAGAGGCAGCGATGGTAGCCCAGCTACAACATGTGGGTGGAGAAAATTATTACTGAAAAAAATCCAGTTTTGTCTTTTGTTTGTTTCTTTCCCCTAGTTGTTTCAAAAACATGCTTCACTCAAGTCTCAAAAGATTGTGGCCATGCATCACTCCAGAATGTCACAGCCAACTCACATGAATTGTAAATATAGCCTAGGTACACTGTATTAAGTGTTGTACAGTAGGTAACCTCTCGTTATAACGAAGTCAACGGGAGGGCAAAAAAGTTTGATATAAGCGGTGATTCTATAAAAGCGATAAAACCGAAAAAACAATGCCAGCGGCTTTGAAGGTGGACAGGAACACTGCGGAGCACCCTGACCATATATTTAATCAAACAACCCGTGTTATGTTTGCTGTATGATTCTTGCAATTACTTAACATATTCATTCCAATTCTTTATTTGTGTTCCTCACAAACACTAGAAGATTGGCTGGGTTACAATTTAAAAGCAGGGAGTCGAGCCAGTCAATATTCTGGTTCGGTTCGGGTTCTGGTTCAGTTGCTTTGCATTTTGTTCCAGTTCGGTTCTACAGGTTCAGTAATGCTTTTGAAATAATGGTTCGGTTACCAGTTCCACCAAGCGCAAACCAGCTCAAACCGGTTCTTAAAAAAAATATCCACATCTCCTAGTCGTTAACAAGAAAAGTCGAGTTCAACACAATGTCAACTGCATTTAAAAAAAAAAAAAGAAATAGCTCGTCAGAAGTTGTGTTGTGAAAGTGAGGACAGCAGAACAGATAGTTATATGCTTAATTTCGTTTTGTGATCTTGACTTTTTCATGCAAACACCGTTTTACCAAAATTACGTGGTCAGGCAGGTGCTTGTAAACTATGAAAGTACAGTACTCACATGTTAAGTTAATCAGCCAGCCTTTCTATTCCAATACCAGCACAGATTAAAGCCAAAAAAAAAGGTGCGCCCAGAAAGCGGAACACTCTGATGAGTAGTACTTGACGAGACTAACATCTCTTTTCGAGACTGGACACGAGCCTTTTTTTTCCTCTCATGGGCCGCATTCAGACCGATTCTTTACCACCCGTAATCCAGTGCTTTAGAATGCAACTCATGCAGTACATGTGCAACGTGACGCAGTGGAGCCCCACCCTCCAAGACGTCAGAGTCGTTTGGCATGTCGCGAGGTCTTTGCAACCAGTCCCAACGACCAAAACTTTGCTGCAAAAGCTGCACTTGGAGCAGAAAATGATTCTGAAGCACAAAATCGTGTTCAACATGTACCACACAAAGTGGCCATCGAAGGATTAGCTCCCACTTTCTCTTAAACCTTATTAGTCAGACAGGAGCGCCATAACCATTTGCGATGAATTAGTATGATTACTAAAAAGAGGTAAGTCTGGTACTAATCCAAGAAGCCTTTGAAAAAAGGTGCTGGCGTGCATCCACGAGCAACACCAGAAGATCATCTGCTGCCTCGCCAAGGCTTGGAAGTCTATCATAAGCATTACTGCAAAATTCGCTGAAGTCGTCACAAGCTGCCCAAAGTGTGCAAAAATGAGAGCTCAGTTTCGCGAATCCTTGCCTTACGAGTCAAAAAGCTCTTATGTCTTCTGTATCGGTTCTGCCAGGAATCAGCGACCACGACGTCGTTATTGGTAATTTGAAATGCCCTCAAGCTAAAACCTCTAAATGCGTTCCCAGAAAGGTTTACTTCTATGATCAGGGTGCTTACTATTTTCCTTTCTTTTGGAGTTTGAGGAACTCAGTATATCTTTAAATATGGACAATCTTTGGAATACATTCTCATGTAAATTAAAGCATTTAGTAATTGATATTTATGTACCATCAAAAATACTACGGTCAAGGCAGCGCAAAGATAAGCCCTGAATAAACGGAGAGCTGCGGTTCATCATAAAGAAAAAAACTGTGTGCTAATTTAAGGTATCACAAAAACCAAACCACTGAGAGTCTTATTCAACTAGAATAAATAAATATTGTCTACAAACCGCAGCTAAAAACGGCAAAATAAAGCTTCCATAATTCTCTGGAACAACGTTTAAAAACAGATCCCAAAGCTGTATGGAAATATATTGGAAGTAACAGAAAAGAGGATACTGGAATACCGCCAATTGACAGTAATGGTACAATAGTATCTGATGATTGTGAGAAAGCATTATGCTTCAATAATTACTTCCACTCGATTTTTTCCCAACCAGTCACTGACGTGACTGATCATTTTCTAGCTGAGTCACTCTCTCCAATGTCGAACTTAGAAATAAATGCTGACAGAATTCGGAGCATCCTTCTAAACTTGAACGTAAATAAGGCCCTGACGAAATCGCAGATCGCGTTTTGAAGGAATGTGCTGACGTGGTTTCCTCTTATCTCTCTATTCTCTTCACAAAATCCTTGTCATCCTCAAAGCTGCCGGCAAAGTGGAAGGTAGCCAGCGTTGTGCCTGTGCATAAAGGTGGATCTAAGAATAAAGTAGATAACTACCGGCCTATATCTCTTCTACCCACATGCTCGAAACAGCTTGAGCACATAATATTTAGCACTTCAGTCAATCGTCTAAACACGAACAACTATTTTTCTCCCTTCCGACATGGATTTAGAAACAGCTTCTCGTGCGAAACGCAGTTACTCGAATTGTTTCGTGATGTGGCGTCTTCGTATGATAGAGGTTCTCAGTTGGATTGTGTTTTTCTTGATTTTAAAAAAGTGTCCGACTCTGTTTCACACGAATTAATTTTACTTAAATTATCCTCATTAAATATTCCAGTTAATGTGTTATTGTGGCTAAGAGATTACTTTACTGAGCGAAAGCAGTGCGTAGCAGTAAACGGTAAAAAATCAACATATGTGGATGTCACTTCGGGGGTCCCGCAGGGATCCGTTCTAAGTCCCCTTTTATTTCGAATTTTCATTAATGACATTACCATGGGCATAGAGTCAAGTATTCGTCTTTATGCCGACGACTGCGTGATATATCGATCTGTTCAGAACTCTGTTGATAGCACTGCTCTGCAACGGGATATAGACCGCATTTCCGACTGGTGTGAAAGTTGGCACATAAATCTAAACATTGATAAATGTCATCATGTGCGCTTCACAAAAAAAAACTAAACCACTGCGTTTCTCATACAGCCTGAATGGCACTACACTGACCATAACTCCAGAGGTAAAATATCTTGGGATAACCTTTACAGAGCGGTTATCTTGGCAGTCCCATATTAATAAGATAACCGCTAAAGCGACTGGTATGTTGTATTTGTTTTTGGACGCAACTTTAGAAACTGCCCTCCCAAAGTTAAGGAGACATTGTATTTGACAAATATAAGTCCCATTCTTGAGTATGCTTGTGTACTCTGGGACCCCCAGATACAGTATCTTTGTGACGACCTTGAAAGGGTTCAAAACAGAGCAGCGAGATTCGTGACCGGAAATTATGATTATACTGTAAGGTCGAGCCTCCTAAAAGACTGTCTTGGTTGGCAGCCGCTAAAATGCCGAAGATTCGCTTTACGTTTAAAACTCTTTCATAACATTTATAATAACAAAACGGGCATCAACAGGGGATTGTTTCTTCAGCTACCTCACTTCATATCACGCAGGGTAGATCATCAGAATAACGTTTGCGAATATTCATGAGGCACTAATAACTTTAAACACTCTTTTTTCCTCTTACCACTCATCAATGGAGCTGTCTACCCGAGTCGCTTGTCATGATATCATCCAACAATGTGTTTTTTTCCAGACTTATCGAAGAGTGCTTGTACCTTATCTCCTGATATGTCAAATGTGTTAATAATTCTATAAAGCTTACTATTCTTCTTGTTCTTGCCACTAGCAAACTTTATGTGACAAACCTAGAGTTTGTTTATTGTTTTCCTCTGGCTGTATATTTCCCCCCCCCCCCCCCTTCTGTAATGCCTTTGGGCTCTGAAGGGTATATTGAATAAATAATTAAATGCCTTAGAACAGCTACTTTCAAACTCCCATAGCGGGAAGTAGGTGCTGAGATGTTTGAACTGAAGACTCTCAATACCTGCTTACTGTTGATTACTACTCCAAGTTATATCGAGTTGAGTCATAAAGCCCCTGAAAAGCTTCTTTGTAAGGCATGAACCACCAGGGTTGTTTAGATCTGACAACGGTCCCCAGTTCAGCTTGTCGGCTTTCCAGAGATTTTCAATAACCTGTAAGTTTCAACACCTAACAAGCAGCCCATGCTAGCCACACTCCAATGGAAAAGTAAAGCATATGGCAAGAATACTCAAAAGTTCTCCAAAGAAGATCCTCAATCCTTATTTTGTTCTACTGAACTACCAAAACATGCTGGGTCCCTCTAGGCAGTGATCCAATCCAGTTGCTGATGGGTCAACATTTAAGGAGTAGAGTTCAGCGAGTCTAGCTTCGGGAAACAAGCCCCATAGCGAGGTTTGTTCAGGTGTCTTCAATACCAATGTCCTATTGAGTCGAGAAGGATTACAACCTTCTATGCAGACACAGACGAAAGCTGGTTGCAATACCAGGCCCAAAAGGGAACTAGAACATCTCTAAACAAGTGGTTCCCGGCATGCTGCCCCCTGGCAATCAAACCCAGAGCCTTCCTATGGCATCATCAGAAAGCCAAGCCCTGGATTGGTCAGAAGACCAATTAGTGCGAGAGGCTACGTAAGTTACGAGTGCGAGAGTGCAAAAAGTGTGAGAGCCTTTTCGCCAATGAGCCTCCTGTCAGTTTGCGAGCACCCCGGCCGTAGGCCGGCGCTTTGCCTCAAAGCCACCGAGGTGGCCCGTGCACCGTAACAAAGATTGAGCTTGTATGTTAGCTTAGATAGGCCTAAATAATTTCAGTCTCACGGGAATGCTGGCCGGTTTGTTGGCAGAAAACCTTGCGCCCGCGTCGAAGGCATCGGGCACGTGGTAGACAGTCGTCTGATTCGCCTGAGGCACGACGGGCTGCTGCGGGTAGGAGGCCCCCGCATACTGGGGAGGGGCCGGCGGGGCCTGCCCGTAGCCTTGCCCCGGGGCCGGGTACATCTTGGCCGCGTGGTCCATCGGCTGCGTTGTCTGCGGCTGGGGCCAGTAGCCTCCCCCAGAGGGCAGGCTGTGCGACGCGGGGAAGCCCCCTGCCGGGTACGGGGCGGGATACGGGGCCGTGTACGGAGGAGGGGGGTCTCCGGGGTAGGCCGGTGCAGATGCCCCCTGCAACGAGATTTTTTTTCGCAGAATGCCATTTAATGGGGGTGAAGTTGGGATAAGAGTTGCGCCGCCATCGTTGTACCGTGCCGCTGTCAGCTAAATTTGGCGGGTGCATTTCGAAAGCAGTGAGCACGGTGTGGTGTGGTGGCGAGTGTGTTTCGAGAAATGCAAGACACTAGTAGGTATGAATCAAAGAGAGTGATGCAAGATTGTGGTATCCCTCAAAATCACAAGAAATTAGACATATTGTAATATAAAATAATTCCTTAGATATCTGGTTGTACTAAGGATATCAAACAAGCATGAGGATGCACAGGCCAAATTTACTTCCCCTTTTGAATCAGATGCCACGACCCCTTCTCATTCCAAAAAAGCTTTCAAGGGAAGTCACACTCTGCCCCAGCCCTTGAAGTTGTGTGTGTGCTGAGGGAGTATATAGAATTATTTTAATGTTGTTGATGTAGTTACAATACTTTTAAGTTTGAAAGAATCCCCCCTTATCTGCAGTAATCCCTGTGATGTGCAGATATGTGGTGTAAATATAGTTGAAGAAATTAGTTAACTTTCATCTCCTGCTGGATTCCATTAGAACAGACTGGCATTTGTGCAATCACTAATGCTTAGCACATGTAGTCATACTGCATTCATAAAATCGCCCGTCTACAGTGCAGACGTAATATGCCATACTTGAACGCAGACTGATTGATTGGTTAATTGATGGATGAAATTCATTGCTCCAGTTTTGCATAAAGGCTACCAAGGTCATAGAGAATTAAGAAGACTGACTATTGCAGGCATGACATGTAGGGAAAAAAAAAGGTAAAATGTACAGTAGCGATAAAACATGAAATGGTGAACATGCACCGTGTGCTTCTAGCATTTCTCCTATAGTATAATTAACACCCATACAACAAGTCTGGTCTATTAACAAAACCTACAAGTGCAAACAAGCAGCTGAAAGCGGAGTCAAAGCATGGACATAGAGCGCGTGCAGGAGGCAGGGTGTTAGAAAAGAGCACAAAAAGAGTTTTATATTTGGCATATACCTAAAATGTTGTGCGTTTTGTATACAAGTGTTACTTCTGTTTTGTTATTTGCGAAGCTCGTGGGCATTGTGAAAATGAAGACCTCCGAACTCTGTTTACAAAAACCAATGTTTTTTTTTGTTTTTTTTTAATAATAAACATATGCAGGGCAGTGCGCTGCCTTTCCTTGGTCTCGTCAAGATTGCCGTCTCCTTTACTCACCTATACGTTTCTTTTCCAACAACTAATGAAGCTTCACTCTACAGGCATGCACGTGGAATGCACACCTCTCAAGGCAAGAAATAAAGTGACTTGAGATAGCTTGTCACTTTCTTGCCACTTCCAGTATAGAACAATTAAGATCACTTTGGACAAAAATAACAGAAGCTCACAACTTAAATCTACTTTTACAATTATAGATCAAAACCTCCTGAGACAATTGTTGTTTTTTTGTCTTGTTTTTCAGGTCGGCCCTTTTTGACGTGTCCCGTTTCTAGAGGTAAACAAAACAAAAAAGCTGTCATCTGCGGAAACAAGGCCCATTCTCCAGAATGTATGAAAGGGACACTGAAGACGCAATTCCCAGACATTTTTACAAAGAGTGCCGTCCACTTCCCAAAGGGGAATTAATAACTCTCACAATCATTCCGAGACCAACCTCTCCTCGCAAAGCAGAGCACGCAAAGACTGGCTGCAACCGCTGGAATTGTAGGTACCACCGAAAGTCCGAGAGGATGGGGCATTCCAGTTGAACTACGCACAGGCGACCAGACGGGTACCGGAGTGTAGGGCTTGCATTCGGCCATTAATCTCCGCGTTACGTGTGCTACATCTTCGAGCTGGTTCACACTTTAGCGTTTGAGCTCGGGGGCCTTGCGTTTTGCAGCGACCGCTTATGATGAGACCGAAGATTTTGCAGTGTTTGCAAGAACAAATCTACTATCTAAGAGAAATGGTTCCTGATAACAACGTCAGAATTACTTCCGAGCCCACGGTGAAAACAATGGTGGATAAAAAAATTATAAAAATATATGTGCGGGTTGAAAGAGTTCCGGGCTCACCAAATAGATGGCGCCAGAGGGCCCTCTTGTCATTGGTGGATACGAGGAATCGAAACGCACTCGAGCACGTTGAAAGGCAAAAGTGTGAACCGGCCCTTACAAGGATAAAGTGAAGGCTTCGACAATCGCTTCGGTGTCCTTTTAATTTAGGGGAAAACCAAGGATCTGCCGTAGCAACGGGACATTACCTTAGGCAGAAACCCGAAATCCCAACGCCACTGTCTTCGAGAGCAGTCCGTGCAACGGAGGAAGGTCGACAACATGCCGGGCGAAGTCTGAGTGTCCGGCAGCCCTTTAGCTGCTGCGACGCTTGCGAGAGGATTCGCAGCCCCAAAACGAGAATTAATCCCGGTGGATCTTACAATGGCAAAACGTACAGACTATACTCTGTTTCACCTTGTCTCGTACCGCAGGAAAGGCTACAAGCGCGAGCTACTTGCTCTAAAGCACATCTCGGCGGCACACGCTCTCGTGCACCAAGGGCAGCTGCCAACGTTATGAGCTCGCGCTTCTAGCCTTCGCTGCGGTACAACATAAGGTGAAACGGAGTATAGGCATTTCCTCCGGGTTCGTGCAAGACGTTAGAAGGTGAATGCATCGACAACTTTGTGTAATGCAGAGCGGTGGTTCTCAAGCTTATCTCGAGGAACCCCCCTGGTATTGGCAATGATGCGGTAAGGCGACGGGGAAGCCTAAAGACCTCGTAATCAATAACACACCTACTAAGGAGTGTTTGGCTTATAGTTATGCATTGATGCGTGGCTCAGGCCTGCTAAAATAGTACTGTAACTTAAAATGGCTAGGTAGCATTTGTTAAAAAAAATGACCGCATCTCCACGTGGTGAATGATGTTGATTGGGGCGAAGCTCTGGTGGTGCTGATGATACTGATTTTATTGTTCATAGGTAGTGCTGATGGTGCTGATTTTTTTTTTATTGCTCATAGGTAGTGCTGAGTTCCGGGTTGCGTTTCGACTTCATTATTACTGCTTTATGGTCGGTGAAATGCAAAGCCAGTGGTTCTTCTAGCGGATCAGCTTGGATCCGCTAGAAGCCGTGGGAACGCATCTCCACCGCTTAAGTCAACGGTCCATGTCAGAAAGAGAATGTGTGGTATGGAACGTGGTTATATACGCATTTGAGCATTTGACCGCAGCGCCCTCTCGTCTACAAACGTTGAGCCAATGCATGCAAAGTTTAACGCGATTATATGCGCATTTGACCGCAGCGCCCTCTCCTGTATAGACGTTGAGCGGCTACATGCAACGTTTCATCCATGACATCCCCAGCTCTTGAGTTACTACCACATCTCAGAGCCCCCTACTCGTCCCGCAGTCGCGGCCGAGTGGTTAAGGCGATGGACTAGAAATCCATTGGGGTCTCCCCGCACAGGTTCGAATCCTGTCGACTGCGCAAACATTTTTTTTTTTTTAAGAGCACGGACGCCAGACAGACGGACGGACAAGGCTAGACCTTAAAGGGCCCATGAAACGAATTTTGGGCTGGAGTAAATCACTTGATATTGGGATTTTACTAATAGCACATCGTTCAGTGGGCCGAAAGAAAAAAGGTACAAAGTCAAAAGCCTGACTTTCGGTACGAAAATTTTGAAAACACAGCGGACTATTTCGTACCTCCTTCCCTTCGTAAGCTCTCTGCCTTTTCACTGTGATACATCCGCGGACCCCGCAGCGCGTCACCGGGCACCCGCAGCGCGTCACCGGGCCCAAACGCACGTCACACGGCACCGGACCTCACTTATTCCCTTCACCCTAAGCTGACATTGTGGTGGAAGCTATGCGCTTGCCGGACCAATCAGCCGCCTCTCTTTCATCACCTGACCTCATTCTCTGCGCGTCGGTATGCGCGAGAGAGTGTGATCACGTGGAAAAAGTGTGGCTGGCCCAACGAGCACGTAGCTTCCACCTCACTGTCAGCTTCGGGGTGTTGGGGTGGGGAAAACAACTGTTGTCTGAATTTTGAGCGACGGGATAATCTTCTAGGGGGACAATGGCTGTGTCCGGCTACACAAACGAGATTCCGAGCAAGAGGGGCTCCCCCCTTTCCGTCTTCTTGGACTGTTTGGTAGAATGCGCGACGTACGAGTTGAGGAGGAAAGCTAAACAGGAAAAAGTTGGAAAAGCGTTTCATGACTCCTTTTATAAATAAATAAAGGATCGATCATCACCCAGAAAGCTACTCAGAAAGGGGAATGCTGCCAACAAGAGATCAGCCAGTGAAGCACACATATACCACTCCATTGATATTTGGCTGCATACCTACCAGCAGATACAGCAAGGATAAAGATGTTTACTTGACTATCATACAAAAAGGAGAGAAAGCCTTTCTTTATTCATTAACCATCTTCGTCAAACAAAATGTTTTGGGGATTAAAACCGAACCTTAGCATACCACTGTCGCAGCAGGCGATGCTGTTTGAGGGGCTGCATTTATGTTTCGTTTATGTGAAATTTATATTAATGCAGTAAAATATGTTGAAAACAAACCAGAAATGCTACAATAAAACTAGACTTATCGGTTGCCAGTCATCACCCTCGCTCTCCCTTTACTTAGTTCGCCAGTTCCCTGCCCCCTTTCCCAACCATTAAAAAAAATAAGATAGTCACACTTTTATAAACTGGGCCCAAGCAATGTGCAATCAGAACGAGTCGGACCACGCCAAGCGGCATTCGTTTCCGATTCACGCATTTCTGAAACGGAAACGACTGTTACATATGTCAGTGCAAACGCGCACAAGCAATGGAATAAAACAGAAAGATATGCGTGCTGCGTATGCGATACTCACCGGGTACATGGGGAGCCCCTCTTTGTGGGGTCCTGGATAGCTGCTCATTCTCTGCGCTGCCTTGGAAGCCTTTCCTCGATCTCGGGGACCTTCGACAGACCTAGGGCGGAACGCGACTCCGAGACCTTTAGCACCTCTGCGACGTAGCTTATCTGTAAACAAGTAGCCCACAGCACGTACACTTGCCAACCCCGTAGGGGTGGATGACACACCAACGCGAAGACGAAGTGTAAACAAACCTTACCGTCGATCCGTTTTACTACTCAATTCGTGATGAGCCCAATGCTGGGTCCGCTCAAGCCTGCCTGCCTGCCTGCCTGCATTGCCGCTGAAAAAGAGAACGTTACTGCTCCCTTGTCACTCGCTAATAACCTCCCGTCCGACTCGATGACGAGTTCATTCTCCTTGATTTACGTGACGGTGGCGATGACACGATCCAGCCTTCGCCGCTGCAACGCGGAACGCTTCAACTGGATCGAAACGCTCATAAATAATGGTTATGACTTTAGAGTAAAATGCATGTCTCCAAACATGGAAGAAACAACAAAACAGCTGATTTGAGCCCACGTTTGAGTCACCAAATCTAACGGTGCCCGGCAGTGTGTTCGCATCAACACGTAGATTCCGACAGTTGTTACTCGCGTGCTGGCCACTATGGACTAGCGAGGCTCTGAAACGAAACTGAAACTAGTCAAGTTGAGGGCGGTACCATTGCGGTATTGTGTGAATTTGCATATTGTTCCCACCTATTCTTCGTCCTAATATATTTTCCAGCGTTGAGCGGCAGCACGCGTATTTAGAAAGGGTTTGTTACACCGACAGTTGTTACTGGGAGCCTCCCGGCCTCCCGGGGGAATCGCGTGGTCGTCCTTCGCGAAATCTCCGGTGTCTTGAGCGTGCACGCACAGCCAGAGCACGCGTCGAAGAGCAACGAGCCCGTGCAAGAGGCCAGGAGTTCTAAAGAGACGTCCCGCCGTCCTAACTTTTATAGTGGCGCTGTAGCCGGCACCCCAGTCTACTCCGGTCCGAGCCGGCAAACTTGTACGCCGACCTCGGAAAGTTTGTAAAGGGTCCAAAGAACGCAACTTTCAGTTACGACACGCGAGTGGGATCGAAATCGGAAACTAAAATGGCGTGAAAATCCTCAGAATCGTGCTTAGGAGGCGTCGAAGGACCGACTTCGACGCCAGAATGATTTACGCCTCAGGTAGCGTAAAGGCACCCCAGGCGAAAATTTCTGACTGGGACCAGTTGGCACCGCAACTGGTTTCAACTGGGACTAACTGGTCCCAACTGGGAATCAACTGGGACTAACTGGTCCCAACTGGGAATCAACTGGGACCAATAGGAGTCCAACTGGGACCAGCTGAGGGGTCAACTGGTTTGAACCATTCCCAGTTGGAAACAACTGGTTTGACTCCCAGTTGGGAATGGAGTGAACTTTGACCAGTTAGGGAAGTAACTGGTTGGAGCGATTCCCAGTCGGACTTCAAATGGTTTTCCCGTTCCCAGTTCACACGGGGCAACAATTTTGACAAGTTGGGGTGTATTGACCTTTGCTAATGAAGAAAACTAAAAACACTTACATCTTTAGATTTATACAAATAGGGAAATTTTTAATTAATAGGTACATTTATATTTTATAAAAATAATAATAAAATTTTAATTAACTAAATAATTTCTTTTAATTGGAAAATATAATTAATGACATAAAATGTGTTTACCTAATGGACATTTAGTGCATTATTAAAATGTATTAAAACATTTATTTAAATACTATTTTTTCTTTTTTTTTTAATAAATAAATTTATATCTTTTGGCCAATCAGAGCAAGCCGGCCGCCGTGGCACGCGGGTGGTACGCGCTGTCGACAGATGGCGCTGCCTATGCGACGCCGGAGTCGGACGGACGACGCGCCGTAGAAGACGCGACGCGGTAGAGAAGGGTCGCCATCGCCGAAGTTGGCGTCGTTATGAAAATGTCGAAACTTCAGCTGCGCTTCTTTGGACCCAACTGTAGACACACCATAGCGGCAGCGGTGAACTTCGAGGATGGAAAGATGCAGTTCAGCGATCGGAGGGCACTCGGGAAAGACCGGACGGAAGAGAAAACCGCCGCGGAGAGCACAATGGCGAAAATGGCGGGAGGTCTACCCCGAAAATGTTCGACTGTTGTGACAGGGGCAGTTGGAAATGTTGGATTGCAAGGTGGGAGCGCTACCGCATCCTGTCAGGACTTCAGCTTCGCAAGGCGGGAACAAGGGTGAGCACCTTTCTTCACGCGATGGGGAGAGAAGCTGAGGACGTCTTCACTAAAAGACGCCCGCGGCCAATCTTCCTTCATCTCACGAATACTACCTCTGAAAAAGCGACTCAGTCGTCGCAAGCAAGTGGTAAACCCGGAGCGTGTGCGTCACCGAACCTATTATTTAGTTTTATTCTCCAAGTTTTTGACAATAAAGACTTGTCAACCTTCCATTTTGTGCCGTGTTTCATTGTCGCTGGAGTTGGCACCAGCGGTAACTGGGACCAACTCCAACTGGGACCAGTTGTAACTGGGACCAATTCCAGCTGGGACCAACTCCAACTGGGACCAGTTGGACAACTCCAACTGGGACCAGTTGCAACTGGGAATTGTTCCATAAACCAGTTGCAACTGGGACCGACTGGTCCCAGTTGAAAATTTTCGCCTGGGACTTGGATTGTTCATGTTCGAATGTTTCTCTCCCCTATCATTAAATTGCCATGCGTGTTCTATAGACCTTTCCAATGTTTACAAAATCACAGTCCAGCGTGCGATCTTCACAGCCCAGCACGTGCGTGTTCGTCGCTTCGGAAAGCGAGCAAAGCACGCGCCATACGCACGAACGCTCAAGATGGCACCGGCCACAAGCTCGTTTTTGGAAAGGTCTATACTCCGCGACAACTTTTCTTGGCAATGAAGTGGAAGGCCTGCGTTCCCTCTCCCATTTTGAGTGTGCGCGGGCTCTCCTCCTCTCCCCGGAAATGGGAAGATGGAGAAAGGAGGAGAGCCCGCGCACACTCAAAATGGGAGAGGGAACGCAGAAAAGTTTGGCACGAGCGGATACGACTTCGTAAAACGAGACGGAAATATCGGCGCCTGCACATAGAAAGCTCAGATGACCGAGGTTAATTTGTGGCGCCATCTCCCGATAGGCGCAGCCAGCAGACAACAGAGTGCAAGCGGGCCCTAAACTCGTCAAACACAAAGTTGGAGCCGAAAGTTCGCGGAGCGTGCCGATTAGACGTCGGCGAAAAAAGCGCGAAGTAATCGTCGTGATAGGGCAATCGGTGCACTCTGCCAATTTTGGCCCCAACTTTGGGTTTGACATATTTGGAGGTCCTGGAGCGAGGGGACAAAAAAGGACGGACAGACAGTGCGTCGCCTGCTCACTGTGCCTGTCAAGAGATGGCGCCATAAGTTAATAGCGTCGTTGACTCGTTAATCTGCGAACATCTTCGAAATTGACACGTTTGTTACTCATTTTTTTAAAGGAAGTGAACTACACCTTGAAATTCCACGCGGTAAAACTAAACCTGCTCAGTGCACATTCGGTGAAAGTTTAAGCTTTCTACGTGCAGGCCAACGAGGTAGAGTGCAGGCGCCGTTTTTTTCGGCTTGTTTTTTTCAGCGTCGGATCCGTGCGAAAGAAAAAAAAAAACTTTTTTTAAAGAGGCTAGATGGAAAAATAATATTATAAAAGGAATTTACAACAAAGAAAAAAAGATTTAGAGCTATATTTACGGCGCAAAACGAATTTGTAGTTGGCGCCCGCGGAAGCCGCCGCTGGTCACGTGGTAGGCCCGCGCGCCGCCGCAAAGTCATGCCGCCGCCGCACGCTGAGCGTTGTGCGACGCCGCTTCAACGCGTTTCTCCACGCCGCCGTCGCTGCAGCCGCACAAGGACGACTTCTTGGACGACGCCTGAAAGACGACGTCTAGGACAGTCTCAAGGACGACGTCTAGGGCGACCTCAAGGGCGACGCCTAGGACGACCTCAAGGACGACCTCAAGGACGACTTCTAGGACAACCTTGTGGACAACGTCTAGGACAACCAGGGACTAGGGGTGTCGCGAACCGGCCGAGTTTCGAGTTCGACCAGGTTCGACTTTTTCAAACTTTTAGTGGAAAATTCGACGAACCTTGTATCGAGGTTCGACTCGTGTGCGCATGCGCGACAGGCTAACAAGTTGGCTTCGGATTGGATGGTGATGGCTAAGGAATGAATTAAAGGGATACTACAACGAAATTTCGGCGCTCATTTTTTGGTCCATATCTGTTCAAAAGAGCAGTATCACATGAAACATACCAATATCTTGTTAAAAAAGTCTCGAAAAGGAATTTTAAAACAAATTAAACGATTAGCAAAGAGCACCTGGTGGATGTCGCTAACGCCTCGTTTGTAATGCTCGTCTAGGAACCTTGACAGCTAGTGACGGAGGTTGTCTCGCCTCCGGCCACGACGAGAGAAGGGGGGAAGGAGGAACTCCCCTCTTCCCGAGAATCCCTTGTGTGTCGCAGAAGTCGCTATTGTCCCCCTACAAGATTATAGAAGATTAACCCGTCACTCAAAATTCGTACAAAAGCAGCCGCTTCAGTGGCTGGAACGACTAGGCCATCCTCTCGGCGTCAGCCTCGCCGTAGCTTTGCTCGTCTCGAGACGACCTACGTCACGATTGCGTTGGATGTCACGTGCTCTAAGCTGGGCCTTCTTCGAGCGCTTGCCAGAGAGGGCCGTTTATAACGGAAAATACAACCACCAGGATCAAAATACAAACGTGCGATTGTCATTTACGGATATTGTGGATCATATTCAACCTATTTTTGAACACGACGGGAATATTTCAAATTTCATTGAAGTATCCCTTTAAGGGCAGCGCTGATTGGTTATTTCAGTTAATACAGTACGAAAGACTAAGTTATTAACTTTTTCAGTGATTAGAATTAGTTTCTTTTTATTTGCAACTGTTCATAAAATAAAATAACCCTTTGCATAAAAAAAACTTTTCCAAACCTAGACATGCTTGTATCAAGGTCTGGCCACACTGTCCACAAAGTCGAACCGGTCGAATCTGGTGAAAAGTTCGAAGGTTCGTCGAACCCTGAAAGTTTGACCTAAAAATCCGATTCGACAAAAGTTCGCGACACCCCTACCAAGGACCACTTCTAGGACCACTTCAAGGACCACTTCTAGGACGACTTCTAGGACGACCTCGAGGACAACCTCAAAGACGACTTCTAGGACAACCTCAAGAACAACTTCTAGGACGACCTCGAGGACCACATCTAGGACGCGCCTAGAGAAATTCAGCCTTTCGACTCTGGCGAAAACCAGAGCGGAAAGGCTGGAAAGGTTGCCGCCATCTATGAGCAAGGCCGGCAAGCTGGTTGTCTGGTTGCCGCCGTCACTCATAGATGGCGGTAGCTGTCCAGAGTTTTGTGTCGACATTTGTTTGGTACCGGTCACGATCCTCGCGAACCTAGCTCTTAACAGCTCCGCTGTAAAAAAAAATTTCCAAATGCCGAATTCGAAGTTCCCGCGCGATCCGCGCCGGTGCGTTGACGTCAAATATTGCGAAGTCCTGAGAGTCGACTTTCTTTCCCGACTCCGTGCTGTTGCTTGGCTGTTGCCACCGCGACCCGGAGCGAGGAGGAAAGGAGCGCGGGAGATGAGGGCGCAAGCAGACCAAGAGAAACCGGTTTTATTTGGTGTGAGCAGTGGCCCAGGCGGCATGTTTTCCGAGGGAGGATACAATTCCAGAAGGCGACATCACACCGGACTCCGATTTTTGGTACTTCAAAAAGAAGGGCCCGTAGTGCGTTCGCAAATACGTTAAAAGATATGCTTTACGATTGCCATTATTAAATGTTATAAAAATGACGCCTACAAAGCTTCTAAATTTCATGATTCTTGACGTCACGAATCAAAAGAAGCGAGGAGGCGAAAAGGGGGAGAGGAAAGTAGCAAAAATAAAAAGGCGCGCGCGCATGGTAAATTTTTTTTTTTTGCGATGCGTTTTTTATTTGCATGTCTATTACTACAACTTGCATCGTTTTAGACAATAAATCGTTCAGCCTTTCCACTCTCGTGAAGAAGGAAGAGCAGCGGAGCTGTACTCGATACACTGTGTGCTTCTTCTTTGTCGTCATCTGTTTTTCGCGCTGTTTCCTTCGTCAAATTCCCACCAACGCGCCCAACTATCCATTCTTCTATTATAGCTGGAAAGGTTGCCGCCATCTACAAGCGACGGCGGAGACCATACTGGTTGTGTGCTTGCCGCCGTCGCTTATAGATGGCGGTAGCTGTCCAGGTAGGTTTGTGTCGACATACACGGAGACGATCCTGGGGAACCTAGCCCTTAACAGCTCCGCTGTAAAAAAAATACGACCCTTGGGGTGTCAGTGCCCCTTTAAGAAAAAGGTAATTTTAATACTTTTATACACTAGTTTCACCATCAGTGTCTCACCGAAGGGGGGGGGGGGGGGGGGAATTGGGGGTTCAATGACCCTCCCCCAAGCCCTTTTTTTTTTTCTTGACGCCGAAGGTTGGTAGGGCGAGAGAAAAAAATACATTTCTACCCGACGGGTTCGAACCTTTCTAAAATTCAGTCTGCTCACTTCACTCGCTATCACTGATCTCTATAGACATAGAGATCAGTGCTCGCTATCATAATCGGAGTGTTGGACATTTGTGAAAATATGGCTAGCAGCGATAGCAGCATACATTCAGGATTGCCACCTGCCCGATTTTTGACCGGCACGGTCGTTTTTTTTTTTATAAAAGCTTGGCCAGTTGCCGGTCTGTATCTAAAACCGGCTGTCCGTTGCCAGTTTTTCCAACTACCCAGGACTCGGGCAGGTACCTGGGGGAGGGGGGGGGGGTTATGGGGCCTGGGCCCCCCCGAATTCTTTCATTTTGCTGGGGCCTCCTCTCCTCCCTCCCCCTCATACACCAATTTGTCATGGGCGGGCCCACTCCGAATCAAAATCCTGGCTACGTGCCTGACCCAGGTGCGATTTTATTTTTCCTTTTTTTTTGGGGGGGGGGGGGGGATTTATTATTATATACTCCGTTTCACCTTATGTTGTACCGCAGCGAAGGCTAGAAGCGCGAGCTCATAGTGTTGCCGCTGCCCTTGGTGCACGAGAGTTTGTGCCACCGAGATGTGCCCTAGAGCAAGGAGATCGCGCTTGTAGCCTTTCCTGCGGTACAACGCAAGGTGAAACAGAGTATAGTCTATAGACCATCAACAGTATCGGATATATATACGCATATGCATTGTCTATTTTTAAGCTAATTTTGTATACAATGTCCCGGTTCCTGAGTTTGTTTACTTAGAAGCAAAGAAGACATAATTTGGTAAAAAATCTGGCATGTTTACGATTCAGTGTAGCGTGCAGAATCTTTGCGATTTACCGAAGATCAGAGAATGGCGAGCAAGACATCACTTTGAATTCAAGGACACAATCCTTTTGTAATTCACGATTCGAGAGGTATGAAAACATGCTCGCGTTACATAAATTTACGAGGGACCATAAATTTTCAAGACATAGGCTCGTGTCTGTGATCGTGGTTTATAACCGCGTTCACTAACAAAACATCCAGAACCAGCAATTTTTTTAAACAATATATTTACAGTCGAGCGGGTTATATTACACCCGGATATTTCGATTTATTGTTTATATCGAACAATCCAAACATCCCCTTGAAAATCATACGTAATAGTATAGGAGCATTGTTTTTTTTTTTTGTATCCCATGGCGGGGACACTCGATATAGCGAACAAAGCACGGCGGCCCGTCGCTTCTCCCGCGGTCTGATTGCGCCCCCGGCGAGTACGCATAGCTTGTGTCGCAGGGCTGGCAGACCGCCAAGCCAGCATACGCGCACGGGGATATGCAGCAAAAAAACAGTAAAAAAAATGTGGATGGCAAAAGCAAGGGGAAGAACACGCGCGCGCGTAGCGAGAGGGCAGGGAGTGCCCGCTGTTGGAACGGTAGCGTGTGCTCTTTCACCGAACACCGCTATCCCTGCGCGTCTCCTTAGCTTCAAAATAAGAAGAAAAAAAAAAAGTCTTCGTCAAGTCGAGTGTGTCGACAACCACGGTGGAGCATTCACACTTTGAACGCCTTATCTTTACCTTTTTCTTTCGCCGTTTTTGCTTTGCCCGTTTTTCACTTTTTTTGCCTTTCTTCTTTTTTTTTTGTGCCCGAATTTAATGAAGTTTTTTTTTGTTGCTTGCTTAACTTTATTCTATGGATCGAGATTTTTTTCTTTTTTATACGGCTCGCTTTTTTCCGTTTTTTTTTAAATTATTTTCGTGTTTTGTTGCCGGCGCTGTGTGGAGGTCGTGGCCCAGCGTAAACGATCGCAAACACCATCGCGAAAACGCGGCGGTGTTTGTGATCTTCACCAACTAAGCTCTACTGTAGTTTGCAGAGGCTCTATTTGGCAATGTCCCGTTTGTCGCGGCCTTCGGTATTAGCAGACACGCGCGGAAATTTCAACTGGAGCTTAAAAGGATTCCGTACGAAAATGTCAGATACAGGCCGGAATGAAAAATGCCGGTTCCGCCTAGACCCAAAATTGGGGCACCAGTTTGTATCCAGCCTGGAACCGCGCATTTCCAGCCCCAATTTTAGACCCAAGCGGTGAACCGCCGAAATTCCCGCTGCGCTCACCACTGGACTCTACAAAAGAATTTCGTGCTATGCCCTTAACCGTTACAACCAAGAGATCGTCGCGATTTCAGACCCAGGCGGACTGGGTCTGAAATCGCGACGATCTCTCGCTTGTAACGGCTAAGGGCATCGCGCGAAATACTTTTGTAGAGTCCAGTGGTGAGCGCAGCGGTAATTCCGGCGGCGCACACGGTCGTCCAGGCGTCGTCGCGTCGTCACCAAACTCGGTGTACGGAACACACACATAGCACGCACAAGCACAGTATCCAGTGTTGTGTGTCTCGGGAAGTTTCGGCGGGCAAGCGGTATCCGAGTTGTCCAAGTGTTATCACCAAGCACACCCAGATGCTGAGCAAACTGCAATGGGTCGGCAGCTTCATAATATATAAAGATTCAAAGCCGAGGTCAGTGGGCATCCATCCAGGGCAACGACAGGCGCATCAGTATCCGTGCGCCCGCAGCGCGAACGTCGCCGCCGGGCGAGCGCCGGCCGACAGTCCGACGGGAGCGGAGAACCTAAACTGCCTAAACTCTCGAAGCGCTGCCCCCGACTGCAACAGACAATGCAAGGTGCGCGTCGTCACCAAACACGGTGCACGGAACACACACACAGCACGCACAAGCACAGTATCCAGTGTTGAGTGCATCGGGAAGTTCCGGTGGGCAAGCGATATCCGAGTTGTCCAAGTATTGTATCCGTGCGCCCGCAGCGCGAACGTCGCCGCCTGGCGAGCGCCGACCGACAGTCCGACGAGAGCGCAGAAGAAACTAAACTGACTAAACTAAACTCTCGGAGCGTTGCGCGGCGCCGATTGCAACAGACAAAGCCAACCGCGCGCGCGGAGAACGCCCGCTCGCAGCGCCTCCGAAGCGGATGCGCCTGTCCCTAACACGTGACCTGCGAGGAAGTTCTCCGCCGACCCCCCCCCCCCTTCCCCCTCCCCTCTCTCCCCTCCTCCAGTCACGCGTGTGCGCGCCCGCTGGCTGGGAGCAGACCCTACTGGAACAAGGGGAGCGGATCGGATCCACCCATCACCGTGCGATTCCAGTGCGTTGCGTCTCACTGGATCCGACTGGTTACACCCAGAATCCAGCGGATCGGAACTGTCCACAAGTTTAGAACTGCGTGGATTCGAACTGGAACCGCTCCGATCTGACATTTTCGTACGGGATACTGCAACGAAATTTGAAATATTCCCGTCGTGTTCAAAAATAGGTTGAATATGATCCGCAATATCCGTAAATGACAATTGCACGTTTGTATTTTGACCCTGGTGGTTGTATTTTTCGTTATAAACGGCCCACTCTGGCAAGCGCTCGGAGAAGGCCCAGCGGAGACCACGTGACATCCAACGCAATCGTGACGTAGGTCGTCTCGGGACGAGCAAAGCTACGGCGAGGCTGACGTCGAGAGGATGGCCTAGTCGTTCCAGCCACCGAAGCGGCTGCTTTTGTACGAATTTTGAGTGACGGGTTAATCTTCTATAATCTTGTAGGGGGACAATAGCGACTTACGCGACACACAAAAGGCATTCTCGGGAAGAGGGGAGTTGCTCCTACTCCTCTTCTCTCGTCGTGGCCGGAGGCGAGACACTCACCGTCACTAGCTGTCAAGGTTCCTAGACGGGCGTTACAAGCGAGGCGTTAGCGACAACCACCAGGTGCTCTTTGCTAATCGTTTAATTCGTTTTAAAAGTTCTTTTCGAGACTTTCTTAACAAGATATTGGTATGTTCGATGCGATACTGCTCCTTTGAACATATATAGACCAAAAAATGAGCGCCGAAATTTCGTTGTAGTATCCCTTTAAAAGGGATTGTCCGGTCGAAACCGGAAGTACTTAAGTTTTTGTGCTCGTTAAGTCGAGGGAGCCTTCATGTAGACAATCGTCATTTTTATTTTGATATATGATCTCCCCTTACTAACGAAAACTTTCATGAGCGGATGTACGAAACTGCACCCTGAATTTCGCCAGTGTCAATGGCTGACATCCGTACTGCTGCATGACGTCACAAAACGCAAAGGTTTGTCAGATGGTCGCGATAACAAGCGGTGGTCGATGGATGTCATGTATTTTGTTTCAAATTATAGCCTCCTAGGCTGTACCCTACTGAAATACGGTTCTTTTAATGCAGTTCCCAAGCGAGTGCAAAAAGATTCACCCCTTTTAGCAGGATATTACTCGAAAACAGCCATAAGCTTTGAACAAAATGGCGTTTTGCACAAACACAGCTGCGACGGCCACCGATCGAACTAGGGGCGCTTGCAAAGCAAAGGAATCAGATTTTGCCTCTGAAGCGGCATGGTACATGAAGCGGCATCTGGGTACACATTTCGGCGGATCCACTGGATCGGTGATGAGGCTGCGGGTCGTTCCCTCTGAGGCGATGTCCGCGGGTCGAAGGCAAACGGCAAATCGTTCAAATGCATGTCGTCACTTGTACGAGCCTGGCGAATCATAGTCACGCTCCATTTTCACACGCTGGTCAAACAGAATCTGGCTAGACGCGCGCTAAATACAACTTTTGGCAACGTTTCCAGATGGCCTAGCTGTTGGTTTCGGTTTCGCTGCATAATCAAACCGATTGATCCGATTCGGGCGAAGAGTTTGTGAACGTAGTTGAATATCGTTGGCACACCATCACACCTCAGCTTACAAGCCTTCTGTCCGCTTAGAGCTCAGCTCGTAGCTCTCTTCTGTGAGGTGATTGCTGCATAAGCGGGATCTCGATCTTGACGGGAACTCAGTCCTACGCATGGCGACGATCCATTTTGCTCATCTTTGCACGTCTCGCTGAAAAGTGTGGAACGTCACGTTTTGGCTCGCATGTGATGCCCGGTGGTTGTGGCACCCAACCGCGCAACAAAAATCTCACCCATCCACGAAACAAGTCGAGCACAACAACAAAAACGAAACGCGCTGCGGCGTTCACTCGCAGGCAAACGACGAGACAAGAATGCTCGCTTTGCGTTCTGCGACGTCAGAGCTTCAATGTTGCCAACAAAAGCAGCATTTACGCTAGGATGCGATTGGAGCAGTGTAAATTCAATTACTCATGCAGAGGGGCATATAAAATTCAGATATTGCACGTACAATGCCTCTTGAGGCAATAACAATGATATTCAATAGTTTTCTCGAATACCAAATTTGACCGGACAATCCCTTTAAAGGAGCTGTGCAATAGTTTCAGTGCTTTGCTTAAAGGGCAACTCCGCTCAATTCCGAAAAATTAAGGCTTACATGTGATTCCGTTTTACAAAGCATTACTAAACAGCTCTACGTCTTCGGATTCGCGAAATGTGGAATATTATTTGTGTAATCTTAATTTAAACATCAGCCGATACTGAAACCGAAACTTCGGTTGCGTCAGGCAATATTGGTCTCGTGTCGTCAGAGGCATGGCCACGTCACGTCGAACCACGTGGTCTTGTGACGTTCGTGGGGCGAGGTACAGGACACGCGACGCGGGCAGGTCGCTTTGCATGGCGTGGAGACGGTGATGGCCAGAGGGGGAAGGGGAGAAGCCGAAAGAGGAGAGGGGGGAGCGGAGAAACAGACCGATAAGCGCGCAGGGCAGCGCAAACTAGCGCATCCGCGTTACGGTGATCATGTGGAGGCCGTTGAGCCTACACCGGGAGGAGAAACTCATGACGTCATCGTTCAATTTCGCTCTGAGAAGTAAAAACAAACAAAACGTGAGAATGACGTAGACATGCCTCTGACGTAGTGGCTCAACGTTGGCCGCTCCAACTCCGTCGCATTGACTGCGCCGACGATTGCGCCTCGCGTCGCGCGCTAGAGTTGGCAGATTTCGGCGACTTGGCTCATTTGAAAGTTTGCTAACCAGTTTATTAAATATATAGACGGAATTAGATCGTAATATTTCACATGGGGTCTTCCTATACGATACTGAAGAGGGCTGCATAGTTTTCTAAATATCAAAAATGAAGCGGAGTTTCCCTTTAAATAATTTGGGAGTTGGTGTCTCGATCGACCTTTCTGAAGTAAAGAACAAAGAACCGCTTTTGCCTGCATGTCCTAGTTTTTATTTAAGAAATGGACAAAGATTGAGGTTTTCGGCACCTCTCAACTCCTTCACCATCTTCCACGTCACGTGTGCTGTGACGTCAATGCCTCCTATATAGGTAGGGTTGTTCGTCTTCGGGTAAAACCCGATTTTTACACCCCGAACATGTTTCAGGAGAATCGGGTTAAACCCGATTTCTCCCCAAATTCCAAAACCACATAACCAACCTATTTATTTTTACACTGCACGGAGTTTGCGGTGCACACACGCTAGCTACCCTATCTCAAGGACAACAGTGACCTATATTTCATTTCGCAAGCTGCATGCAGCACTGTGGACGCTACACAACTCTCAACCAACTGCCCAAAGAGCGCGCCTAACTCACCGTGACATTCTATGGAGGCCGCCTGAAGAAAAGCGACAATAGGCGTTGGGGTCTCGGAGGAACATTTCCGTCCCCTCGCTGTGCAGGTGGAACCGCCTTGGCACGCCACGTAGCTTCGACCCTCCTGCACGCAGCTCATGAAATGTACTATCAATCCCCCTTCGACCGCTGTTAGATCTCGATGCCCAGCCTGGTCTCTTGGGTAGCATGGTCATCTCGCTGGCGGTCTACCTTTCTCACGAACAACGTCCGAGCCAGTCAGTCGGGGTAAGCAGATCGGAAAATCTTAACAGGTTTATTTCATGGCTAAATATCTGATTGAAGACGACCGTCCCTCAAACAGTCCTGGTTTTTGTTGACACCTGAGGGAGAGGAGGATTCTCTGGGCGGTGTTTCCCCTGAAGCAACCGACGGCAATTGGACCAGCGGAGCTCTCCCCCAAGGGGAGTTTAACGTTCGGGAATGGCAAGGCGACGATTATCCCCCACAATCGAATACTATAATGGTATAAAAAACTCGTAATACAAAAACAAAAACAAAAATAATGTATTTTTAATTACATTTGTAAATTTAACCCGAAAATACCCGAATTTCGGAATGTTTCCATAAAAAAAACCCGATTTCTTTCCGATTATCAGGTTGAAAAATAGCACCCGATTTTTACCCCCCGAATCTAAAAAAAATATAAAACCCAAAAACAAACAACCCTATATATAAGTTACACTATGCCTGTCAGCTTCTCTTCGGGGGAGGAAGTGGCCGAGTAGGCTAACGCGTCTCAGCTCAGAGCGTGCAGCGAAAGCTTCCGCTGGAAACCTCCTGGGTTCGATCCCCGCCGCCCCCGCCCATTTCGATCTGGATGAGTTTTGTACCGGCACGAGTTAGTGTTATCACTACTGCGTGATGCACGTTAAAAACCCCAGGTTAGCGGTTGTACTGCACTGGCTAAATTTCTCATCTACAGCTAAGAGACCGATTACCCATTGAGGCGCATCTCCATCAAGGCTGTAACATACAGAGCAAACCAATTTTTTTCAGCTTCTCTTCAAGAGGTGTCCAGGCCCGATGCTTCACCTCACAACACGCACGTACAGCTAGGTAGCGCCGCCTGGCGGACGTTTGTTTTTTATTTTTCTAGCATGTTGTATTTACATTATTATTGAAGATATATCATATATTTTTATAACAACATGTGGAACACTGTTCTGGATGTGACCGCCCTGATTCAGACGAGTTTGGCCGAGACAAAATACGAAACAAGCACGGCCAGGCTTAGCTTTTGTAAGGCGAACGCGGAGAACGCTTGGCCGCTTGACCGTCTGCTTTGGCGACAGTTTGGGGCTCTAGCAGTCACCTTGAATCGTGCGCATAGAAATAGTTGGCGCCGGGTTGTGTGCGGGTGAAAAGGTAGGAAAATAAGTAATATTCCGTTGAAAACGACGAGCTGTCAGTCAAAAACATTTAGATTTCTTGCTGTCGGTGCTGCTGGGGCGACATCATTGAACCTCCTACGGAAGGGATGGTTGGCTTCACTACACGGCAGGTTTGTATGCCTAGGTGGCTCCACAGCACGGCAACGACACATACTATTTGCCCTCTCCCTTCCGCTTTCCAGTGCTCGGAGCTGACAGGCATAGTGTAACTTATATAGGAGGCACTGAACCGACTAAAGAGCTAGAGTGCCTCAATGTTGTTGGCCGCTGCAAGGTGCAGCGGCCAACAACATTGAGGCACTCTATCTAGAGCCATCAGTGAGCAGCCAGAACTCATCCGATCGCGACCGCGTGACCACGTTCTGGTGGGTGCAGCGCGAACAATATGGTGAAAGGAGGAAAGTCTCATCTGGGTCTGGCCCAACGAGGTCTGGCCATACCCGTCCGGCTCTGTCCCACCTCCCCTTCAGCTTCTGGCGGCTGTTCGCGGTAGCAGATAAAGCTGACTGGTTTTGTGGACCTAGGATAGATGGCGCCACTAAAACTCCGTACAATAAAAGTTTTGTCGATGATACCAGGTTTTTGACGCATTTATATTTATGTTGGAACGACAAGATTTATAGAAAAGTTACCTTTTATCGAGCAGGTATTCGCACAACTTTCTACAAGAATCACGCCGCGTGTCTCCCATGGCCGCCGCTCGCGGCTGCAGGTCGGGGAATATTCTCATTTTTGCCTCGCGATTACGTGGCGGAATCGCAACATTTTGAAGGAAGGAGGTGCGTTTTCTGTTCTTTGTGACAAGGTGAACAATGTCAAAAGTAGAAGATTCCAATTCTTTCAACGTTAAGATCGTTGCACAGCTCCTTTAAGTTAAAGGGGCCCTGCAATCATATTTAAACGTCTACCTTTTTTGAGGTTTCCACATCTCTTGGGGTTCGGGCAAGCCAGCGGGCAAGGAGAGTAACTAAATATCAGTACGTCATATTTTAACCGGACGACGCAGAAACCTCCTCCACCTACGGGGCGACCCGCGGTGCCGAAAGTGCGCGATATGTGATGTCTTTGGTCCTGGGCTTACTTACTGGCCAGAGCCGCTAAAAGCTTCTTTTTAGTCGAAATACAAAATATAAGTGGCGCGAACCGTTTTAATTATTTATGAAAGTAGTTTTTATTCAGTATTTAAGATCAGAAAAGAAACAAATGCAGTTTATAAAGTACGGAAACAAGAAATGATCCGTCGACATACCTGCCACCAAGCGGTGGAAAAGGCGGCGCATGCTAGAAAATAGTAGTGGGATCAGGCGCCGACACAAAAAGGTACCGGATGTGCGCCGCGGCGCTGCGGTCGTGTGGAATGGAGGATCCGACCGGCTCCGAGCGTTCCGAAGGCCTTCGGCAAGCAGCTTTGTCTTGCGGTTTGGCCGTTTCGAGGTATGGCAGCGCGAAGTGGCTCCCATTCTGAATTGATCTTTAACTCGCGTTTGCCGTTGTTTGTGGTCAATGAAGTGTCATGCCGAATTAGCGTTTAATCGCGCAGCAAATGCAATGAGAGCCGCTCTGGCTGCCTATCCAGAACATGCTTTAGTGGCGCCCTCTCCCGCAAACCACACGGAGTGCGGCAGCCGTGAGCGCTCGCTGAGCTCACTACCCCTCCTCTAGTTCACGGCCACTCAAGCAACGAAGGACGTCGTGAAGGTTATTTTTTGCTAGTTTTTGTAATATTAATTTGCCTACAACTTTTAAAATAAAGCAAAATTCGAGAAAAGAAAAGTTTTATTAAGTTACTACGTTCAGTGTGCTCAGGTTCGGTGCAAATTGAAAACCAATAAAAAAGTTTTTGCAGGGCCCCTTAAAAAAAAAAAAAAAAAATTTTATGGTTTAAAATTTTGTGTGAAAGTTGTCCTCGTTCGTTTTAATATGAACCAGTGTTTGTTGACACTTGTGGAACACTTAATCTCGTTCGCTACGACTCCCCAAAATCGGCAGGGGTTGATCGACAAGCTATTTTAAAAACTTACGACAAAAAAATATGTAGCACGAAGCTGTCTAATTTTTGTTTAAAAATACTAACTTATTGCCGGTTTAAAAAAGTATGCAAGACTTTACATTACACAAAAGCTTTTTTTAAGAAAAATGTATGCGAGCATTAGTGCCCCAGCAAAAAGTATTCCTAAATTTGTATTTATAAATACCTACTTTTCTATTTTTCAAATGTACTTTTGATATGTATCGCGATACTTTTGTACAGATGTATTTCAGTATCAGTATTGTAGCCGTCTTGGTTATGTATCCCACTATTTGTATTTCCAAATACATTTGAGAGTATTCTGCCCAACACTGCATGTAGTGTTTGGATCCAGTAGGAGTACATTGTGGCAAGGACAGTGCATGCATGGATGCCTGCAAGGTTCTTGCACATGCATGGCCTGTCAATTTTACTCGCTTTGCCTGCAAACCACAGAACAGCATGAACACTATTGGAGTAGGCATTTTTAATTTTTATTCAACACAATTTTTTTTTTTTTTTTACAACAGATACAATCCATTTTTTTTTTTTGTGTGTACAACAATTGCACAACAGATGGGTTATTAAACGCCTGAAACTGTATATTGTAGCGTAAAAGTTCTTTGTATATATATATCTTACGAGAAAAAAACCAGGGCGAAAAGCTTTCGAGGGTCAGAGAAAGGAGGAAAAAAAAAGTAGGAAAGTTTTCAGAGAAAGGTCTATTAGCGTATGTGTTTTAGCTTCCGGGGATCTGTGGAATCACGTGTATTTGAAGACTGACTCGAAGCAGTTCATGCAAGCTGGGTTTAAAGATCTCGTAAGTTTTTATTATTTTTTTTTTTCAGTTTTCAAGTGCTTACCTTATTCGCATGTATGTAACACACTGTGTAGCGACTCTCCGGAGAAAAACGAAAGTGTATTCCGGCAGAGCTTCAAACGCAGGTCTGCCTCCCCGGTTCTCGAGAATTAGACCGATGGCTGTTAGAGGGGTATTGATTCTAAAGACATCCGACAACTCTAGCCAAAACACCGGCTTCTTCCATGCAGTGGTAGGACGCGCTATATAACTGTGAACTCCCGTAAAACAACCAACCAAAACTTTTCCAAAAAAAAAAAAAGAAACAAACAAAAGCTGTCAAGCTAGCAAACAACTCCGGACGAGTAATCAAAGAAACGTCTCGCGTTTTGTGTTATGTATAGTATGTATATGAATATATATGTGTAATATATATTAATTCATATTCTCCGACAAATTGCCACCAGTCACAGGGGAATGAACTCGTGTGATTTTTAAAGGCTTTATATAGCATTTTATATATATATACATATTTTAATGACTGTGTGATTGGTGATCCGGGGGAAAAAAAAAACGGGGGGGGAGGGGGCAGAAAAAGAACGAAAGACGCCAGGGAGAGAGAAAGACGTGCATCCATGCATGCGGCAAACACGCGCGCCCTTTGCCCAGTGTGAAGATTGCATGGTTCTTTAATGCTTCCTCTGCCCCGCCACGCTGCTCGTATGTACAACTTGCACGTATGTATAATGTTTACACACATCCATCCTCCTCGACTTCGTGGCCAGACACTCAAGAGGCCGGAGAGAGAAATCGATGCAGAAAAGGGAGGGGACCAAGAGTAACCAATGGGTAAAAAGAAAAACACAAGTGGCACTTGCAGGTGGTTACACTGGCGCTGCAAACTGCCTTCCCCTAAGCTAAACCACACATCCTTTCCAAAACACAGCTGGTCTAACTGTAGTGTCCAAGCAAAACACACACGCATGCCAACGCACGCCGCACCACGGCAATGTCACAGATTTTTTTTTTTCCCCACTCCGGGCAATTTTCCTCGGCAGTCCCGCATAAAGGGATAACAAAACGGGTAACAACAAAAGAATTGTCGGTGGTTTGGAGGGAAGGCAGCGCCAGGAAAAGCGTAAGATGATGAGCCGGATGGCTCTTTGCGCAGGTACCCCACTTCAAAACGCAAAACAAGTGAAAACAAGAAGCACAGCCTACACTGTTGCACCGCACACTCACACGCACATACAGACACATTTTCCGTGCACTGTGGACAACACTGCACACGCCACTTTCTTTACACACTAACTCCGAACGAAAGGCAAGGCGAACGCACCTCTCGGATACCCCGCCGTTGACCAGCAGAGTGAATGGAGGCTGCCACGGTCGGCGACACTCCGGAGGTTCATTTCTTTTTCTTTTAGCGTGCGAGACATGTTCGAAAAGGTTGCGGCAGTTCACGCGTCCAGTCGCGTTTTAAGCGCATCACAGTGCCTAGTGGGTGCTCGGCTACGCTGCATGACAACACAAAAGTCCCCCCCCCCCCCCCCTTCCCCCCCAAAAAAAAGTTTTGACATCATTTGGACACAAGCCGCGCGAGAAAGGCGGGACAACGAAACGATATGTGAAAAACAGAAAGCAACGAGAATGACACAAAAGGGGGGCGACGAGCGTCGGCAAACGAGGACATTTGGAAACCTAGAAATGCCCTTCAAACACAGGGACAAGCTACACTGTCCGCCGTAAAGCAAGAGATGACACAGCCAGTGAACACTCTCGCCCAGATGTTGGCACCTGTGGCAAGGTATGAGAAGAAACCAACCAGACTAAAAATCTAAAACAGACAAAGACCAAAAAAAGAAAAAGCAAACAAAATAATTTACATCTAACGCGCAGCATCTCGAGAAAAGAATGCAAAAACAAAACAAGCATGAGTGAAGAAAAACAAACAAACAAAACCAAAAAAAACTGCCAGAAATAAGTGTTTTGAGGAACATTCGCACGGTGCCAGAGCTCTTCCCAGACGCGCCACGACGCCGGCGTTTCGATGAGAAAAGTGTGCCGCCCGTGCCCGGCGGTGCTTCTTTCCGCCACCCCCTTCGCAGAGATTCACGCAGAAGACGAAGGAGTGTGCTGCATGCGTAGTTCTCGCGCCATTCCCTCTCCCCAGCCCCTCCCTCCCTCCCATTTGTATGTCTCCACCATACCACCCCACGCACGCTCGAATGGCAGAAACGCGGACACACGCATGCACGGAAAACACGTTCGATTTCAAACGACACATCCAAAAACCAGAGCAAAGTGGATGAAAAAAGGCGCGTGCTGCCCTGCCGCGAAACTCTCCAACTGGGCAGGCAGCTTCGCGAAGGTTTCCCCTCCTTTCTTGAAAAACGAAAAGGAGGGGAGAGGAGCGAATGGGTCACAGTCGGGTTTCTACCGTCGTTGCAACTCGGTGCCGCACGCGCGCGCCTCCGAGAGCCGGCAGTTGAGGCGACGAAGAAGGCAGGCAGTGCGAGAGAAAGGGGAGCCCGTGTAGAAAAACAAAGAACTGCGAAGGTAGATCGAAAACCAACCCAACAAAAGGGAAGAGGAGGGGATGCCAGCCGCCGTCGGCGACCAAAATTTGGGAGTATTTAGCTTTCTTTTTTACCCCGCTCGTTCCTACAAAGACCGGGCTTGTTTCATCGCGGTTGTTCGCGTGCACCCGTCTTTCGGAGATTGTCGCCTCCCCTCTTAGAAAAAGAACCAACCAAAAGCAAGACACTCCGAGCAATTCTTCGGCGCCCACATGGCGACAACGGCGACGGACATGGGCGTCGCTCCTCGGCAAGGCAGGGGCACTTTTGAAGAGTTTCCAACACCTCGGGCGAACAGCTTCTGCGAGGGAGACCGGGCGCCGGATGGACAGCAGAGTGGCGGCCGGCACCACGGCGAGAGGAAGGTCTGCGGCGGCACCGGCGCTTGCGACGAGGGTGCCGAAGGGACCGGAAGAAACGAACGCATCTGCGGCGGAGGGTGGGGGTGGGCTGGTGGAGAGCCTCTCTCGTCGTCTGGGGAGGGAGGGAGGGGGGAGAGGGTGGGAGGGGGCGTGAGTGTGGGTGGGTTCTGAGAGCCTGCCCGGGGCTTCAGGACCCGGCCGAATTGCTGCGCTCGTCCGCCTGCTGCGGGGACGAGGGCCCCCCTCCGCCCCCTCCTCCCGAGAGCGGGGCGTCCCTGCGGGGGGGCATGCGCTCGTTGATCTTGTCCAGTCCCTTGGCCTCCTCGAAGCTGGTGATCTTGTGGTGCGGCGAGAAGCCTGCCAGGGCTGGGCAAGAGGCAGACGACGTTCCCTTAATGAAAATCTTCATTTTTCCGACGCAAAATGATATCGCCACTGACAAGGTGAGACTGGCACGAAAAAGCTTCAGTCATCCCGTTTCCGAGCTTCCAACCTTTGACGAGCACCTCGAGTGAGCGCAGCCAAAGCATGGAAAAAGGTACTGAGCATGCGCTGGAGACCAAGCGTTTCAAAAGACACACCCTGCCAACTTCATTCTGTCAGTTGCTATAGATTATGACACAAAGACAGTCCCATTAATTGTTCAGACACAGATTCCAAAACTTCTCTGGCGGCCGGTGCTGCCTTTCCAAAGCCAGCGTCGGTACAACGCTCGGGATCAAGTCGACTGTACACCTTACGTCCAGCCACGGCGGGTGCTACAAGTCGCCGGAGCAAATCCATGGCCACGCGAGCTTCCCTTGATCTTCAAGAGGAAGTGCCGTGAGGCACGGAAAGAGTAGTCCCGCGCTATGTTCACGGAGCTGGATTGGCTGGGATAGCTCGTAGCGTCCGCTGCGACCGGACATGAGGTGAAACCGAGTATAGCGACGACAATGGCAGGAGGCTATGCTGGGTGACTGCGGCACTACATTTCAAGCCCCGAACACGAATGCCTCGGGGCAGGCAGCCGTCTATTTCAATTGGGCCGCCTCCTGGAGCCCGCTGCTTTCGCCGAAGTGAGCGACTGTACCACTGGAACGCCGGGCCTTTACCACCTGCAACCTTAATGGCCAGCAACGACACCTCGATGTGCCGGCCGACTTGCCCGAACCGTCCCAGAACTTCCGAAGCTCGGGTGGCAGTTTTCGTGACAAATATAAGAACACTTTGTCCTCATCTTGTATATTATATTGTCACACAATCGCCATTGCCCGATACGGTACCACGGGCCTCCGTGGTATGTTCTGTTGCCTTTCTGAGGTGCAGCAGGTTTCTTGAGTCAATGGTTATTATTATTATTATTACTATTACCACATTCTCATTCTGTCTGCTCGGTTTCCACCCGGCAATACCGAAATATCAACACATCCCGTCATCACGGGCAGTGGCACTGAAGCAGAGCAGCGAAGCCGAGTGGCTGCAGAGTATGGAAGTCTGCAGCAGACCACTCAGCAGCCTGACAGGCGACAGAAAGTCCGGAAACCACGGGAAGTAACACCGCAACGCCAGCGACAGTGCCGCCCATTCATCCACCGTGTCGTCAGCTTTCAGCATGACAAAATGCCGGGATTGCGGTGATCCCAGACGTTCCCTCGGGAGGTTCCGTGACAATGACACTCCAACGTATAAGCAGGATAGTCCGCCAAGCAGACCATTCAGATCAGAGAACAGCAGACCAGAGAAGCGCCACAGCACACAAACAGGCCAAGAGGCTCACCATTGCGCAGGGAAGTTTTTCCCCCGGACAGGGCCCCCAGTGGCAGGGTCCCAGTGGGCGTGAGTCCTTTAAGCTGAAGAACGCTTTCGCTTTCTTCCCTACAAGAGGACGAGAGAATGAATGCGTCAGAGCCCCTTGGTCGGCACTGCAGGTTCTGTCGGACAATGAGAGCGGATCACGTGGGATCATCTCGAGCCACAGTTTGCCAGACTTGCACCTCATTGCACTTCTCGGAGCTTCTGCACTGAGAGCTATAGAAAGTACAGGGCTCAGGTTGTTCCTGAATAAGGTGACAGCACAAAGTATATAGTAGCAGAGAACTATTCCCAAACAACTTATCTACCTCAGGCTGCTTAGCTGCTCCTAGTAACAAATGCCCCGTAACCACATCACCAATCAAACTCGAGAAAATCTGCAACTCACCTCAGCACCGAGAAGACACGGGCCATCTTGCCAATAGCACGGATTTTATTTCTAATAACTTCTTTTCGAGCGCTCGCTGCTCCACCTGTGGGCCCAGTAGGCAGTGAAGGGGGAAAAGAACGGGGAAAACGGAAATAAGTCGAGAAATAACTCAAAATAATGGATATCGAGTGAACACAGACTTCACAAGCGCTGCCAAGTGCCTGTCCTGCCGCCTAGCCTGAAACTTGAAAGGTAACACCTTCCAAAAGCAGACCCTTTGCTGAGACACAGCAGAGACCGTCATAAAATACCGAGCATGCACCCATGTGACATTAAGCGCCCACCCAAGACCTTCCCACTAAGCTATCCCAGATGCTCCTCCACATCAGCCGCCTCCAGACACGCCGGTGGTGAGCGGTGAAGCTAACCCACCTTCTGTTCTCACTCGCATCTTTGCTTTTGAACCAGAGAACTTCCCGTCCCCCGAGTTTTCCCAAGATAACATAGAAATTTCAGATGGATGCTCGCTCGGTACTTTAACTGCATGTGTAGATGCAACAGAAACGCTCCCCTCACTTTAACCTTGCTCAGACACACATCGAGGCGAGGAAACGTTACTGACATATCAGTGATGTGATTGGAGAGATATATCTGGAGCACCTTTTGAAGCAACAACTCTCAAAAGCTCTAGCACATACTTTATTCTCCTTCTTTCCACTCTGAATGTTATAATTCTTAACCTATTAAACTAAAAGGCGGTGCTTTCTTTTCTAAATTAGAACCTCGTTTGTGGCTCCTCGGTTAAAGCCTTTTACCGGCTGTTACGTTAGCAAGCCTAAGTTGCATCGAGCTCACGTTGTGATGTGTGTACTAATTGCCCGTTTAATGCGTTCTGAAAAGTTTTTACCCTAACTGTGCGGTTCTCCTGCAGCGAAGCGAGATGCACAGGGTCGAAGTCTCCGATTCGCGCAAATCGTTTCCCCGCACTGGCCCTGTGCACGTTGAGAAGTGCACTGAACAGAGCTACCTGTTTTGCCCAGATGTCAAACAATGAGAAATCTTAGCAAAGTTCAGAGTGTGCCGGTCTTTGACATGAAGGTCGGATCAAATAGTATTTTATCCAAATTGATCAGCTTCAAAAACTCAATTCAGACTACCATTACGAACCGGTAGCGTAGCAGGGCCCGAGTTATTAATGTCCGTATTAAGAAAGATAACGTAAAAGTTGGCACAAGTGCTCGAATTTCGGTCAAAGGTAGCAGGATGTAACAGGGTGAGCATACTGGTGCAGTTTGATGCAGCAATCACGTCACTGATGTGTCAGAAAGACGACTCAGTTTGTAAGCACAATGGCAATAAGAGAACCAGTATCGCTGAAGAAGATAAACAGCCTTCTTTACACTTTTTTTCAATCTCTAGCTCCCCGAACAGGCTATAAAATTGTTTAAATCAACTGCATCAAAACTGAAGACCCTAGGTTAACAGACATATCACACTGACCAAATTGCCCATCTACATGGGGACATCAAACATTGTTTCAAGGCAGGCTACTCCTCTTTGCAACAAATTTTACTTTTGAATTTTACTTTTGAAAGCCTTGAACTAGTACTGAAAATAAGCAAAGCCTCTTGGTAATACACAGGTTGCACTTAAAATCCTTTCATTTCGTGGAAGACCTCAAACGTTAAGCTTGCCTACCTGTTGCCTTTAGCTTCCCATGAAACAAGTGTCCTCCCAAGGAGCTTAGCTAAAGGACAGGCACTCTGGCTGGCGCAAAGGAAAGTGAGACTATGCAAGACCATGCTAGTCTAGCTTATCCCCCTGCCCAGCCCCCAAAGCTCGGCTCGACAGAATGTGCAAGACCGACAAAGCACAGCCAACAAAACGAGGGTGCCACATGCCACGCTTAGCTGCCATAACCGTCCTAGGGCATCGCCGAGCCCACACCGCCACCACCACACGGCAAGAAACACAAAGTCACTGCTACAGACAGACACACAGTTAGACAACGGAGTGTACACTTACGTGGCATGGTTATTGAGGTTATTGTGGAACGAACGGCAAAACATAAGATGAAGGAGAAGAAGAGAACAAAATAAGCGTCAGAAAAAACACTGCCAGGTTAAAACAAAAAGACACAACAACAAAAAGGTTGCAACCGCTCGTCTCCGCAAGCGACACACCCGCACACGCCGCCGGGCAGTCGAGGCTCCTCTGCGTCCGTCGACACAAAAACGGGAGAGAAACTCTTCTCCCGCCTGCAACTCAAAGGCAGCGAGAGCGAACCCATTCGCACAGAATTAACATGAGGAAAGAAAGCTCGAACGAACCGTCCCGTGTAACATCCTGCAAAGCGGGAGGTTGCTTTCAGGGAGGAGGAGCCACGACCCCCGAGAATGTGCAGCAATACCTGTTAGAGCGCACCGTCAAATGCGCGAGTATGTTGTGCACACGCCTCCAGAGTTTAGGTCCAGTGCAGAAAACGGTAAATTAATTTCGGCTGTTCGGAGGGCACAGCCAAAGTAGGGAAGCCGGTGAGAGAGTGCAAGATGGTGCACACGTGGCTGTCCTTGCACAGTTTGCAAATACAGGCACCTCGAACTCGCTTGGCGCATGGGCAAGATAATTCCTTGCTTTTTCACCAGCCTCGGCTGTAATTCTTCCTCCTCGCACTTGAACCTTCAGTATGGGTTCGAGAGTCGACGAACAACTAAATAGGCTATGCCTAGGGTATTGGCACCCAGTTCCCCGATTTTCTTGTGGGTGCCACCATTCTCGCGCTCAACACAAAGAGGGCGCAATCGGCGACAGTTACGGTCGAAAAATGCGACTTGTTCGGCTTTGGACGCGGTGTTTGGAAGCTCAGGCGACACCGTCTTGCTCCATCGCAGACCGTCCCAACGTTGCTGGAGGACGGAAAACCGTTTCCTACAACACGAATACAGCTTCAGAAAACTGGCAATAAGGACTCGAAGCACCAAGGTGGCCGAGCTGTCGTTACTGTGTGCATCTCTACAAAAACAAATATAAGTGCCAGCTACACAGAGCTTTGGAAACAGCTCGATCAGTCATCCTCGACGTTCTAAATAGTGCGTCATAGTGTGCAGAATACCCTCCAGTTTGAAGTAACCATTATAATGGGAGGCTGTCCCGTTAAGTGCAAACTACGTGGGCAAGCTGAGAAATGTCGTCTATAAATTGCTCAACAGCTGCGACTGTTTCGCCCTCGGCTAGTGGCAGGCATTCCTCCAGCATTGCATTACTTCGCCTTTCCAAGGTGCGAAGGATTGTGCGCAAGAAAGAACAGATAAAATGGGGAAAAATGCCGCTAAACCCGGCCACTCAATAAGCTAATAATATCCACCACTGAAGCTAAACATTGTTTGGGTGTAATGAAACACATTTTATTACGTCCTTACCAGTATATAAGTCCTTTCCCTACCACTGCCAAATGTAATTAAGGGAAGACATGGGTCTTTGGAGCCAAAAAAAAAAAAAAAAAAAACCCATAAAGAACTGTTCTTTTTGGAAAATGCAACCTTAAAATCTACAATTTGTTTTCATCTGCAGTTTTTTTTTTATTTTGAAGATTAATATTTGAGTTATAATATTCTTTATAATATCTATGTGGGTTGAAATTGCACTGAAGCTGATGCTAAAACAACTTTCTTAAAACACAAATTTTTGGACTCCTTACAAATTTTGATGAGGGATATCTCAGCCTCTGGGGCAGACACAAATATAACTTTTTTTAGCAACATGTAGCTAAATGTGCAAAGCATACAGTGTTGGAAGCAGATTTTTCAATATAGGTGTAGGAAAATTTTTAACTGAACTATTGTTTTATTGCTTGGTAGCCCCACATTGAGTACTGAACTTCAATGTGTTGTAAAGACACTAATAATGGTTCAATCCAAAAAGTGCTTCCAACATTGTATTCTTTATAATTTGTAGTATCTGACCATATGTTAAAACAATATTTTTTATAAATGGTTTTTCACTATTGTTTCTAAAAACAAGGTATGGTTAATTATAATTACAGTGGAATCTCGTTAATTCACACTCGTGGATACTTCAAACTAACATGCAGGTCCCATCCTATGTTTCTCGGAAGGACACTCCTGGTAATTCAAACTTTGCATTATCCAAACAAAGTTTTGGTCCCCCTCGAGTTTCAAATTAACAAGATTCCACTGTATCCTGAGAACTAACATACTAATTTAAGAGAATAAGATATTTGCAATCAGCACTAAAGTCAGAACAAGCCTGAGCTGTTTCGTTGGGCTTGGCCAAAAAACAAGAAAGCTCCAAGACCAGTGTTCCCCCTTAAGAGGTAGGAGACTGAAAATGAGGCTATGCATGTGCAAACATTGTGCAAGAACAGGCAGCAAACTAAAAAGTCCCGAGCATGCTGCCAAAAGTTTGCACGCAGGGAACTTCCCGAAACCCCAAATGCCAGCTCTGCACACAAGTTAAATCAAAGAGCAGAGTCACTTGACTCAAAATGGTATCAAACTGACAGGGGAAACATTTTCTTTTTTTAACAATGACCTTTCACTTTGCCAGTTATTTGTCGCAATACACCATAATTTTTTCTTAGCTATGTAATCACCTGCACGACTACACTCAACCCCCCCCCCCCCCCAAAAAAAAAAGATGCCTCAATATTGTGCTTTTGCACATGCTGTAGAGGGAACAGGCTACATTAATATTTAGCTCAAATGAAGGCATAAAAAATGCAGACTTAAAAATTTAAAGGCCCATGAAGTTGCACAATTTAAAACCGAAAAACTCTCGAATTGATGAAAGTGCTCGAAGAGTATGAGGAAGGTTCAGAACATGGATCTGCGAGAGCACGGTCGGGGGAAACGTCACTAAGTGTTTTTCACACACTACAGCTGCAGATGGAAGATTAAAATTAGCAACATTCTGAGCATGCGTGCGGTCTTGTGTCCAGGTTAAATTTCAGGGGGCAATGACCCCCGAACTGACTCACAAACAAGGCTCTTTGGGGCAAATCACCACCACAAGTGCATTGTAACAATGCAAGCACCGTAACATATTAGGGCTGCAGGTGCAACAAGGAACAGCAATCATTAGCAATGAAGGCCACTTGTTTTAAAGCGGCCGGTCATCGCAAGCGGCAAATTCAAGGCTGCCCAGGCACACCGACCCTTCGTCGCAACACAACAGGTATACCCCCAAACATGGTGGCATGGTACGAGAGTTAAAAGGTGACGACTACAACCGACCACGCGAGGAAAAAGCAAATCTACGGCCCGAAAAAAACTAAGTGGGGCAATGCAAGGTGCCGAGTGCACGATCTCACACGCATGCCATTCACTGTTGCAAAGAGTTAACTCAAAAGAAAGAGCAATGCCCGAAGCAAAATGGGATGCACCAAGTGCACACGCTGATAGTTAGACAAGGTTGTCCTTGCAGCAGCGAGCAATTGATAAAAAACAAAAGTAACCAAAAAAATGGCAGCAGTCAGCTGGCAATTGTACCAAAATATGTCAACCCTTCCTTTCTAGCTATCGAACGTGTCGACTCAGCTGCTCTTTTGGGACTAAAAACAACAATATAGCGTAAACTGTCACGACCAAAACAACCGACAATGGCTGCAAAAATAAATTTTAATTTATCCATCGTGTAAAATTACCAGTATAAACACAGTCAATAAAAATTTAATCTGGCACCTTGCCTTCACCTTCTGCCACCTAACTCCCTCGCCTAGACAAAGCCTAAAATAAAAAAAAAAAATTTCCACACGGGAAAAAAAAAAGTAAAGACAGAGGAAAGTGTGAGAAAGAGGAATGAGAAGGACAGAGAGAAAAAAAAAGAGGACAGACAGAGAGGAAAACACTGTGCAACCAAAATCTTGTTGACCATGCGTGCCTCATGTACACCCTTCCGCTATCTTCCATTCCCAGACCTCTCGCATAAACAAAGGCACCAGTGGGTCCTTGTGCCAACCGCCACACCTCGTGCAACACCCGTCAACGAAGACTTAAAACTCTGCCCGGGGACTGAGTGTATGTCGACACTGAGCTAGCAGTCTCGCACTGTGAGCCTTCAAAGGCCTGTTGGGCAACAGAGGGAAACCGGGAGAGAGAGGGGGAACATTCTCGTCTTGCCCAAAGCTATGCCGAACCGCCAATCACACCCGAGCACGCAGCAGCGGCGAACCTCATTCGCACAGGCAAGGAAAGATGGATGCAGTTCCTCGGGTTGGCGGAGTAAGAGGTAAAAAGAAGCGGGCCAAGCACCAGCACAGCCCTCAACCAGCCCGCACAAAGTGACCCAGAGAAGTCTGTCCCAAGCCAGCTGAGACAGACACATGCAAAAGCCCAGACTCCACATTTATTAAAATTGCTAGTCAGCTATACAGACACACTACCGAATCTCATAAAAGACGAAACATGCTCTGTTCCGCCTTCTAAGAGCGGCCCTGTTTTTTGCTTTTGTTAGAACCAGTATTTGTGGGGTGCAGAATGAGTTGGTGCAGTGACAAGACACTCTCTTCAAAGCACTATGGGTCACTTCCAGAGACCAGAAACATGAGTGTTTTTGTCAGGGGGGCACACGTTAGTGGCTGCAACATGGTGCCTGCATTTCACTGCTTCCCAAAAGCAAAGAACGCAAAAAGACCAATCTGCATAACATTCACCAAAAAGAGGGCAGGGGCAGAGAGAGAGAGAGTGAGAAAGAGAGGGGAAGACGCAAAAAGCACTGAAAGCAGAACAAAATAAAGGCAGAAAAAAACAGAGCGTCAATTAGACAACTGCGCATTGTTGTAAATGCTACTCACTATCCTCCTGAGATTCAGGTCCTGAGGACAGACCTAGGGACAGTGAATAGGCTGCTAGGGTAGAATGCACATCGTTGTCTTAGGAAATAAAAGGCGTCACACAGGTCACAACAAGACATCACACGACAAAAAGACAGACCACGTGGTGCGGACATGTGTCAAAGCCAGGAAGCAAAACGGGGCTCTCTTAGTTCTACGAACTACCAGGCCCTCCCCACAAGGATTACCTACAATATGAACCAGCCAACTCAAAGACTCTAGTTCCAAAGGAAAGCCTCCATTACTCCAAGCTTCCATTTTGAGTTTTCTCACAGAAGCATTGCAAAGGATTGGACTTCATATAATCTGTTCAAACAAACCTTTAAAACTCCAACATCCACAGGCACACGTCGAGACTAAGCAGATGTTGAGGACAATATAAATGCCTCGAATTTCCCTTATACAGCTGACTAACAACACTCGAATGGGGCATGACCATAGTTTGAAATGCGAGGACATTTCCGCTTCCTGGCTCTTGGCACGTGCCCGCACGCGTATAATGCTAAATGTGTGGCAGCAGCACCTGCCACTCTACGGACTCTTAGTACTAAGAGGTCTCGGGCTTCGAACTACGGCTGCAACGGGTGTGGTGCGTTGCTCACAGACCGTTCTACCTACGCTCCGCTGTCATACCAGCCTCAATCGCGCATTCCTGTTCGTATCTCGTTAACCGCCCCTCGGAGAGCGCGAGTGGATTTTGGCTTCACCGAAGGGCAAAGAGATAGTCAGAGAGAGAAAGACAGGAAGAGACAGATAAAAGATGAGAGAAGATAATAGAAAAAAAAAAAAAAACTAATGCGAGGAATAAAAGACGCGTCAATTAAATTTAACTGTCTGAAATCTGCGCCGTACGGCACAGGGAAGAGGCAATCGGGCAATGTGCCAAGACATTACACACTGTTTGTGAACGAGAGCAGCTTTACAATAAAACTAAGCAAAAGTAAGTTCCTACGAGCATAACGGAGCCCGACAACAGTTAGCCCAAACATACGACTGCAGGTTTTCCCCAGACTTCGCGCACAGCCGAAGCGTTGCCGCTGAGACAACCATAGTTGCCGAGAGGGTGAGTACGGTAGGGAAGTGTCTCAGTTGCCCCGTCTCCGGCGCGAGCTTCCAACCTTAGACAATGCTTCGGCATCTCGTGCACACCCATCGAGCGCCTGCACACAGTCAACCTGTGGCGCGAGGCATGGAGCGTGCACCAGAGGCCTTCGAAAGACATGCCCCACCATTCTCATTCTATCGGTGACTATAGTGCAGCGGAATGAGCGCACGCAAGTGCTAACCAGGACGGCAAGGTGTGGTGCTGGTCATCAACCTGCTTGAGTAACACTCAAAAAGGCCCACGTCATCTGAGCTAGCCGCAGTGCCTTGTACCATCAGAGATGGGGGTAAGTACAGTCGCCGACCGATTTTTCGGACTCTGAGGGGTCCCCGAAATTGTCCAAATAATCAAGCCGCCAGAAAAATCGATTTCAGCCAAAATATCAAATTTCCGTCCATATTCCGCTGCGTACTGGCCACTTTCCACTTGCTTGATGTCAATTTTAAGTTCTCATGCAACTTTCGCTTTACATCGTTCACTTTTCACTTGTTTGTTGATCTGTTAGACGACGGTGCTGCGCTTTGTCGGCACCTTCGTCGGCACAAACAGTGAAGTTGAAGTTGGTGCCATTTGGCACTATTTGGAGGCGATAATTAGTCCACCAAGCTCGCTTTAGTACTAATCCTATCGGCAAAGAACCTTCGCACTCAAAGACCAAAATAATGGAAAACGAATGCTCTTCTCGCGGTTGCACTCGAAAAACACAGACCAGGAAAAAGAACTGGAAGAACCAAAAGAATGCGCAGACGGCGGCCATGCTGGCTATAGAGGAGCCGGAAAACCCGACTTGTTTATTGCTTAGGACGTGGTATCAAGGCTAGAGGGCAAAATCAAAACAACCAAAATGGCAGCAATTAAGCTCGCGGCGCTATCGCGGCGGCTGTTTTGTGGCTGTAAATTGAGGAAACCACGCAAATTATGTTCGAAATATCGAGCAATAAGCTTTATGGCATCCAAAATTTTGGTCAATGTTATACATTAACTCTATGGAGCAAGTTATGGTTCGGCGTAAACGTCCGAATAATTGGCGTCCGAAAAATCCATCGGCGACTGTATCAGCAAGACCCGACAAATTCCTCTACGTGTCTCACTGACATCCTTCGTTTGCAACTTCTAGGCTACCTTGCTTCTGAATGCAAAATTGAAGCGGTTTTCGTCAACATAAAGTATGCGACAGACTTTGGATACCAGCTGCTTGTCTTAGATCTGATGTTTAGATGAGCTAAAAGTCACTCGTAAAAACAATTTAGAAATGTTTGCAGCAACACAATGACAGACTCGTCTCAATTTAGCGTGTCTTCGCTTCCTCAACTAATATTTCACGTCTCATGTTTAGTGCAATCTCAGATAATGTACTTTAATACTTTGAGGTAACTTGTCCTCCAAAGTACCAATTTTATCGGAAGATGCCCCTAACAGTTTAAGATGAAGAAATGAAATCGAGGCAAAAAATAAATGACTGCGAGACACGGAGGACTAAAATGCAGAAGATTCAAACACCTCTATTTTGCCCATTTCTTATTGTTTTCAGACTCCATCAGGAACCCATCAAAGCTCATCTACCTCGCTTCTTGAACCAAAAAGACACGGTACGGAAGTGTGAACAAATATTCCCCGTTAAGATAGTTACGGCTCAAACTGGATGAAAACATTAAAAGAAGTGTTTTATCATTTATTCTTCAGCAGCATCCGCAAGATACCTAAAATCTTATCACCCAATCAAGAATTCTGAAAGCTCATTAACACAACAATTTTTCAGCCCAATCCCCCAACAAATGAACAGCCCGATGAAACTAAAACAGGAGAAACCGGTGTGCATACCCTCGAAAGTGTCGTCTCCTTCCGTCATCAGTTCGTCGTCCGAGCAGATGTTCAGGACGTTGACCAACATTTCCGTCACTGCGCAGCGTGGTTTAGAAAAAAAATGACTAATCAGAAAACTCTAAAGTTCTGCAAAACGTGCTGGCTAGATCAGCAGTTTGTAGCCAGAGGACTAGCACTTACTACATATATTGCAAGTTTTGCTCAAAGTTTACTAGTGTCGCTATGTAGACTCATTGCAATAGCAGACAGTTAAAAGATGACCTGCTATAACCGAGCCATGCCGGCAATAGCAAGTGTTGGAGACAAAGCAGATTTTGAGCTTTAAGGAAGTTGCTTTTTGCAACTGTAAGAAAAGCTTGATGTTTGGGAATACGTGTGCTGTTGTGATACCCACAGCTTTCTTCAAAACATGCCCAAAAACGCAATAAACCTAGTTGCCAGTGGCAATGGCCGTCTACAGAAAATGCCTATAAAAAGCAAAGCTTTCTTAGAAGGCTTGATGTACGCAATGTGTAAACCCTCAAAAGACCCCAACAAACCCATTTCGCAATAAACGATAGTTTGTGCCAGGCATGTCTCACGGTAGATTAGGCGAAGCAGGGAACGGGCAGAGGGTGTTTACCTTTTTCTCCCACAAAGGGGAGGGACCAAGTGAAGACATCCATGAAGTTGGGCAGCCAGTACGGGTGTGGCGAGCAGTTGAACTGCCGGATGTTCATCACATTGTTCTCGTACTTCAGCACAGCCGCTGTTCAGCGAAAAGGGAACAAAACAGGGTCGAGAAAATGCTGCAGAAGGGAAGGAAACTTCTCCATCTTTGTATATGCAAAAGGCTGGGAACCATGGCAGACACTGTGCCCGAAGACAAAAGCTTCAGGGGAAAAACATTTTTGCTGAAGACAGCTCACTCAGGGCTGGTTCTGAAGTATGCAATGAAAACCTCGTAGCTCTGGAGCTTTCACATTTAAGCAGGGCATTCACTATTCCATTTCTTTTCCCATAACTAACACTGAACTGGTGTTAGCTGTGCAAACTGGACAGCAACATACGGAAGCTCCGAAGCCCCGTAGCAGGTTTACATTGGTTTTCACGCACAGGTTACCATCTCTGCGTGAAATCCCGACCATCGCTTCATTGCCCATAGACTGAGACTGATTAATGATCCACATAGCCTATGGCATTTGATCATTGTGTAAAGTCCTATTGAGGTGTGTAAGGGAGAACGCGAAAATTGAATACCAAAAAAACATGAAACAAATGGATTTCTAAAAAAACACTTTTGTATCGTATTTTTCATAAACTGCTTCTTGTAATTATCAGCACCTAATTCACCGAGAAAATTGCTACTTTACAGTTGAACTGCTTGTACCTTACAGTTGGACTGCTTTTGGCTCGGATAGATATAAAGTGGTTCAAGTTTAATTTATTGCTCAGGACAAAATTACCCCCCACCTTCCCCCCTCCCCCTCCCTCGTTCCCTCCCTCCCTCCCTCCCTCCCTCCCTCCCCTCCCCTCCCCTCCCCTCCCCTCCCCCTCCCATCCAATTCCCCCCCCCCCCCCCCCTTGCTTTCCGCCTTTCCTCTTCCAGCCGGCACTTTGAAGTTTCCTGGTTTTGTTTGCAGCTTCTAGGATGGGTCAGCCTGGCCACCCCTGCCATAAACTAAAGCCTACACAAAGGCCCGAGTAGCGCACAATCCTTTTGGACACGAAAGTTTGTTCGTTTCCTCAAAAAGTTGCCAATCATGAACCGTTTACGATCCTACAAGACTACCGGTCTTTGTTCTTCTAATTCTTTTTCTTTTGCCTAGAAGACAGTTCCCCATCTGTATTTTCTTTCTGCATTTCTCATCTTTCTCATCTGCATTTTGAACATGACTTGTCCGAGTTGGCAAATGACGCACCGATGAGACAAACTGCCCTGCTACCTACATAAAGAATGAGAACTGACAAAATGGGCTGGTTTCAACAAGATTTAAAAATTCCACTCCTCGCATTGTCTACACCAGTTGTGGCTGCTTTGCCCCCCCCCCCCCCCTCCCTCCCTCCCCCATCGCTGAAAGCAACTATACAAAATGACATCAAAAATCATGCACATTTAAAAGAGACATTCACTACAGCTTTCAGAGATAAACAGACGCTGCAACACAAATTTAATGACAGCAAGGTGACCTGTAGCCAATCCCAGGTCAGCATGCCAAGTGACACAGAGAGGGCAGCTCACCCTTGTTGTTGTAGACGTCCAGGTAGTTTGGTGCCGAGAATATGGTGATGAGCGACGGAAACCCTGTGGTCTGGCTCTTTCGGTACATCCTGTACCTGCAGGGTAGCACAAGACCGGAGAACGCTGTTCAGGTCCCGAGTCAATGCTAGCATCCAGACAACAAAAACAATGCACTTCACTCCCAAAGAAAAAAAAAACTTGCTCGCCAGGTTGGCGCACAAGAAAAGGATGGCCTGCCCAAATGACCCACGACGGCTTAGGAAGGAGAGGCAAGTCGAGACTCACCCTGCGTCCTGAGCCTCGTGGGCGCGAATGATGGACAGAAGGTTGTTCTGCTGGAGAAACTCACAACATGCTGCATAGCTGGAGGGAAAGCAAGTACACGGGTCAGACAGCTCAGAACAGGGAGAATGAACAGAATTTTGTGCGGAGGCTTCTTTGAAATCTTCACATGAAATCAAATTTGGAGGTTTTACGTGCTAAACTAACAAAGGGCATCTGGCACGCCGCAGCAGAGGACCAAGGATTCATCCCGACCACCCGGAGTGAGTTGTTTTGACATGCTATCAAAATCTTGGTTACACAACAACGCCTTCTCCACGATAAGCCTCTATCAGAAAGATTGCGGGCACCTCGGCCGGGATACAAATGCACCACCCGGGGAGCTGTAGGCCGGCGCTTTGCCTCAGAGCCATTGAGGCAGCTAACAAGGTCGGATGAGGCAACGCTGCAGCAGTCACTCACCTATAGAAATATGAGCAACCACGAACACTATTGTGACTAAAATGCTCCGCATTCTTCTCATTGCCGAAGTCTTCAAGTGGATCCGACCATAGCAGGTCGCACATGGGACCGAACGCTGGGGGCTCCTTGAACCTGTCCAGCTGCAAGGGAAACAAACATACTTTGTTGGTAGCTCGGCAGCTTTGGCAACAATCCCTTGCAATGGTGTCTCAACGTATCCCAACCCTCGTATTGCCCAGAATTATCTTCATTACCAAGGGATAACAGCCACAGATTGATCTATGCTTCCTCATTTTTCAGCTCTGAACATTAAACCACAATCTACAGGAGTGGGACTGATTGCTTGGCAACAGTTGTCGCCAGTACACCTTCAAGGAGCTGGTGCAACTGAAGGGCTGGAAGCATTAAGACAGTAATGCCCAATGACAGTAAAGAAATGGCCATTTCTGAATGTCTCTGCCCTCAACCGTTTTAAAACAGGTTGAGGCTGCTTAAAAAAGAAATGAGAAAGTCTTATCCCACCACTGCTGACAGCCCTTTAGATACATGTGAACTTAAGCATGATGCCGACACATGCACTGTACCGTCTAGAAGTCTACCAGATGCCTTAGGGAGTTTTAGTATTCTACCAGATATTACAGACTGAGACAAATGCAAATCCTGCATGCACAAGATTTGCATGCAAAGCTGAAGACTGAATTCTTTTTCTGCTGCAGCATTACATGCTGTCAATGAAAAACTAACTGTTGAAAGGGGAAAGTTCAAAACAATGAGGACAATGAAATACACAGAAAAAACTTTCAGCCTTTCCACTCTGGTGAAGAAGGAAGACCAGCGAAGCTGTAGTATGGTCAGACGATTTCAAGGAAGACTTGTTGGACGACCTCAAGGACGATGCCTAAGGACGACGTCTAGAACAACCTCAAGGACGATGTCTAGGACGACCTCAAGGACGACTTCTAAGACGACCTCGAGGACGACGCCTAGAGGACGACCTCAGGGACGACATCTAGACCAGGGGTTCTCAAACTTTTTGGTCTCATGGAACCACAGAAAGCCTCAAAAACTGCCGCGTTTTTGAGGCTTTCTCCTCAAAAATATGGAGGGGGGGATCGTATCCATACGACGACACCCCCCCTCCATATTTGCCGACCGAGAAGCAACAGATGCACAATTGTAGGCAATTTTGCTTGTGTTGCTTCCCATATATCCCCACCATATCAATCGCGATGTCAGTACAAAGTGAGATGAAGTGCGCTTTGCATGCTCCTGCCGCGCAGCCTGCGGCGTGGGGGGGGGGGTTGCAATTTGGGTGTTTGCGGAACCCATGAGACCAGCTCGTGGAACCCCTGTGTTCCCCGGAACCCAGTTTGAGAACCCCTGATCTAGACAACCTCAAAGACGACGCCTAGGATGACCTCAGGGACGATGTCTAGGACGACCTCAAGGACACCTTCTAGGACGATTTCGAAGACAACGTCTAGGACAACCTCAAGGACGACTTCTGGGATGACCTCGAGGACGATTTCAAGGACGACGGTTAGGACGACCTCAGGGACGTTTAGGACAACCTCAAGGACGACGTTTAGGACAACTTCTAAGACGACCTCGAGAACGACATCTAGGACGAAGCCTAGAGAAATTCAGCCTTTCCACTATGGTGAAAAGCAAGAGTGGAAAGGCTGGAAAGGTTGTCGCCATCTATGAGCAAGGCCGGCAAGCCGATTGTCTGGTTGCCGCCATCGCTCATAGATGGCTGTAGCTGTCCAGAGTTTTGTGTCAACATTTCTTTGCGGGGGACACGATCCTGGGAAAACTTGCCCTTAACAGCTCCGCTCTAAAAAGTGAGGCAACAAGTAGCATGAGGAGTTGCTTACCTAGGCACTGCATGTTTGGCATTTCAGCATGCATTAGAGTGTGCTGAACTTCTAAAAGGCCACTTAAAGGGGCCCTGCAATCATATTTAAGCGTCTACTTTTTTTGCGGTTTCCACGTCTCTTAGGGTTCGGGCAAGCCACCGGGCATGGAGAGAGTAATTAAATATCAGTGCGTCAAACCGAACGACGCGGAGACCTCCTCCACCTACGGGGGCAACTCGCGGTATGAAAGCGCGCGGTCCTGGGCTTACTACTGGTCAGAGCCGCTAAAAGCTTCTTTTTAGTCAAAATACAAAATATAAGTGGCGTGAACAGCTTCAATTATTTATAAAAGTAGGTTTTGTTCAGCATTTTAGATCAGAAAAGAAAAATTCCCGGATGTGGCGGCGCTGCAGTCGAGGATCCGACCGGTTCCGACTGCCGAGTGTTCCAAAGGCCTTCGCGAGCAGGTTTGTTGTGCGGTTTTGTCGTTTGGCGGTATGGCAGCGCGAAGTGGCTCGCATTCTGAACTGATCTTTACCCCGTGTTTGCTGTTGTTTGTGACCAATGAAGTGTCATGGTGAATTAGTGTTTAATTGCGGAGCAAATGCAATGCGAGCCGCCCTGGCTGCCCGCTTCATACGGTTTATCCAGAACATGCTCTAGTGGCGCCCTCTCGAGCCGTCGACACTGAGTGCGGCTGCAATGAGCGCTCGCTGAGCTCACTACCTCTCCTCTAGTTCCTGGCCGCTTCCTGGCCACTCAAGCAACCAAGGACGTCATAAAGGAGGTTATTTTTTGCTTGTTTTTGTAATCTTAATTTGCCCATAACCTTCAAACTAAAGCGAAATTCGAGAAAAGTTTCATTAAGTTACTACGTTCAGTGCACTCAGGTTCGGTGCAAATTAAAAGCAGTAAAAAAGCCCTTGCAGGGCCTCTTTAAAGTGGGGATACAGTCACAGACCGTTTTTTCGGACTCCAATAATTCGGACTTGTTCGATATTTCGGACCTAAAGGCGGAACTTACCCCATAGAAATAGTGTATATTCACGATCAATGTTTCAGAAAGCTTGAAGTCCGAAAGTTTGATTATTCGGACAAAATCGTCGCGAGCGATCAGCGGGAAACACCACCGAGAAAGGCCATTTTGAATTCTATGTTGGCTGCAAATGGATTGGCTTTGTTTGGCAGCGATACTTGAGTACTCCAGAGTCCTAACGCTAGGTGACGCTATGCTAGTCCTTTTTTTTCCATTTAGCTGCACGTCATCATCATCATCATTATAATTTTGCTTTGTTTCCTTCCATTCTTTCGCGCCTCCGCCCCACTTTTGCGTCACCAGACGCCACGTTGCGTTCCTGGATTTGCGCCTCTCATCTCGTTCGGACAACGCTGGCCTGGACGTCATGGCCCCATCTGTTCTGCCGCCGCGATGTGTCGTTAAGAAGCGCAGAAAGTACTCGACCATAACGCTAGAAAAGAAGGCAGCGATTCTCAAGCTAACAGAAAGTTGCCGAACGCAAACGGAGGCATAACCTGAAGCAAGGCACTATTTACGGCTTTTTTTAAGCCCACTTGGAAGTAATAAATGCAAGTTTTTCAATCTGCTAATTTTTCGGACTGCTCTATTATTCGGACGTTTTTTCGGTCCCTGCGAAATCCGAATAATCGGTCGGCGACTGTACATAGTCCTAATGTCATTCTATAAAACAAAGTAAAACCCACAAAAATTCCTTACCACTAAGCCCCTCAGCTCTTGTAAATATTAAATCGGTTGCCTCATTTGTCATTACATTTTAATAAACCATATGAGACCCTTACTTCACAAAACCAATATTCAAAAAAGACAACAGCCGTCATCTTCCAGAGGGAGAGGACAAACACACCTTCTTGATGTCGTCGAGGTTGTGTATCTCTGGAGAAAGGCCACCGTGCACACAAAGGAACTGCTGGTTCATCAGGGCAGCTAGAGGCAGGCAGTCAAACGCTTCCATGCATGCATCATACACTCGCTCCGAATACTTTATTTTACCTGCAACAGAGAGGGGGGGGGGGGGGGACATTGTTACGGCCTCTGTTTCCTCCAACCCATTTGCATGAAGAGCCCTTCCAAGCAGCCCGCAGAAAGGGGTCGAGCCGGTAGGAATGCGACAAAGTGATTAAGGTCGACGACCGCACTCCATAATCATAGTTGTTGTGCCAAGAACGAAAAGCAATCCTCTAACTCGGGCCAACCAAGCACAAAGTTTGGATGCCAACTTATCTGCAAAGCTCGCCGTAGGCCTTCCAAGAACTGAGCTTCATCGTTTTTGCTGCTAGCCTTTGACCTATTATTACAAACACAGTAAGCAATCTTATGCTTACATACTTAGGTCAGCCTCGAGTGAGTGAAATCTGCATATTGCTAACAGACTAAGCAAGGATACATAAGATTGCAAAAAGTTCAAGATGTTGCTTCCAGCTGCTAACATGCTCCAACTGATAACATGCTTTGTTTTAACAGTCAACTTCGCTGGCACTGTCATTGCACAGATCTGTTGTTTGCAACGGTGCAATGCCACCTAACTAGGGATGAAGATATACTTAGGGCATGACAAACACCTCAAGAAACAATTCTGTGACGATAACTTACACCTGCATTTTCAAAATGAATGAACCACTAGGTAATAAGTCAAATAACCCCCCAATTGTAATACATACCCACATGCTCATAAAGAACTATAGGTAGTAAGAAATTTATTTCTTTGGACAAAAGATAACTCATTTGAATAATGAGGTTGCAAATCACAATAAGAAATGAAACCTTTCCAAAGTGAAATCGAGCTAGTGAACTAAAAAAAAAACATTGAACAAGAAATTCCCAATTTTGTGTACATTTTTAGCACAAACTGCTAAAAGTCCTAAGGAGTACCATGCTCTTTTTGTGGATAATTTGCTAAAGTACCCAAGCACAAAGAGCATGCTGCGAGTGTAGTTACAAAACAATATGCTGCCATCTCCCGCAGTAACTCTTCTAAGCAGAAACCTAAAAAGTGGCACTTTACATGTGTATTTGTTAATGCCTTATTTTGGTTATTTGTTTGAAACCTTTTTTTTTTCCCTAACAAGGCAAGCGCACACGACAGAAGTGCCTACATTCCTAGCAACCTCCTTAGTGCATGGGTAATTTGGCAAAAGGTAAACTTTAAGAACTGAAGCGATCCGGCAAATCACTAGATTAAAATTTGTCTATCCACATCAATCTTAACCATTCTACGTCTGAAAATGTTTTCCACACAGCCGAGTGAAACCTGCCTAAATGGCAACTTGCAAAATTGTTCTATGACTGGTAGAAGGCCTTTTTCCCTCTCCTCCATTACCTTTCCTGCTCTTCCTTCCTCCTTACCAAAACATAACACGTCTGGGAGTTAATCCAAGTGGAAAGAAGGGTTTTCCTCCTTTCTGATTGCACTTTGGGCTTTAAGTAAACTCTGGCTTCAAGATTTCCCAAGCTACACTCGCGAGACATTATGAAACATTTAAAATGACCATTCAGTCAGAAGAAACGGTAGGTGTACTTACATTCAGTTTTAAAGGTGAAGTACTCTGTTAAATGCCTACACTCGTGGTTCCCTCTTAGTAGAAACAGAGTTGTTGAATAGCAAATTTTTAGTGCCCACAGGTATAATACACACTGAAAAGAGAAAAAGCATCTCTCCACTCAATACAAGGGAAAACATTCATTGAATGGACGCTGAGATCCCAAAAAGCTTTTAATTTAGGTGCCTCGGTCGGGCACGTATAACACAAAATAAACTTTCCTAAAAAGATTTTAAATGTATTTCAGTACAACATTTACATTGCGGGGCTCATTTAGAGTTACAAGCGGTTCTAAAACATCCTTCTATTTTGAGACGTCGACTCCGAAATAAAGCAATTGGAATTGCACAAGCAAGTTTCTTAAAAACAATATTGCACTAAACTTTTTTTTTTTTTTTGGGGGGGGGGGGGGGGGATTTGTGACACACGTCATACACAAATACTTTTTTTTAAAGGAATTCAGTGTTTTTTTAAGTGACACGTCCGACACAGAAGCGGCAAGACTTAAGCTTGTACAAATGCTCGACTACAGAAAAACCATATCTTCATAATCCACAACCATAATATTAAAACATAATCTGAATGATAGAAGTTTCTACGACGACAGTCAAATTCTCCTGCACACAGAGTTACAGTCAAGCTAATGCAACAAACAACCTACTCAACATAAGGCAAAGTTGCATCCAAACATGCGGTCAGTGCAGCATTAATAAAATTTTTAAATAGAAATAGTGCTAGGCAATGACAAATGCATGAAAGAAGTAAGCAGAGTGCTCACTCTCAGCTCCAACTCCTTAACAAAACAGATTGACATAAAAACATCAATGCATATTTTCCTCAACCACACGAGTTTGTGCCCTTAGGAATGCTAGCTCCCTGTCAAACAAAGTCAAACAGGAAGCACTTGTATGCACCTTTTTTACATTGTAAATGAAAATGCTGTAAACAACTTATTTTTCACGAGGATCTAATTTCCGTAAAATTCGTTAATGGAAATATTTTACAAAAAATTTATCACGCGATTACTGCAAACGACTTAATCTTCACGAGGACCCAATTTTCTCGAATCACCTACAATTCGCGAAAAATAGGTCCCGCAAACAATTCCGGTAAAATGTAAACACATTGGAATGTGTTTACATTGTAAACACAAGTGTAAACACATTGGAATGTGTTTACGTCGCAAAAATTAGAACCCCCAAATTATTCCAAAACTTCAGCTTTAAACTAGGTTGCGAAATATTGAGCTTGCGGAAAATAAGTCAATTACAGTATATTACCACATGGTAACCAAAACACTGCATGTCACTCCAAATCACAAAATTTTGTGCCCGCAAAATGTTCTCGAAACAGGCGGTTCGCAAAATTCCTGAAACATTCAGCCCGCGAAAATGAAGTTGTTTACGGTATGCAGCACTGCTCTCCCGTCATTTGCTTAGGATGTCAAACCCCAAACAAATAGGATACAGCCACAGCTATTGCAATGGACTGCCCAGAAGGGGGAAAGGATTTACCGTTGGAGCATGCCCTACGTTGTAAGGTGTGTGAATAGTGAAATTTTAGCTCTATTCAAATTCGAATCGAGTGGCGCCGAATAGCGACCAGAAATGCTATTGTCGAACTAAGTATAAAATACCAAACTCTTTATTTACAACGTACAAAAACTAAAAAAAGAAAAGCTGCGTAACATGAGGAAACAAAACCCTATCTGTTTATTATTTTGCAGGGCCCGTGAAATGAAGAGTGGCTAGCATAAAAAAAAAAACAAAAAAACTATGTTAAGGGGTGATGCGGGTCAAGAAACGGCAATATTTTGCAAAAAAAAAAAAAAAGTGATTTTGTGTTTTGTGGTGCTTTATTATTTTTGAATCTTTATATTTGATGTATAAAAATAATTAGTCTCGGTTATGATCGTGAAGTTAGAAGACCTCCACGCAACCCAGAGCAGCATGAATTGGAGCCATTCTTCTCTGCGTGGCTCTTCAAGTTGCGACGTCGCCAGCCATCACAGTTACGTTGACAAGGAGGCCTAGCCACCTCCTCTCCATCGCAGCTTTCTGTAGCTTCAATTCCTCACAAAATTTATGAACAAAATATTTTCTGCACCTCAAAAGAATATAGCTACATATCTATGGCAACATTCAAATGCGTTTTTCTTTTTACGTAAATTGAGGGCATCTTCACAGTTTGTGCGCAAGAATTTCTGATCTTAATATTTTCCTATCACAACCAAATTTGGCATGCATAGATGTTCAAATATGTAATGCAACTATCTGGGTTTGGTTAGAATGTGTATTTTTTTTTATATTTATGAAAAATTTAGGAAACATTCGTTAGCCCCTTGAAATGGCATTTCTGCTATTTTTTATTATTTTAAAATGAAAGAAGTGTCGCACACGTTATTCTTGTACAAATTAGTTTATTTTACTAGGCTTTTTTGAGTGTGTTGTCATACCTCACGTGTGCTACAGAACATGGTTTTCTTCTGCACGCACATTGCATCGAGAACCTAAAAAACAAGCTATAGACCGACACGCGGAGCGACTCTGTTTACCAACAAGCCGGAAGGCCGCGCATGCGCGGTAGCTATGTGGCCAAGAGCAGCCCGGCTCTCCGTGTTTTCGCCATTGCGTTCTATGGAGTGCGCTCGTTGTTGACGTTGTAGGGACGCTTGTATCTTTATTTGTGCGTCGTATTTCCTCACAACGTATGTCGTATGCTATGCCCGACTATTTGAGCTCGCTGCCCGAGCCTGAACGGCAGCGGTATCGAGACAAACTGTGCGTGGACGGCGTTGCCTTCGAGGATCCGTACGCCGTAAACAAGGCCTGCTGGACTTCCGACGTAAAGTTGCTGCCACCGAAGTCGACGGCTCATGTCGTCGTTTATTTAGTTTTTTCGCCAAGCCAGTTCACGGCCGACACGGTGGCGTACAAGTCTCTCGAGGCCTACGATTACTTCGAGTCGGTTTCCGCACTGCCGGGGGGGTCAGTAGACTGTGGGTCTGCGGAAGTGTATTTATTAATTGATTAAATACACACAGCGTCTTCGAGTCGAGGTATGATATCTTTCCTGCCCTCATGACCACAAGGCATGACAAGCAGTAACGCTTTGTCCTTTCTGCAGTCTTGGCGGTAACACGTTACAAGTAACGGCGTTGCCAGTAACGCGTTACTTTTTTCAATAACGTAGTAACCTACTCATTACGTTTTCGACACAGTAACGGGTAACGTACTTACGTTACTATTTCAAGTAACGTAGTTACGTTACTCGTTACTACTTCCCAAGTCTTAAAGAAATTACACTTCAATTTTTTCCGTGTTTTAGGCGTCAAGCCATGTTTTTCTTTGCGTTTTTTCTCGTGAGTATTTAGGTGAAATCGTAAAGCGAGATAAAGTAATTATGTTCAGTTTCTGCACGAACATAATGTTTCTTGATATATGACCTGTATCGTCAAAACCGTAAAATGTGTTAAATCGTAATTTTAAAAAAAAGTAACGCAGAAGTAACGTGCGTTACTTTTTATCGGTAGCGGTAACGGGTTCCTTTTATTTTTAGGCAACGTAGCTCGGTAACGCGTACCTTTTATTTGCAAGTAACAAAGTAACGTATTTCGTTACTTTTTTTCAGTAACGCCTACAACACTGCCGTTCTGTCGCCGATCCTCTTGTGCTGGGTAGCACGGGCGTAGCGAGCCTCCGACGAGCGCTTGGCCGATGCTTTGTGCGCGAACACCATGGGAACAAAATCCCGGTGGTCTTGATCAGGCAACGCTTTCCCTGCACATAAGCAAGCCTCGGGACGGAGATTGAAATGGAAGCCGCACTTTCCTTCAAGAAAGTGTTTGCCGCACAAACGGTCGTTCGCGCAAGGCGACGATTCTTTTCGATCCACGAATATTATCCACCTTTTATGCCTTTCAGAGTCTGCCGGGAACTTGTGGAAACTCACTCCGCTACTTTTCTTGTACATTTCGGTGCAATTAACGGCAACACAGCTTCGCGGCATGCTGAAATGCTATGACGCCCATGCGAAACGTGCGCGCTTTTGCCCACACCCCCCGGCTCCGGCGCGATTGCAGCGCCGCCGCAGCTCCGTGACGTCAAGCCCGCGTGTCGGTGTATATCAAATCTAACACCAGATTTATAACGAGAAGATTAAGCACCATAAACTGTAAAAATATTTCAATATCATAAATAATAATAAAAAAATTTCCCCTGGCACATGTCCCCTTAAAACAGTGACGTGCAGGGCTGGCCGGTTTTCATAGAGTGCATCCAGAAAGCTAGGAGCATGGCTGCTTCGTTGTAAGTGTAAAAAAAAAAAACCACAGTGCAATTCACTTAGAACGATGTACGGCTTATAACAATCAGTTTTTAGTCCAGATACAACGATAATTGGTTATAATGATTACATTTTGGGGTTTTCTTATTATCGTTAGAAGTGGATTGCACCGTACCTATTTTCTGTAAAAGTAGTTTGTCACAAAAGGCTTCTCAGTGCATGCTTGATTTAGATCCAGCAGAGGCCTGCCAGGGCTATTTCATAATATGAACAGTGTTCCTGAATAAAACCAAATCTTTTTTCTATCGGTACTGATACTTGATGATCGAATTCCTAGAAAACACGCATACTAGGAATCTGAAAGTAATTTAATTATTCTATCGATACTATTGGATGGAAATTCAGAACTCAAATATTTGCACATCCCTACTACGATGCTACTCTATGCCGAATGTAACGATCTTATTAATTTACGTACGGTAGAATACCGCGCACCCGCCCATTCCACATAAGTGCCCACTCCCAAATTTGTGAGATCTGAGAAAATATACACAGAACATTGATATGTAAAATTGATGATCGGACAAGCGCCCATCCCCCCCATTTTTTTCGCTATTATCTCTAAATTTTGAGTGGGCGCTCGCCCGGTATTTTACGGTAAGTGACGAAGATATTTTAATGCTTTCATGCTAATCCTGGGGCTGCCACAGAAGAGCCCATGCTTCTGATGGGAAAAAGGCATGCTGAAAGGGATGATATATGGGCTAAGATGTGAATTGACAATGTTGATCACACACGATGGTGAGAATGGCAGCGGTAGCGAAGATCTAATTCTGGGGAGAAGGTGCACACATTTGCAAACTTACTGGAAAAAAGGACATTCCTCGATTAACTTGGTGAAAACCCAACATGAATAAAGGTTTATTTATTTATTTATTTCATACACCCACAGGGTCTAAGGCATTAGAGAGAAGGGTGGGTACAAACTATTGTGATGAAACAACAAAGTGCAATTATTATTAGCACAGTAAAGTGACTCTTAGTTATACAGTATTGATGTGGGCTCCAACAGTCTACATTGAACAATCACTGACCATGTTTATAGGCTTCTGGACATCACGCCTGCTACGCTTGTCGTGTACCAACAAAAAGAACCGCAGAGACCGAGCTGCATCACCGGTTTGCTTCGATCGTTTGTCCTGGATACCTTACGCCAACAGGTATTTGACTCTTTCCACACACTGTGGCGTCCCGATATCTGCGCATCTAAGAAGCTGATAGAAACACATTATGCGTGGCCTTGTATCAATGTTGATGTTTAAAACTGGGCCCAGAGTTGGCTTCGAAGCCAACATGCAAACGTTAATCCGCACAAACATACTAAACTTGGCATTTTCTCTCTTCTGACGACCGGTTTGCAGTCGTTGCAGTCGTTATCAGGCAATTCATCTCGACAATGTGTGCAATACCACTTGTGGTTTCTGCCTTCTTAGCATAAGCATCTGATGAAACTAAATCAGTCAGCAAATGTAGCTAAGAAGGGGTTTTTGCCACATGCCATTGATTTCATTCCCAATGTCCCTTTTGACAATCTTGGGTCCTCAAGATGCTGCTGCTTCTGGGCTCTTTCAGGTATGCATGATAATGGTTCCTTGAAGCTGATTACATGTCCTTGATTCCTTTGTGGTTGAAATACTGAGACTAACGCCCCGTCTTTGTCACAATAATGGTGTCGAAAATCGTGATACTTGAAATACTTGTCTGGCCTGGCATTCATCTAATGAGACATCAAGTAACGAGAAGTCTCTGACCATGAAAAATTTGATGGAGCCTCGTTTGTCACAATGATTGATGCCTGCTTAAACTCCCAGTTTGATGTAGACGCCATTTTTGCACCTACTTTGGAGTTTCCTTTCAACTTGTTTGGCTATGAGACTGATGTGCCATTCTAAAATGGAGTATGGAAAGACGAAACTGAACACAATGACCCATTTCTGACAATAGTTTCAAAACCTCTTGCCAAAAAAAAAAAAAAAACAGTAGCTCTTTTGTCTGACACTTTTCCAGAAAAGACTACAGGATCATTACAATGCCAAGAGAAAAATTGTCTTTAGTCAGCGTTAACAATGGACGGCAGAAGTCACTGAAGCTTTCAAGAAACACCGGCTTCCTCATGTTCACCTGCTCATTCCTTGCTGATCCAAAGCACTCCTTAGAAGCAAAGCTCACTCAATCATTCTTGGGTGGTGCCAACTAAACATTAATAAACACAGAAAATTTACAACCGCTGGACTATCAACTATATTAAAGCCTTCTACTTTCACTACTCTCAGTATTTACAACCTAGATTGAAGCCCTCTTCTTCCGTACTTACAACCTGCATTAAAGCCTTCCTCCTCTTCTTCTATACCTATTTACAAACATGGAGCTGCTTCGAGCCCTTTAGGATCCCCGCAGAAACAGTTTTTCTCGCTTGTGCAGCGCCAAGGAAGGCGCACTGACACATGTACCGGTAGATGTCCCCCTGCTGATATATTCCTTAATGAAGCAGCATGTTCCCTTGTCCGGTCATTGACGCAACGACCGGTTTGGCCTATGTAGCACCGACCGCATGATAATGGGATGTTATATAAGACTCCTTTTTCACATGATCCATATTTTGTCCTGTGAGCAGAGCAATGTCACAAACTTCTTCAAATTCTCCCTCCTGGTTTACCCTGCGACACATAGAATATGCCTCATTCGGCGCAGAGCAAACCATGTGGACGCCTTGCTGTCCAGCAATCTTCTTCAGTCTGTGAGTGATGCCGTAAATATAAGGCGCGATCACTATAGGCTTTCGTGTATTTTTCTTTTTGTAAAAGCTTGGTCTGCTGGGCAAGTTGGTAATGGACATTCATATTAAAAATAGTGCGAAAAAGACGGGACAAAAAGACAAAGAAGCACACAGGACAAGCGCTATTTCACATGATTCATATTTTGTCCTGTGTGCTTCTTCGTCTTTTTGTCCCGTCTTTTTTGCGCTTTTTAATATGAATGTATTTTTCTCTGTTTGGCCGTTTTCTCCTCTCTCTCAATCACTCACTTAATCACAATCATTTTCACTCAATCACTAGGATGTTTTCAACCCAGCAATGGGCAACTAATTTAAAGGTAGCACTGTCTGACCAAACGCTTCTGCAAAATCTTCCCTCTGCGCTGGGGGCGTACTGACATGAAACACCCAGGCTTCACAGCCAATTATCCAGTCTCCGTGTGCTCGCTGCAACACCTGCCTTACAGGCGTGTACTGTGTGGAGACCAGGATGTCCCAAATCTAGACGAAGAGTTTGAAAACTCTCTATGGAGTGCTCTTGGAAGCATCTGAAGAGCGTAAGAGTTCATATTTGCTCAAGCCAGTGAAACTGGGACTATTTTCGCTAGTGGCAAACACTCCAGGACAGTCAACAATGCCTCCTGAGTGGAACGACCGATGAACACAAAGATTTAAAAAACCGTGGCTACCCTCCATGGTTTGTTCAACAACCTCTAGTGAACATCCATCCAGTTTTGGTGTGGGTAGTCATTTCCAGGCTAACAGAGGAAATGAAACAGTCATAATGCTTCATCTCATGTTGCAGAAATAACAGAAAGAAGAGCCAGACCATGAAATGCCACATAGTAGGTATGCTTCCCTCCGCAAGAAAAGATTTTTCCCGCTTCACTGTCTAGAAACATATGAGCAGCTTGCATGCAAGGGGGGTGCTATAAGAATAATGGGATGTGGTAATTTGACGTCCACAAAATTCCGGCCCCTATCGCCAACTTGTGCGTCTTGCTAAGACTGACAAATGGAATGAAACTTTGTCGATTGAATGTATGCCTATGCAAGGCGACAAGTATTTCAGCATGGAGTTAGTGGTGCCCTTCCTCATGCTTGTGCTGCGTTTTGTCCTTTTCATTTGGCTTTCCAATGCCAACCCTCTTCGACAGCTAGGCCAAAGGTTTCCAGCAAGACTCACACTTCGCCAATTGTAACTGATTTCATCTGGAGCAACCCAGTGTCTATAAATGTTGCTGTGGAACTATAAATGCTGTAATGTGCACTTGCTGGTCATTATTTTACCCCTTGCACACACAAGCAAACATGGCCACATCCATCATCTGCTACACAAAGCACACGTAAATCAAGTATAATAAGCATGCAAACTGCGAATACAAAACAAGATTGTGGAGCCAGGAATCCTTTCAATGCAACCAGGAAATGAGTGAACATCTGCTAAATACATTTTAATTGGGACAACGTCAGATTTCCTCGTCGTAGAAAAAAAACGAAAATAACATTAGAAATACAAATACATAAAAAATATAACTGGGTCGTTATTATAGAACAGCTACCTCTTATCACTATCAACACAATTCGAGGGTTTTCAAGGACCACGAAAGAATTCAAGGTTTCAAATGCAGCGAAAATGGCCCCCCCATCTTCAAATTTAAGGATTTATCAGGGTTCAAAATGTTGACTGTATACATAAATTTTTGTCGGCATTTGGAGTCTCAGTGGGACTCTGTTACGCCCAAGCTGTTAGGACCAGAGTAGATCACGACTGCACCGTCATCTTGTTTGGACAGGCAGCCACATGCAAATTATATATACAGATTTGGAACATACACATTTCGTCTGGAAACCCAGTCAGTTAGAGTGAAAAAAAAAAAAATAATAATCCGTTTAATGTCAGTGTTGTTATGAATTTTGAGGCACACAGTGATGTGATTGGTCTGGATCGTTTTAGAGCATTTCTGGAGCAGCCAAAAGTTAATTTTCTTTTGTTTTTAGCATACACACACTTCATACTACTATTGCAAACATTATTTTTTAAGATTTGTACGTTGACCTGTCCAACTAAACGAAATTGCCTATTGGGTGATTCCACGAGAGATCGAACTTGCAGGTCCCCACTCAACATTTTTATTTTTTTCTGTTTTTTTTTTTATATGTGATGCACACACAAATGAATCGCACGAAACTGAACTTTTTTTCTCGGAAACGCGTTTTCACTACGAGAAAAAAAAATGTTTCAAGATTGCGCGACGGCCCTGCTCCTACCACGGACTGCATTAGTTGCCACATTTGTGGTCCTGTGGAAGGCAGGCAAAGAGTGGTAGGCCAAAGATGTTTCCTGTTTCATGTAGTACACCAAAGTTTTAGTCAACTGCATTTAATTATTATGTCCTATATGAATTAAAAAAAAATATATAAACAATTCATAACTTTAGACCAGGTGCAACAAATACACTAACTTTCATGCCTTCTACCTCAATATGTATGGCATTAGCGGCTTTGAAAACCATACATAAAATAGGCCAGGGCATCTAAATTATACCTTCAAAATATGAACTTCCAATAAAAATAGAAACATAGAAAAACATATTTCGAAAAAACACATTTTCAAAAAAATACCATATTGAAAAAAAAAAAAAAAAAAAAAAAAAAAACCGGTCTCGATTTTATTAAAACTCTGGGGTACAACTCTCCTTAGACCAGGCAAAAGGAATGTACAAAAACATGTTGCATCATTTGCTTGGTACAAAAGTTCTGAGCGGTCAAAGTGGCGGTTGTGAGGCGTCTTGACTCCAGCGTTTTTTGCTTCACCCTGCTGTTTTCTTTTTGTTTTTTTTTAGGAAAAAGTAATGTTTTTTTGTTACAAATAAGAAATTCATGTGTTGTAGCTTGCTGTAATAAAAACATACTTCCTGATTTTTTTAATTTTTTTCTTGTGGTTGTTTACGTGCACTCATGAAAGTTTACACTCCTTAATCGCGCTTCGACTTCGCATGTTCCGTTTATTAAAACTGTAGGGAATAAAAGAATGACTCCTTAGGTACAAGGCTACCGGGCGCTTATGTTACGGCGAAGCCAAGGAGGAGGTTCATTTACGTTTGCCACACGGTATACTATACATGGTTCCTGGTCGCTGTGGCTGTCAGGAGCTAGTAAGATATTTGAGCTCACATTTGCTGCGGGGCAAACGTACACATCCCCCTTGGCTTGGCGGCAACATAAGCGCTCAGTACCCTTGTACCCGGGGTCGTGCCTCTATTCTCTACAGTTGTAATAAACGAAACTCGAGTAGACTTCAGCCCAACTCTGGCACGAACAGTTGTCCAAGCACTTCTTTCCTTACGTCTAAAAGCGTAACAACGACCTAAATATTACCGCTCGTCAACGCCTCTCCTTGAAGAATATTTGGAGAATCCACAACTCTGGGCACATCAAGGTGGATTACTGTGACAGTTCAGCTAGACTCTTTTCGAATGCGCGGTGGCAGAGTTAGTGTTGGCGCGTCGGTGATGTCATCTGGATGTTTGTGTGTTTGTGCATGTATGCCCAGGAAAGGCACAGATGCAGAGGTTCACTGCATGTGAACTTTGACTCTGCCTGGTTCGTGGCCACTGGTGTTGGTCGTCAGCGGGGATCTCCTCGGTCGCAACAGCATTGCGAAACCTTCGGGCTTCAATTGGTTTGGCGGCGCAGACGAAGCAACGGGAGAGGCGACAGACGTCGCCGTTGTGCACTCAATGCACGCAGCCCATTGCTCACTCAGAGTTTTTTGCGCAGATTACTTCCACGTTTGCAAGAAGAAGATACCTTCCAACAGAAATTTTCACAGTGTCAAGCGTCGAGACCTTACATAGGCCAAACTTCTGCTCAGCAGAGCGCCTGTGTGAAGTCCCGTTCAAAACGCTCATAGCACGAGATTCGAGTCTTAATAGCGGCCATACAAACAATATATTACAATTTCTGTTGGTAGTTTCTGATAGACTACTATATTAACTAACTGTGAATAAAAAATAAAATAAATAAAAAGTGTTTTTTTTTTTTTTAGAAAATTGACTCCAAACTTGCCAGTTTTTCGAAATTTTTGTTTTTCAGGCACATGTAGCGCATTATGTACTCATTGCAAAATATTGAAATTATACTCAAAAGAAAGAGCTTAATTGGAGCTTTACGGTGATATAAAGATCATAAAAATATGTTGATTAGGTCGCACAGCACAGCTTGCTGAACTTCGTCAAATATTGTCGCAGAGAGGTGGTTTGACAAATAAAAAAAAATCATTAAGATGTTATGACCTAGACGTTTAATTAGCATGAAAAAGACTATGTCTAGAGTGTTCCCAAAAAGTTATATTGATATAGCATAAAAAGTATGGAAAAGGAATGGAGTGGAATATGGCACCTCCGATAAGCTGGAAAAACGTCAGTTTCCACCTTGGCCGCTTCAACGGTCCATAACTTCAGAACAAAAAAATCCGGCGAAATTGCCGTTTGCGTCTTCTTTTATTATAGGAATTGCCCCAAAACATTTTTTTTTCGTCAAAATTAAAAATTCTACCCTAAATTCGTGTTTGAGTTGAGATGAAATCACCCATAGATGTTTTACATTATGCCCCAGGTTAACTCCTCTGCCTTCGTATTCGGTCTGTTGTCCTCCCTTTTGTCGTATTCTGTCAGTGCAATAAACTCTTGTTCACCATCTGAACGCCTTTATTGTCCAGCATGATCAGTTGGCAACAAGGGGGAGGCGAGTGTCTTTGGAACTTTTTGAGGCTCGCTAAAATAAAGTTTGAGAACCCCTGCGTTACTCTATACCCTTTCTCGCTGAAGAAAATAGGAAGCTTTGCACATAGTTCATATGCTGTAAAGAGTAGTTTTTTTTTTTTTTTTAATAAAATCGCAACTAGCTGACATTAAATGCACATACAAGTACCCTAGTTCCACAAAGAATGACACTCGTATGCTCCACAAGGGTCAAACATTTCTTACTATGGTTCTTGAGGCGAAAAAAGTATACACAACTTTACAGTTTTCGCAACTTATTACAGGGCTGACCAGACAGACATATTCAAAGAGCCATAAAAAAGAACCGTTCTAAGTGAAGAGCTGCAATAAAAAGGGGGCATCGCACTTTTTTTTTTTTTTAGTTTGTGGCCACAGCAAATTCCACTCAAATAAAATGCTCAACAGCTTTTTTTTTTTTTTTTTTTGTGAAACCTAATTGTATAACGATTTGATGTGATGGCACAAAGCTGACAAAATGCAGGCTACTTTTTTCTGCACGTCTTTTTTGAAGTTCGGGGGGGTGGTGGGGGGGGGGGGGGGGGGGGGCGCATGAGGCTTACGAGCGAGCCACAGTTGTTCTCAAGTGGTAAGCGTTATGTTTGATCACACGAACAAAAGCTCCTATACTTCTTGCTTTCATTCTGCTGCTACAGCGTTCAGCAAGTATCCTGCAGTAATGAATGTAGAATACAGCACTAGTATTAATGAAGTCACCAAAAGTGCTCATTTTTCCATACTGCTTCCTCTACATGGACAGGGAGCACTCCCCACTCAATGTTCTCATAGAGAATGCACTAGATAATGCACAGTTGCCCAATGAATTCCAGGCAAGTTTAAATGACACTGCCGTGGACAACGTGCAGACAGAAAGTCTGCCGTTACAAAGCTTGCACTGACAAGCTCGAAACAAATATGAATTGCTGACAGAGATCTCCAAGTAATCTGCAATTTCCAGCAATGAAGTTGCATGCCAGTGGCAGAACTATAACAAAACGTTGATACGAGGGAAATGTAAACAAACATGAGCACAATATAATGCAAATGTATAGTTGCACAACACTAATGTACTGTACTGCAGCCACAAAGTGACCCATGCACCGGGCAAGGCCCAAGCCACAGTTTGCATGCACGTTTGAATGTACCGGAATGGCACGTAGCTTTCGGAAACCAGAAAGAGAAGGACAGGCAAGAGAGCGCAAGCGGCACTCACCTCTATGCTAAAGTATCCCCGGTCGACGTAGTCTCCGAGGAAGAGATACTTGGTGGTGGCAGGGGGCCCGCCAACCTCAAACAGCTTCATGAGGTCATAGAACTGGCCGTGGATGTCACCGCACACTGCACACACGGGGAAGCCAAAAAGGTAAGAGACCACGGTTCCCGTTTGGAACAAAATGCCACAGCTAGTCAGAGTCACAGACAAAAATGAAAAGCTTGTCGGCATTGGCCACGTTCAAGTTGGCGCAGTTGTGATAACAACCGGAAATTATAATCGCAAAACCGTTTCCCAAGCATTTCTTTTCCTACTTTTTAGTCATCTACCACTGGAACTGCTCTCACACACAGGACCATCAGAGGTATCTGACAAATCTCACTGCACCCTGTTGCCCTTGGGAACTGTTGTTAGACTAGATATACATGGTACTTTACTGCCGATCTGTGCATTAATAAAATTGTTTTGCAATCTAGAAATCGAGGGATTCAATACTAAAAACAACTGCAAAAAAAAAAAAAAGTGACACCTTGATTTTATTTTTATATCTTAATCGAGCCCCCCAAATATAGTCTTCTTCCTTAGTGTTTAGTAAAAACAAATATACCATGGTTTTTTAATTTTTTTTTAATTAGTGGATAAATTTTAAGCTTGAAATTAAGAATTCAGGACTAGGTTCATTCACAGTTTAAAATTACCTTTTTACTCTAATTTTTCAAGCTATTATAAAAACATTCTAAGATCAAATACAAAGGATGTGATCTGTTGACACTAAGTAACTGCTTTTTAGTCACAACAAAGCATTTAACTCGGTAAGTGGAGTCTTTTAAACAGTCATACAACACATACATACCACTTTGAGGGTGCCCCTGATTATAGTTCTTTTCTTGAAGAAATTTGGGTGAATCAAGTAGTCAAGACAAAGAAATTTAACCTAGATTTGTAACAAAGTATGACACATTTAACAACAGAAACTATTTGCAACAGACTTCTTTTTGCCTTCAGGACAAGAGAGTAGAAATGCTTTCTGTGTAACACAATTTTAGAACAGCACCCTGACCTTTACCAAAAAAAAAAATCAGAAAAGTGTGTAATTTGAACTTCTAGACCCTTCCAGTTTCAATCACGCATGAGCGCTGCCATCTTGGAAACACGTGACGCGGCTACCATAAGGGGGTTTGAACTCATTGCTCGCGCCTTGGCGAAGGCATTGCATTTGTGTTTTTCGTCGTGTCTCACACCTTATTTTGTAAAGTGTCACTTGATGGTTATATTCACTACCTAATTATGTGCCGTAATTTACTTCCACAGTTTATTTTGTAACACGTTGCGACCATTTTCATCGTCGGCGTACCGGATACATGCGAAAAGGGGGGCACAAGAATCAGTGCTAGCCCTGGTGCACATTGAGCCCAATTACTGATTAGCAACTCAGGTTTGCTCAGCGACAGTGACGGAACGTTTGAAATAAGTAGCGCGACAAATTTTTATGATTGCGCACTTATTATCTTCAGGAAGGAAACAAGAATTAGTCAGTGAAAGGAGCTACTATGTGCGCTTGGCCTTCATAACAAACCGAAAACAGTGAAAGGCTCGCTTGCACAGTTGCGTCGACTGCGTCGCGCTGCATTGCGTCGTGAAGCACAGCGCCTCCCTCTGGCTCAGCACAAGGCATCCCATAGCAACAGCTTGATGCAAGCAGCCTTGACGCAGTCAAATGCAACTGTGTGAACAAGCCTTAATCTTGATTATATGGGGATACTCAAGTCGTGGGAACAGGTAACAAACATTTAACTTGCGTTTTATCTGATCGTAGGAATAATGATAACGCCAACATCAGGTGATTTGTTTGTTTATGATACTACACCAAAATATGTTAGTCATTCTTAATCGTTTCTGCTATATAAAATTTGCTTCATCTGTTTATTTACAAATTTAAATAAACTGTACACCATGCTCCTTCCCATGCCTACAGTCTCAAGTGTTCTAAACAGGGGGTAGAAGCTGAGCTAGTTGGTGGTACATATTACAACAGTTAAACCAGCTGAACTTTTGTAGTTCAGCTGGTTTAACCGTTGTAATATGTTCTAAACAAATTTCTTAAGGGATAAAATAAAATTAATTTCAATTATTTCAACAAAAAAGTTGGCACTACCCAATTGATAAAAACTGTCACAAGTAGCTTGAGCGTGCCTAAGGCCTGCAATGTACGATGCTGAAAAGAAGTCGAATGCATGGAAATCACTCGAGTGCAGCGTTGCTAATGCCAGATAGCAAGCCAATGCAGGATAGCAATTTACTTTGTGGGGCTGGTGACACCAAAATGTATGAAGTGCACTTGTTTTAATAAAGATCTGTCCACAAAGTTTAGTGGTGCCTAGCACTCAACTTCAGGCAAACTCACAAGAGGTCACTTCTGTAGTGCCTTTCAATTTCATTTGGCAAATTTTAAGCGAGACTAATGTCAGACTTCACTTGATGGGCCTGTCACTTCTTATTCATTTCCTGAGTACGCCACATGCAAATGTCCTTAAAACTAGTGTTGGGAAGCACTTTAAGTGCATTGTACTTAAAGGGGCCCTGCAATCATATTTGAGCGTCTATCTTTTTTGCGGTTTCCACGTCTCTTGGGGTTCGGGCAAGCCAGCGGGCCCGGAGAGAGTAACTAAATATCAGTGAGTCATATTTTAACCGGACGACGCGGAAACCTCCTCCACCTACGAGGGCGACCCGCGTTGCCGAAAGCGCGCGATATGTGACGTCTTAGGTCCTGACCTTACTACTTGGTCAGAGCCGCTAACAGCTTTTTTTTAGTCGAGATACAAAATATAAGTGTCGCGAACCGTTCCAGTTATGTATGAAAGCAGTTTTTGTTCAGTATTTTAGATCAGAAAAGAAACAAATGCAGTTTATAAAGTACGGAAACAAGAAATGACCCGTCGACATACCCGCCACCAAGCGGCGGAAAAAACGGCGCACACTAGAAAGGAGTAGTGGGATCAGGCGCCGAAACGGAAAGGTCCCGGATGTACGCGGCGGCGCTGCGGTCATATACCGGCTCGAGGATCCGAGCGGTTCCGAGCGTTCCGAAGGCCTTCGTCGCGGGCCCTGCTGGCGATTTTGCCATTTGGCGGTATGGCAGCCTGAAGTGGCTCCCGTTCTGAACTGATCTTTACCCCTTGTTTGTCTGTCGTTTGTGGTCAATGAAGTGTTGTGCCGAAATAGTCTTTAATCGCGCAGCAAATGCATTGCGAGCCGCCCTGGCCGCCCGCTTCATACAGCCTATCCAACACATGCTTTAGTGGCGCCCTCTCGAGCCGTCGACACGGAGCGCGGCAGCCGTGAGCGCTTGATGAGCTCACTACCCCTCCTCTAGTTCACGGCCACTCAAGCCAGGACCTAGGACGTCATGAAGCAGGTTATTTTTTGCTTGTTTTTGTAATTCTAATTTGCCTATAACTTTTAAAATAAAGCGAAATTTGAGAAAAGAAAAGTTTCATTAAGTTACTACGTTCAGTGCGCTCAGGTTCGGTGCAAACTAAAAACCAGTCAAAAAGTTGTTGCAGGGCCCCTTTAAAGTACTACTTCAAGTAGGTTTAGAAAACTTTTACTTTACTTGAAGTACATTTTCTGTGTATTACTTGTACTTAAAGTATATTTTCCTGGTACTTTGTGAGGAAAGTACATAAACAACTCTCGATTTTTAAGTACATTCCCAAAATTTTTTTTTTTATTTCTAAAGGCTTTTTTGGGCATTACATAAGAGAAATGTGGTACAAATATTGTTAAACTGTAAGACAAAGCATCACGACATGATGCTTTGTGAACTCTGAAGGAATACTGGGGGGGTTAATCTAGAAAAGCGAGCAAACAGCCAGACTTGTAGGGTACTCATTACAAGTAATCAAATAACTTGTAATCAATTACCTTTGAAGTAATTTTGTAATTGTTTTATTACCTCTAATAGGTAGTAAATCACAATAGTTTAGCAGGGAATATAGTTGAAGAAACTTCCCACCCAGCCAAAGATGGACTATCGAAATGTTTCTTCTTGTGCTTAATTTCTTTAAAGAAAACAGACCACGACAATATGGTGCCTGCAAAAATCAAAGTGGTCAGTGAACTTGCGAGTATATCTGTACTTTGCAATTCACAATTCAGCACATTGTTAATCAGGTTGTTGACCTGCCCTTTTCACTGCATATCTATAAATTAACAACTTTGTTTCTTTGTTCTTTGGGGGGGAGGGGGTTGCAAGTGTTAGTGGGTACAACTACCCCCCCCCCCCCCCCCCAAAAAAAAAAAAAAAATCCTGGCAATCTTTTTTTTTTTTTTTGCAGGTTAATTATTTTCTACTGACAAGAGAAAAAAAATAGACATTTACAAATCTCCCTAATGTGAAACGGCTGCACACATAATATACACCAACTTTGGTGGCGGCAGCGACAGCGGAAGGACGTTCCATAACAGTCTCTGCATTTTTACAGCTGGTGACCCTTAAAGGGGCCCTGCAATGACTTTTTACTGGTTTTTAATTTGCACCGAACCTAAGCGCACTGAACGTAGTAACTTAATGAAACTTTTCTTTTCGCAAAATTCGCTTTATTTTAAAAGTTATAGGCAAATTAGAATTACAAAAACAAGCAAAAAATAACCTCCTTCATGACGTCAAAAGGTCCTGGCTTGAGTGGCCGCGAACTAGAGGAGAGATAGTGAGCTCATCGAGCGCTCACGGCTGCCGCACTCCGTGTCGACGGCTCGAGAGGGCGCCACTAAAGCGTGTGTTGGATAGGCTGTATGAAGCGGGCGGCCAGGGCGGCTCGCAATGCATTTGCTGCGCGATTAAAGACTATTTCGGCATAACACTTCATTGGCCGCAAATGACAGCAAACACGGGGTAAAAATCAGTACAGAACGGGAGCCACTTCGCGCTGCCATACCGCCAAATGGCCTTTCTACGCTCCGAGACCTTTCTACGCTCGTCGTTCGCCGGCGCCTCATCCCACTAGCCCTTTCTAATATGCGCCGCTTTTTCCGCCGCTTGGTGGCAGGTATGTCGACGGGTCATTTCTTGTTTCGTACTTTATAAACTGCATTTGTTTCTTTTCTGATCTAAAATACTGAACAAAAACTACTTTCATACATAATTAGAATGGTTCGCGATACTTATATTTTGTATCTCGACCAAAAAGAAAGCTTTTAGCGGCTCTGACCAGTAGTAAGCCCAGGACCAAAAACGTCACATTTCGCGCGCTTTCGGTACCGCGGGTCGCCCTCGTCGGTGGAGGAGGTTTCCGCGTCGTCCGGTTTAAATATGACGCACTGATATTTAGTCACTCTCTCCGTGCCCGTTGGCTTGCCCGAACCCCAAGAGACGTGGAAACCGCAAAAAAGGTAGACACTTAAATATGATTGCAGGGCCCCTTTAAGGAGTCTTCGGGCAAGGTTCGCCGCGCGGCATTGCTACGCTTCGTGAGCCAAGCTTCGTGGACACGACGCTGTGCCTTCCACCACATATCTACATTGCAACGCCAGGACTGCCATCTACACAAGCTACTCGTAACTACGGAACTTGTTATCGCTCGCTCCGAGTGGGCAGTGTCTGCGGGTGTTACGATCACTTTGGTGGCGGCAGCGACAGCTTAAGGACGTTCCATAACAGTCTCTGCATTTTTACAGCTGGTGACCCTTAAGGCGTCTTCGGGCAAGGTTCGCCACGCGGCATTGCTACGCTTCCTGAGCTAAGCTTCGTGGACACGACGGTGTGCCTTCCACCACATATCTACATTGCAACGCCAGGACTGCCATCTACACAAGCTACTCGTAACTACGGAACTTGTTATCGCTCGCTCCGAGTGGGCGGTGTCTGCGGGTGTTAAGATCACTTTGGTGGCGGCAGCGACAGCGGAAGGACGTTCCATAACAGTCTCTGCATTTTTACAGGTTGGTGGTTTACCTTTCTAAGTCCTTAAAAGTCTGTATTTTGCTGTCGCTGTTGCTGCCACAAGTGTCCTCTGTGCGCCGTGTTTTGCCTTGTGTAACTATTGTAGCGGGGCACAAAACAACTATTTTTACTGTGTTTTGAACTCAGAGTTATGGCAGACTCAGATCCTGGAAACCTGAGTGATGTCGTCAAGGCTATGGGAGAGAAGCCACCCAATAGCATAAAGGAAATCGTCAGAGTTCTAAGTGACCTAGTAGTTAAGCTAGATGCATTTGCGACAGACATAAAAAAAGATGTCGCGAAGGTGTCAAGTTCGAACACTGAGATCCATGCCGAGCTCGTTGGTATACGAGAATCAATCACATTCCTGAACGCGGATGTTGAGCAAGTCAAGAAGGATGTTGTGGGCTTTCGCCAAGAGCCAACGGAAGTAAAAAAACAAAGTTCTCGGTTACTCCAGGAAAACCAGCAGCTCGGCAGAGAGCTCAGTGAAGCAAAGAGGGAAATAGTAGAACTGAAACAATACAGTAGGAACATGAATGTTGAAATCAAAGGGCTTCCAGTTGTTGCAAACGAGGACCTGACAGCATCTGTGAGGGCAATTGCTACATGTATTGGAACCGAGGTATCTGAGAGTGACATCGACGTTGTACATCGGGTACAGTCGAGGGACAAACAGAAACCCAATGTTATGGTAAGGTTCGCCTCTCGTGGGGTGCGTGACAGGCTGCTATCAGCGGCTAAGAAGACGAGGTTAAACACCACCCACCTTGGATTTCAGGCCAATGACCCTCTTTATATAAATGAACATCTTTGTGTCGAAAACAAGGTATTACTAAACAAAGCTCGCCAGGCAAAGCGAGAGAAAAACTATGTTTGGGTGTCACAGGGCAAGGTCCTTATGCGGAAGGCCGAGAACTCTCCTGTCTTGCAGATCACGTGTGAGGGGGATTTGATCAGGGTGGTGCAACTGTTCTGAACCTGACGCAAATACTTGTGTTACTACGTTTATCATGTCTTTCACTTTTCAGCATGTTGAACAACTGATACAGAACGAAGATAAGCTTTCGATTTTCCATTGCAATGTACGTAGTTTACGAAAAAACTTTAACTCTTTAGTTGGGCATGTTTCCCAGCATGTGCCGGGTTTTGATGTAATCGCTGTTAGTGAAACTTGGTTAAAAAACAATGAAACTATTCTTATGCATGGCTACAATTTATCATCTCTTCCACGTGATACGCATACGAGAGGTGGAGGCGTTGCGTTTTTTGTGAAAGAAAATATTGTTTTCCAGGTTCTATCGCCTGCCACTATTAGTGATGATGTCATTTAAGCACTTTTTATAAAGCTTGATTGTGGCGTAATAGTCGGTGTAGTGTATCGATCTCCAAGCTCGTTAGTAAGCTCTTTTCTTGTAAAATTCGAGGCAGTACTTACGGCATTGTCTAATGGACAGAACGATCGCATTGTAGTTGTTGGCGACTTTAACATTGATCTGACTAGTGATACGCATAATAGCTATATGCTGCTTTTAGTATCTTTCAACTTACGCAACTTCATTACTGAACCTACTCGCATTACTAGCACCTCCAGTACGTTAATTGATCATGCTCTTTGCAATACTGATACGGATGCCCATGCTGGTGTTTACCCAAGCTTAATAGCTGACCACTTGGCCATTTTTATTGTTTTACAAAAAGAGATTATTCATAAAAGAAAATCTTGTCGTCCTGAACAGCGCACCAAAATAGATTATGCGCAGCTTCGCAGGGTATTAGAACGACTAGATATATACTCCACGTATAATCAAAACGTTCATATCGAATACTACAACTTCCTTACTAGTCTCAAAAACGCGATAACGTTGAGTGCTGTAAAAACGACGTATAATAAATACAATGTACCGGTTTGTCCTTGGGTGACGAGCCAAATTTTAGGGGTATTAAAGGAAAAAGATAAAAGGTATCATAAATGGACACGACATAAAAATAATAACTACTATTTAAGCCAATTTAAACATTTCAGGAACAGTCAGTTTCTATGTTGAGAAAAAGAAAAAAAGAATATTACTCAACTAAAATTAGGCAAGCGGACGGAAACATTAAAATAATTTGGGACACAGTCAATGATGCTATAGGCCTTCGTCCAAATAAACATGTATTACCTGATTTAATCGAACAGAACACGGTAGACACTTTTAATGATTATTTTACTAATATAGGGCCACTCCTAGCAGCTCAGTTGCCGCACGTACCTGATCCCCAGCGGTCATTGACACCAATTACAAATAGCTTTGTAATGCAAGAAATTGAAGTTAATGAAATAATATCAGTAGTTGGGAATCTTAGAATAGGTAAAGCCGCAGGACTAGATACAATTCCTATTAAACTATAAAGATAATATTGATATTTTAGGTATTCATCTTTTACATTTGTTTAATCACACGTTAGAAAATGGAATATATCCTAACGAGCTGAAGATAGCTAAAGTAGTACCCATTTTTAAAGATGGAGATTCTTCGGCACCGTCCAGCTATAGACCGATTTCAGTTTTAAGTACAATTAACACAGTTTTTTAAAAAATAATATGCAAACGTATAAAGGACTTTATAACTAAATACTCAATATTTTGCCATAATCAGCACGGATTTAGACCAAATAGATCAACGTCCTCAGCTGTTTTTGTCCTAACTCAACATCTCAACAGAGCTCTCCATGAAAGTAAAATTGCCGTTGTATATTTAGATATAAAAAAAGCATTTGACACAGTTAATCATAGTATCTTGCTTTATAAACTCCATCAGTATGGCTTTGGGGGGAAAACGTCGGAACTGTTTAATAGCTATCTCTTTAACCGTAAACAGTGCGTAGTAATAAATAATTTTATCTCTACCCCCCAAACGGTGTTAACTGGTGTGCCACAGGGCTCAGTTCTTGGGCCCATTCTTTTTTCTCTTTATGTAAATGATTTTCCGTCGATTTTAATCAACGAGGAATTGATTAGGGTACTGTCATGGTTCACAAGCAATCAACTTACAATCAACCTAAATAAATCTAAGTATACAGTGTTTCATTCAAGGAAAAGGGTGATTAATTTCGACGAGATAGTTATAAAATTAGATAATACAGAATTACAACATGTTACTTGTTATAAATATTTAGGTGTTTTGTTTGATTCTGATATGCACTGGAAAAGCCAAATTAAGCACATGTGTTCGGGAAATTGCATTTGGTTGTTATACATTATTAAAGGCACGCGAATGTTTTGATTTATTTATTTTGCGCATACTCTATTTTGCATTCGTCCACAGTCAGCTGGTTTATTGTATTGAATCCTGGGGTAATACTTACGCTACATACTTAGATCCGGTAACTCGCCTGCAAAAACGAGCGATACGATTTATAACATTTTCAAGAAACACTAACCCAAGTAGACCTCTTTTCCAATCGCTGTTGCCATTCAGTTGTATTTACAAATTAAAAATAGCTCAAACAGTTCGTAAAATCATAGAGTCTAATGAACCCCTTTCTTTGAATTTATTTCGATCTCCCAGGCGACAAACAAGGGCTGCAGCGAATTATATGTTTAATTTACCGCCATGCCATAATGCATATGGACAAAGGCTGATTGAATTTTATGGTGCTCTAGTTTGGAATGAAATACCTATTATTATAAAGCTGGAAAACAACTTTCTGCCCTCCTTAAAAAGATTCTTTCGTGATTATGAAATGCATTTAAGCTAATTATTTTCTAGAACGTGATTTCTTTTGTTTTTTTTTGCGCATTGTACGAGTCTATTGTATTCTGCCGCTTTTTGAACCTATATTACGATTGGACCCCGGACTAGCCTTAACGGCTATGGGTCCAAACAGTTTTTGTGTATTTTGAAAACAAGTTTGAAAATAAGCATTGAATGAATGAATGAATGAACTCATGTTTACAAACAAACCGGAGCGCCCCTAGCCGACGCCACCGGCGCCGCGCATGCGCGATGGGGGTGTGAGCAAGAACCTCGCCGTCGCCCATAGACAAACCATTGGAATGCGATGTTGTCGGCGTCGGTGTGAGTCCCCCTGCCCTTTTTCGCGTTCAAATTGTTGATTCTACGTCTTCCTGGCAATGTCTGAGTACCGGAGCGGCGTCAGCGAAATTACCGGGGCTCTTTACACCGCAAAACTTTGCGTGAATAATGTGACATGTGGCGATTCATTCCGCATGGACGCCGCCACAGTATGTACGCTAAAGCCGGATTCGCATGATGCGATTTCACTCCCAATTTTCAGTCGCGACGCCGTTCGGGCTGCAAAAGCGTGACCGTAGCTGAGATGGTCGACGTCGATACTGAAAATCGCAAGCAGAATCGGACCAAGTGAATTAAGCATAACAAGTCGGTGATTGTCACTGGTAACAATAATCAACATCTCCTTGTATCTACTGTTTACATCGAGCCTGCTTAGCAACCTTCAAATTTAAGTCTCTTGAGGCCTGCACTTACTTCTTATCGCAAGTACCGGGCCAACGTTTGGTCTACGGGCCGGCGTCGTCTAAGAGAGCAGACGACAAGCAGAAACGTTTGAAAGAGCAGACGACAGTTTGAACGATCAGGCGGTGTTTGAACTTGAAGACGCACTGAACGTAGTCCGCAGGCGGTCCGCACAACTTGACGGTTTTCTGGCGTTCATGTTGGAACAAAACAAATAAATCTGATGACCACAAGTATCCGTGAATTCAACCCAAAGTGCTTCCCGTCCAAGCAATCGTTGTCCGACGGCGTCTGCTTTTTCCCTTTTCACGGCACATATCCAGATTCTCGGACGAACCGAGCACGTGAATACTGACCTTTAAACCTTTCTCGACACTTTTGGTACGGCCCCAGCCGCGGCGTTTTGACGAGAAGGCAGGTTTTTGTCTGGTAGAGCATATTGTGATAGAGGTAGAGGTAGAGGATATTGTGATTTTGTTGCGGTTTTGTTTAAACCAGACTTACTTTACTTTTGACAACGCGGTGTACCATCAGATTGAAGGTTGCCCGATGGGAAGCCCGGTGTCCGTTACGGTGGCCAATTTGGTAATGGAGTATGTGGAGAAGTTGGTCATGAACTCACTGTCTTTCCCCTTGAAAATGTACTGCCGGTATGTTGATGACACTTTCGTAATCCTGAAAAAGGTGAACTTGCATGCTTTTCACTTGGTGCAGAATAGTATTCATACGGCTATCCAGTTCACGTGTGAAACTGAGAGGGACGGTGTGCTGCCGTTTTTGAACGTATTGGTGTGCTGGGTGGGTGGTGGTGCCGTAGAGACTGAAGTGTACCGTAAACCGTGTGACAGCGGAAATGTTTTGTGTTTTGATTCCCATCACCCGGCGGAACACAAGCGCGCCGTGGTACGGACACTGTTGTCGCGTTGCGATGTGTTGTCTTCAAACGATGACCTCCGGTCCCAAGAACTGACAAGGATCTCCACTTCCTTGGGCAGGCGCAATTATCCAGGATCCTTCATGAATGACACGCGTAAGCGCATGCAACAGTGCAGAGTAGACACTGGAGGGAAGAGGAAGCCGATAGTGTGTATTCCCTATGTCCGGGGAACCTCGGACTCGATTAGAAGAGCGTTCCCTTTGGGCATCCGGACTGTGTTCAAGCCTGCGTACACTTTGGCGAACGCGTTTGCTAAGCCGAAAGACATTACCCCCGCCAACGCCCAGACAGCTGTGGTGTACAAGGTGAACTGTGTCAACTGCGACGCCACGTACATCGGAGAAACCGGCAGACGGAGGAGCACTCGGCTTAAGGAGCGCAGAAGGGATGCGGCGAACGTGTTTCGAAAGCCGAAAGACATTACCCCCCCCCCCCTCGCATCATTGAATCAAAAACTGTGCCAAGGAACATACCTCAAATGATATGGCAAAGACCCGTCTCCCAAGCTCCCCTCGCGCGACACTAAGCATGCGTACACAAAGAGAAAAGCCTACAAAAACAGTCTTTCAAAAAGAAAATTCCAGACGCTCTCTGTTGCAAGGTCACGGTAGCAAGCTGCCATTCACCCCAGAAAGGTAAAAGCATTGTCGTGAAACAGGACCTCCCCCGGCACAGGATGCCAAACGTCATTCCCATTGTTTCCCAGAGCCCAGCAGCTGCGAACGAAAAAGACAACCGCAGCAACCAAACACGAAACAAAGCCAGTGCCATTGGCAATGACGACGACGAAGCCGTCGTCCCCACCCCCTCTGGGCGACCCGTTACCGAACCGGCCTGCACGGGGCAGACGGAAAGAAAGCAGCAACTTTCACGGGCCCCGGTCCGCCTCAAGGCGACGGATACACGGGCGTGCCAACAGACACGCATCGCGCTTTTCTGTGTGGCCTACATACGGTGTGGGGTTTGGAGGTGGGCCAAAGCCTCCCCGCTTTGCTCGCCCATCATCAAATTTAGACCTCCCCCCTTCCCGTACACCGACTGGGGGGGAGGGGGGGGAACGCAGCGACACTGTGACGAAGGGACGGCCCAGGTAACGGCAGGGGGACAAAAGGCGCCCCTAACTGCCGGCAGGCAAGGCCAACGGCTTTTGCGGCTCCTCAGAATGCCAGACAAAAGAAGCGCACGCGCTGCCCGACACAAAAGAGGACGTCCCTTCCGAGTTCTGCGCGCGCGACGACGCGGCTACTGCTCGTGCGTGAACAATGGGACTGGCAATATCTGCGTGTGACGAGCTTGTAGAGCAAACCTAGCTCTCGTTGTCGCGCTGCCAAGCAAAATGCCTTCGCAACTTGCTTTCGTCACTCCTGGAGTTGTCTCCCCAGCAAGACACCACACATTAATAAATTAAAAAAAAAAAAGTGGGACAGAATTGTTTAATTTTTTTTTTATTTTATTTAAGCTCGATTTTAAATATACTATACAGAGTGATTTCACGTTAATTCAAGCAATGAGGGTTTGGATCATATTTTTTTTTTTTTTTAATTTTTCTACAAAAAACGTGTACCGCAAATACTGCAGAAGCGCCCGCATGAACCTTTCCTAAACTTGGGAATTCTGCAAATTATATGTTAAAGGGACACTATAGGGTATTTATGCTCGCCAAGGTTTTTATTTGGACATGACATACGAGAGCCCAACTACACAGAAAACAATTTGCGGCTTGAAATTCATTTTCTTTCCGCTCGAAAACCACTGATCGAGAACTGGCCAGTTTGAGTCGCGCTCACTCTTCTCCGTGGTCACATGCCGTTTTCTATGTTTGAGGCACAACCACCAAAGATAATCAAAGTCGTGGGTCATTGAAGGCACACACTCAATACTAGAAATGGACAAAAAATATGGTAACCATTTTTTGTAGCTTCTAAAATGCTGCAAAAAGATTGATTAAAAACAAAAAAAAGAAAAAAGAAAAATTGCACAGCCACGTCATTTTTGGTATCTTTCTCCTCTATATTTCTTCCTCCCTCACCCAGTTCCGGTTTCGGCCTTGAGCAGTTGCGTTTTTATATGTGTGTGACACCATCCATGTGTGACAAATATATGTGACACTATAGCAAAATATTTCTATTATCATCATAATAAATCGCCTGGCAAAAATGTTAAAAATCTTGGGGGGCGTCGGTATCCTTCTTGACCGGACAATCGCCCATGTCCAGATTAACAGAATGTCCAGTAAAAGTGGAGTGGACGCTCCACCCGGTTTTTTATGGTATGTAAGCCATGTGCTTGGGAGTTCGGAGAAATATGTCACTATATATGAATGCCGTAGCAAATATTTTTGCAGATACAAAATTGAGAAGCTTTAGGCACGGAAAGTGACAAGATTTGACACGACAGCTTGATCCTCCATTGAATTTTTTAAAAAGCCCTTACGGTGTTATAGATATTTTTGTTCATTATACAAACGGTTCACAACAAGTGCAGAAAATATGAATAGATTACATTCAAAATTGCTATGAACAATAATTTACAAAAAAAAAAAAGCCAGGAAAGCCCAATTTAAAAATACTTCCAGAAATATTTTTAGACTGAAGGACTTTTGAAACACTTTGTAAAATACTGTAAACGACTTAATTTTTGCGGGCTCAAATTTTCGCGAATCGTGTCAAAGCTGGAAATTATTCGCGGGTTCTAATTTTTGCGAATCGAGTGTAGCTTCCGTAGCGTTCACATATTGCCCAAATTGTTCGCAGGACGTATTTTTCGCGAATTGTAGGCGATTCGCGAAAATTTAGTCGTTTACAGTATACCAAAAATGTGACAATGATAAAAAAAGTTAGTTTTATACCATTCATTGTTGTTTTTCTGTTAATTAAAAAATTCAGCTGATTTCCCAAAATGTGTCATTTGCGCGTAAATATTTAAAAAAAACGCCACCGGTTATTTTTCATACAAAATTCTAGCCTATTCTTAATAAGGTGCACCAAGTTGCGACGTCAAGATTGAATCAAATTTGATCTAGAAATGACTTCAAACCTTGCCTAAAAATGCGCCGACTTATCTTCATTATATGGGCTTTGCCGCACAACGTCATCTCCAAGGATGAGGTTTCTGGAAATGACAAAGGCTAAAAAGCCGATTTCTACCCTTGGCGTACACGATGCTCATTGCTCTTCCGTAGCCTAATTTTAGCTCCGTCATTCCACTGACCTGTAATCACCCTACTGCAATTATACTCATTTGATAACTATTATAGTTATAAATAAGTATTTTTTATAATATTTTTATATATTTTAATCATACTTAATATTTTATATTAATAATAAGTATTTTCATAAATTACATATAATAAGTATACTTTTTCTATACTAGAACTTCATTTTCACAATTTTATTAATTATGGAAAAAGTATGATAAATAAATTAATGTTATGAAGTGTCCATGAACAGGTTTACCCGAATTTCAAAAAGTCATTAACGAGGAATATTCCAAAACCTCACATTTAGCAAATTTTGCAAAATACTAAGCCTGCATATGTAACGTAACTTGGGGTACTTTCACTTGCCAGGGGGCCTACTTATGACTCGACCGAGACATTCTGAACATGTGCCAAATACCTAGGTTTATTTTTTGTAGCTACTTCAGGAACCCGAAGACACTTAAGTAAAAAGAATAAGAATGAAGATACAAACAGCCGACACCGGGTCCTGTCACATAAAATTGTTACAAAGTCTCGAAGTTTGGGGCTAAGCATTACATCTCCGTTGAAAACGTAACATAGTATACTATGGAGCGCTTTTTTATTTGCCACCCCCAGAACAAAACTCACTAAACATTTTCAAATCCAAGATGCACATTCACATAATCACGTGCACACCTACCCAAACTAAACATTTTCGGAATACCTAGGCTTTACTCTTTCCAACATGCTATTTATTATCTCCAAATTCTATATATAGCAGTTGAGAAATTGGTTCAATGGTCATTGATTTGCCTGTGTCTGTTGTCCCCTTTTTTCTTCTCCTTTTTGTCCTACATCTCGGGTTTTACAATGTTGAAAGTTCACCAGCTCGCTCGCATCTTCTCTGTAATTTGGCAAAAAAAAGTTTACACCCAAACCAACACTCAAATTTTCCCAAGCTCTCCAGTGGGACGATGTCGCATGTTGTACAACTTGCCAGGCAAGCAGGCCGTGTTCTAACAGTATCTCATGCATTGTTTTTCATTTTGCTGGCTCGAGTTTCTTCCCCACCATTCGTATCACACCATCAAACTTCTTGCAACCCGTCTGCTCTTACTCCCGGCGGGTTACAAGAATAGGGGGCGGTACATGTACAGCCCCCGTATTGAAACTGATGCCACATCTTAGATGTTGCCATAGAGCCTCTCAGCCTCCCAGACCAAACTTGAAACTCCTATCTGGGAGTCACACCTCCAGCGGTACACTTCAGCTGTGAAGACAACAAACCAAATTTTCTTGTTTTTTTTTTTTATCAAAGAAATTGAAGATGACGATTCGAAGGCCGCTCCTCATGTGACCAACGCACTGGTCAGAGCGAAGCGCTCGTGCCTAGACCGTGATAAACGAGATTTGATTTCTTTGTTATGCCGTGTTAGTAAACACCGGGCTGTGGGGACCACAAGCTCAATAAATGGCCCCCTATAGTTCAATCTCCTGCCCAATAACTTTGCAAAATAAACTTATTGTGACTTGTAATTTGGGTTACTACTTCGGGTGTTCCTATTAACGTGTTGAAACAATTTTAGGCAAATCAATGACTATCAAAACTTTGCTAGAGCTCCCATTTAACAAAAGCAGCACAGCTCGACTGTGGAAGTATTCCACAGCATTTTCAGTCAAACTTGCATTCTCTGCATGTGCTACAGATAATTATTTAACAAGTTTTGCATCTCCGAAACAGTGATAAGAACACTTCAATTTTTTAAACTATGAGAGAGAAAAAAAAAAGTTGAATGATTCAGGCCGTGGTCAGGTTTCCAATAAGCCAAATTTCCCCAGACAAAAAAAAAAAAAAGAGGAAAAATGGTTGCCATTACAGCGAGGTACACACCCAGAATGCCACCCCACAGGCCTAACTGCGAGGGTAGACTCCACGGTCACTCCACAAAAACACGAATGGCTCCGCCGAAGACCCAACTCGAGAAGTACATCGCATGAATGCGTGGTTACTTCCTCCTTTTCCCCTTCGCAGTCACTTAGATGGCATCCGCCAGGTCCACTTTGGCCGCCATGTCAAGTGCCAGCCCGTCTTAATTCCGAATAAAAGCCGCCATGTCTAAATACCGAGTACCGGACAAATCTCCTTTGTGTCGCCGACTGCTTCAGCAGGCACAGCCAATCCCCGCACAAAAAAACTCGAGCAAGCTTGAAAACGCTTCCTTGCGTAGAAACACACCACCCGACGCTACCGTAGAGTCTTAGAATGTATCCCATTGTTCTTCGATTAAAGTCTAATTGTTCCGCCATTTCTTCGGGCCTCACCAGCCTATTCCAAGATATTCCACCCTTTTGCACAAAATAGGCGTTGCAGCCCAGCGGGATCGAGCGCGCTAATCCCATTCAGGCACTCCCCAACTGCATCCAGCGCCACCTACCTTAGCAGCAGTGCAACAATAGAGAGGAGGAGTTTTATGGCAAAGTGACATATCCCGTTTCTATTTATCTCTCTACATTTATTTCTATTCCTACACAGACAGTGTTCATTCTGAACAAAGAATAAGGCTATTTTTAAGAAACAGAAATTGAATCTAGCTTCTACCGGGGGATTTGAGGCATAAATAGTATTAACAAGGTCTCCACAATTGCTGTAGAGTTGTTTTTTGAAAATATCTTCAGGTCATTTCCTGAGCATACCAAAATCGAATATGCAGGCACAAAATTCTTAGAGAGAAAACAATCGCCATGAATAACCAATGATATACTCAATCACATGAATGTTTTGGAGCTTTGGGGGGAGGGAACCTATAGGCACAGGCATGCAAATTTTTAGTGTTGAGACAGCTATAATCAAACCCTCAAAACAAAAACAAAAGGCACGATCATACAGAGTGCCAGCAAATATGCTATCAAAAGGAAATCTGAGATGGCCACACATTTTTACTGGAAAAATGGGGGAATATTTTTTATGTAGTACTTAGCTTTCAAATGTATTAGAATAGCTTCGCAATTTATGGAACAGTGAAACAATGTAACTAAACACTGACGTAAAAAAAGGATAAGAATGACAAGTCTAATGCACTAAAGTGAGTTGAGCCTATAACAATTGGCAATAAATATTGACGTTCAAACATTTCAAACATATCTGAAATGACAGGATTTTCATATCGGAAGATTGAAACACTTCTGCTTTGGAACAGTCAAGCCCAATATACTACTAAATAAAAGTAAGATTTTATTTCTAACAGATTGGAAAAGGTAATAGCTTGTCAGAATAAGAAAAACAGCTGCAAAGCTCTAAAGCTGTGAAGCCAATGTGATGGCCATACCAGCTTCACTAACCTCGGGGTGGCTCCACACCATGAAGGAATACTAAATTAAAACTTCAAACAGTATTGTCTCCAACTAAAAAGAAATCTTCCCACCAGTCAAATTGCTCTACAAATTTAGTTTACAACTGGTGGCCTTAACATGACACAGCTAGTGGTTAAAAAAACATTTAAAACAGGCAGGGGAATAAAAAGGTGCAACTTCATTAAAAGCTGGTTGAAAAAATTTTATAATGAAGATGTTCATGGATGAGGAGGGTAACACAACGGTCATACTGAATTATCAGAGCAGGCAAAATTCACATTTGGTACAATGTTCACAATCAACATCACAAAACTAATAACATTGAAGCAGTTTAGTAAAAATTGCACCACAAACATGCAAAGGAAAAGGACATTTCCTTCGTATATCCAAAGCCATGCAAAAATCCAGAAAGAAGACGAAAACCCTATCCATTTGGTTAAAGCACCTGAGAATCGAGACATCTCAATTCTTTCCCTGTATCTTCTACCTTAGTTGATTCAAGATTTTCTCACACAGTCTCAGCTGTTTAAACAAAATGGCAAACTTACACCAGCTCACGTGTGCCCTCACCGTGATTTCGTTAAACCTATTCATGTGCCCGTCAGATAGGCCATTGGAATTGCATGACCTGCAATTTTTCTAGTTCTGACTTTCACCACGTTGGCAGGGCCTTGTGTTTGCAGCAATGTAACAAATGTAGAACCTAGACTGATCTTTATGCTTACAGAGCATTTTGCTATCAGGTCATGAGCACCTACAATACCAGTATGAGTTTTTTCATCAAGTATGTTTAATAACCTTCATGCAGCGCAGAAGACAACTGGAATTCACAAGGAAGTTTCATGCAGCATCAATAGCACAGCCCATTATTTGTGTGGCATTATGCAACTTCTATTCTTGTCTCACTTTGATACAAAGATTTTGAAACCTACCGTAAAAGTCCGAGCAAGCGCCCCCACCCGAGCAAGAGCCCCCCCCCCCCCCCCCCCCCAACTTCACCACTAATTTCACATTTCCGCGCCGTTCCAGGAAAGCGCCCCCCTCCCCGCTCCGCACCCGCATCACGCACCGCGCCGACCGCGCCCAGGCAACACTGGCCTGCGAAGTTGAGTCAAAGAATCCAATCCAATCCAATCCTACTTTGCAGCCCGATCACTATGCGCCATTGTCGCTTTGTTTTGGGGGTGTCAGGTTGGCTATGCATTCTTACACAGTGGCAAAGAAAATCGAGGTCGTCCAATGGCATTGCTGAAAACGGGAAAGACGTACACCAGACGGTCTCGATACATCAAGCTCAACCGGATACGGGAATGGGACAAGAATTTTGACAATTTGCTACAGTCAAACTACGGGAAAGCTAAGGTTCGACGAAAGCTAACTAACGGCGCGCCGGTGTTCAGTGAATATGTGGACGACGCACTCTTTGAATACCTGGAGCGCGAAAGAAGTGCAGAGTGAGCCATTAGCAACCGACTTCTTTCTAAAGAGGCTGTCAAAATAGCTAACGGCATGCAGTTGGGAAACATCGCGGAATGCTGCAAACTTTTTCTTGCGGCCGACTCTGAGGAATCTTTAGGTGGTTTTGAAAGTGATTAATATAGCAGTGACAAATCTTTGGTCTAATAAAGTCTATGTTCTCAGAGATAAATAAGATATTAAATCTGTGTGCACTGCGCTTTTTTTTCTTTTTCTAGCGGAAAAATTAAGTCGTCGCTATCTTGAATTTTGGTGCCGTTCCAGGATAGCGCTCCCCCCACTTTGCAGGTTAGTTTGACTTGGTGGGGGGGGCGCTTGCTCGGAATTTTACGGTATATGCATATCCCTTCCTTGATGAAACCAATGCAAGGCTACATAAAACTAAACTTTCAACAGTTTCCCAGAAGAGGCAAGATAATAAACTTTCAGTCATTTCCTTCATGGAAATATTCGCCCTAGTCGAGTCGCACCTAAATAATTCCATGTAGAGGCTCTGAAAACGGAGCATATGGCACAATTTCATAAAAAGTGTAATTTGCTCAGCAGCACAAAAACAAGTTAGAACACCGAACAAGAATAGCAGCCTTAAAAGGCCTATAGCTTAAAAAATGAAATAAATACGCACAAGTTTATGGCTCTGAAACTAAGAGGCCATGCCACAGGCAAAAAGTTCTAAAAAACAAAATGGAACTCAAATGCAACTACACATAAAACGTGCCATTCTTGTAAACAAGAAAACGCTGAAACAGCTGCAACATACTATTTACTTCCTGAATGCCGTTTGCGACGCAGTTCAAGCAGCAGGAGAAGTGGATAAAGTCCGGTTTCAGTTTTGCAATGTATTTACATTTCACCAATAAACCGCCAAAAAAGGCTGTATTTCCGCCGTTAAAACGCCATACATACTGAAAAATATTGGTGCCATGTTCAAAACTCGATGCAGTTCTGAAGAATTCAATGATCTGACAAATCCGAAATTTGTAAGCTTCAAACAGGAAGAGATAATACAGGCATAAAACTTTTCCAAGGATCAAGCTAGTGCTCTGCGTATGGTGTGCATGTGTGCTTCCTTTTTTTATGTTTGTCTTTTGTGTGTGCTGTTCTCAGCATTTGTGATACACAATTCACACTTGGTTCTTGGTGCACCCCCAAAGGGCTTCTTAAAAAAACGTTTCATCATGCTAGAGTTCTACAGCTGTTTTCCTGTAATATCTGTGGATCAAAAACCAGCTTATTCTCACAGAAAACCTCAGGCCGAAAACCAGCCGCTTGAGGCTTTTGCCCACTTTTGTTTCTCTCAGTTGAATGCAATTAACTTTATTAATGAAATACTAAATGCACAAGACAATTTCTATGACCGCCAAAACAGCAACAGTGCTTCCATTTAAAGGAACTTTGAACAGCCTGGATGACTTCCAGATCCTCTGCATTGCTTCTCTGGTTTCAGTTTGCCTTTGTTAGTTATTCTCAGCAAATACACAACTCTGCAGCTAAAAATTAATTAGGCGGCATCCTCAGTTCAGTTTATTTCTTCTCAAAGGCGCTTCCGATGAAGCGGATTGTACGAGGGTAAAGTAAACAAAATTTAACACAGTGTTTCCGATAAAAGTTTCAGTTTATTATGAACGAGATACATTTACACATACAATATAAAAAAAAGAAGTAAACACAAGTAAACAATAAATAAACCATACATGTAACCAATTAAACATTGGATTTGTGGAAAACATATTTGAGGTGTGCCTAGCAAAGATCTCTGAATTTATCCTGGTTTGTTTTGAGAACCATTGTTTCAGGGATAGAATTTTAATAATTAATAATAGAGAACATGGGCATCTTTTGAAATTTATTGATTCTAGCAAATAGGATTTATTTGTAAGTTGTAGTTGTGATGCAAGACATGTATAATGGTGGTTGACAGTAATGGTGTCAAAAAGCGGAGGAGGAATAATAAATTAAATATGCAAAAATGCAGATTTAATTTTAGTGTAGTTATGCTTGACGTCCAGATGACAAGTTGCTCCAAGCACTTGTAGTGAGAAGCGAACCGCAATCTGCTCGAAGCATACTGAGGTGTAGGCCAAATAAAAGAACCCCACTAATTAGTTTTTCTTCACAAGGAATGCTAGTATTTGGTTTGACTTTTTGTGAACTCCTAGTCAGGAGTCCTTTTTATTATTGGAACACAAAATAAGTACAGTAGATCCTCAACCTTACATGGCTATTTTCATGACTTTTTGTTGTTCAAGCTGACCAACAGTGTCGTATGGTCGTTCCAGGCACCTTAAAGGGACACCGACAGGGTATTTATGCTGGCCGAGGTTTTTAGTCGTACATGACATATGAGAGCCCAACTACCCAGAACACAATTTGCGGCTCGAAATTCGGTTTCTTTCCGCCCGAACACCGCCGATCAAGAACTGGCCGGTTCGAGTCTCGCTCACTCTCTTTTCCGTGGTCCCAGGCCGTTTTCTAAGGTTTTGACGCGACCACCAAATTTAATCAAAGTCGTTGGTCACTGAAAGAACACACTCACTATTAAAAATAGAAAAAAATATGAAACCCATTTTTTTGTGACTTCTAAAAAGCTGCAAATACGTAGATTGAAAAAAAAAAAAAGTTCCATAGAGAACCGGAAGCATTCTGTGCGTGTGTCGTTTCGCGTATCGTGGGACTCGCAGGGACGCCGATGGCAGCAGACGACGACAACGACGGGCGTGGGGACCTCTACTTCAGAACTGTCGCTCGCGGTACCGGCGAATTCTGTCTGCCTTTAAAAGAGAAATTTGGGACTGATCAAAAGAATTCATATTCATCCCGTACGACACACCCGACCACCAAGCCGATTTGCACGAAGACGTCGGTGAGCCGTCGCTCCCGTCTCGTGGCTGAAGACATCGCTTGCGCAAACGTTAAGCACGACGTGTCTACTTCGAGTTGAATATGCACGCGTACGATTTCTTTACTAGGTGCGAATGTCGCCGATGCGTGGTGCTTCCAGTCTTCGACCCGGGAGTGCTTTTGCCGGAGAAAATCGGCAGCAAACTTTCCAACTTACAGTTTACCGGCTGCATTAATACTGAGAGAGCTCCCCTAATAGCTCAGTGGAAAGACGTCCGCTTCACACGCGGCAGGACCGGGTTGAATTCCCAGTGATAGCATACCTTTTTTTTTCAAACATTTTGTGATGTATACATTTCTTTTTTTTTTTTCTTACAATCATCACTGAAGAAACAAGCAAAAAAATAAACAAATGTTGTGGACAAAACGTCGCTGAACTAAATGGTATGGGATTTCCTTTTTGACACCTGCGAACTCAATGTAATCCCTTTCCACAAAATACAGGGAGCATATAAATCAGGTAGCGTCCGCTTTCCAAGGTGCCCGTAAATGTTCTACAGGAATTGCAGCCAGCCATTGGTTCCGATCCCGTTGATCTTTCAGAAACTCTGTTGCACAATGCCACTTTTTTTCGGACGCAGGACATGTGAGCCAGCTCTTCACACAACGTCTTAGGTGTATTCTTTTCGGAGCCGATCACGGAAACTAACCACGGGCACTCACTACTCATCTCCAACTCCTCAATGTACAAAACAACTCATCTTGAAGTACAGAACAGCGAGCAGAACAAACATAACTGCAAAGGAATCGCACGGCAAACAGTTCCCGCTACGCCGCCACGCATGTCGTCTGCGACGCAGAGGAAAAAACAAAAGCGCACGGTCGGCTGTAGCCACAGGACTTCCGCCACTCATTCTCCCTTCTCCACTTCTCCGACCTCCGTGCGCGAGTTTCGGTTTTGAGCAGTTGCATCTTTTGGCTTCATGAAAAATATATGTTACTCTGTTACAAAATATTAATTGGGTAGTGCACCATAATAAAGCGCCTGGCAAAAAATAAAAAAATTCTTTTTTTGGGGGTGTCAGTGTCCCTTTAAAGGGCAACTCCACTCAAAAAGTCGACCCTATCGAAATGACTGATATCGCTTTAGGGGGTTAAAACATGGTCATACCCAAAATATCACGTCAAACCGACGCCGCATTACCGATTAAAACCAATATTAAAAATGTTCTCCCGGCTCGGTTAGCAACCCGAAAGCGGGTGAGCAACGCTGGCACCGGGTGAGCTAGTGAAGCAACACTGGGCAATGACGTAGGTTTAGTCCTACGCTCTCATACGAACGCCGCGGACGCTTCGTTTCCCGTGGCATTCTGCGATTCTGCTGATGGCAAAAGGTGCTTACCACGTTATCCTGTGTTCTGCCATTTTTATTAGCATCCAGGCAGTTCAGTTTACTCGAGCATTGCTTCCGCGACAGCGCAGAAGAGAGCAAAGCGGTGCTGCTCGCTCACGCGCGTGTCGTGGAGCCGGTGAGACCTGCCGGACTCGGGTTGGGCAATGTCGAGCACGACTTTTAGTGTTGTGGGTTGCACCAACAATCCGGTGCGCAACCCGGAGCTGCGGTTTCAAAAGTTCCCAAGAGACCGGAAGAGGCACAAGGTGTGGGTCGGTGCCGTTCACCGGATAGACTTCGGAAGACCGTCGACTCCGAGCTCCAACGCGAAGCTCTGCTCCAAGCACTTTACGTCACACACGGGATCTGCGGCTGCTAACTGTAGCAAGTTTCTCCACGAAACACGCGTCTTTGAAGAACGATGCGGTGCCATCGCTGTTCGCGTACTGTCCGCCGGCTGCGCCAGCATGACCGGCCGGACGCAGCAGGTCGCCGCTGATCTAACTAGCGTGCACATAAAGGCACCTTAGCTTTAACAACTTAGACCGCTTGTGGATACATCTGTTCATCTATATCCCATTATTTCTTTTATTCTCGGTCCGCGAGCAAGGAACAAATACAGTCACGCTGCGCCGGCACTGACCATGTCATATTTATAGCAGTCGGATTCACTTTTCGGCCGTAAAATTTATAAATACACATTAAAACTTACTACATTTGGTGCATATTAACAAAGTGAAGCGGTAAAAAAAAAACAAATGTGCAACTTACCTTCCGTTTTGAAACTCCACGTGCGACTGAGCCGACTTTGTAGGTGCGTCGGCTCAGGAGCGCGGGACGAGAACTAGGTCATGCCGACGACGCGCCACTAATATCAGTGTTGCCAAGTTGCTTCAGCCGGTAGTTTCGGTTTCGCTGTGCCGCCGGAACGATACTTGGATTTGCGATATTTACAAAACTATACACACTACCGAAAAACAAATTACTGTAAACGACTTAATTTTCGCGGGCTCGAATTTTCGCGAATTGGGCCGAAGCTGAAAATTTGAAATTATTTGAGATTTCTAATTTTTGCGAATCGAGTGTAGCGTCCGTAGCGTTCACATAATGCCCGAATTGTTCGCGGGGTGTATTTTTCGCGAATTGTAGGCGACTCGCGAAATTCGCGAAAATTAGGTCCTCACGAAAATTTAGTCGTTTACAGTATATCTCGTGATTCAGGGTCGCCAACTTCGACTAAACGGATCATAACCCAAAAATTGTAAAAATGGAGTGGAGTTGCTCTTTAAGAAACACAATTTTCAAACTTGGTTTATAAAACACGAGATCTCATAATTTTTTGTAAAATTACGTCTGGGCATATCTATATTCTTTGCACGACCCCTTTAATGCGAAGAAGACATTGTCAGAATATCCCTATCATATATACTAGCCGCAGTTCATTCTTTCCATAGAGACCGCGCATAGCAACCCACTTCGGGGAGCGCCCTCCCCTTAGCATAGGGTGCACTGCAGCGAAGCAAGATACGCGGAATTGCAACGCCTACTACGCGGTGACAGGCACACTCAGCGATGCAAGCCGAACTAAATGGTATGTCAGAACAGACGAACATGATAAATATTACGAAAATTCAGAGTACTATCAGTGTTTGTTACAGAGAGCAAATCGAATATGATGTTATCTAAGGCGATAAGCAAAGTTTCGGAAATTTTCACTAGCCTACCGTAACAATCCAATAATGTAACATTATTATTTAGTTCTAATACATTTAAAATACATTTTGGTGCAATGTTAGGGCAAATTACTCACATTTTGGAAAAATGTAGCAGGATGTAGCAAGGTAAGTACTTTGGCACAAATGGTGCAGCAATCACATCACTGCAGATGTGCAAGTTGTTTACTAAATGCCAAGAAAACATGTGACCCTATTGTCTGAGATTTTAAGGAAAAACTGTGTACCTTCCAAAAAAAAGGACGTGAAGCTCCCACTTTACAAATTTCCATCACACACTAACATATGGGCTCTGCAATAACCACTGTAGATGATATAACCAAATGTAGGTTCCAAAGGTGTGTTAATGGTCAAGTCTCATTATAATTTTCTGTGTTGGTTTCCTCATGTTTAGATGTTTTAAAAGCTGACAAGTGCATCATAAGTAGAGCCCTGCACGGATAACAGTTTGATTATCCGCATCCGATCCGCAGACTTTGTATCCGCATCCGAACCGCATCCGCAAACTTTTTACATTATTGTATTCATATCCGATCCGCATACTTTGTATCCATATCCGAACCGCATCCGCAAAATGTGGAACCATGTTCGACTCAAAATCCAGGCATTCATTGTATATCATATACTTTGTATCCGTATCCGATCCGCATCCGCAAAATGTGAAACCAGATCCGACTCACAATCCAGGCATTCATTGTATATCATAACATCAAGCAAGAATGAAAAAAAAAAATTAAAAAAAAAATAGAAAAGCACTTTTTAAGTTGTTTGCTTATCATTGTACTAAGAAATCTTCGAGTCACCATTCAAAGGGGATGTAATTTTATCATCAAATTCATCATATTTATATTAAAAGCTATCAGCCTTCCCGAGACACCGCGCGTCAAAGGAAAAATGATCCCAGTTATGTGATCGTCCTAGAGTCCGTGACGCATTACCCAGAAGAAGTGCACAAAAAGGATGTCGAAGCACTTCTTTTGTTTTTGGAATCATGACCACACTACTCTTTGCGGAGAGGGGGACATTTCTTCTACGTTCTTGTGACTTGCACGTTTGAGGTTTTCTGTGCCCGGAGAAAATCTCTGCTCTTTTCCTGCCAACGTACTAGCTTTCTCAGGACGATTGATGCCCTACAATCTTTACTTCTATAGATAGCTTTTTTGACAAGAGGCAGCGCACTAACTGAAGCGATCTTCAGTGAGAATCAGATCTTTCTTAGGATCCCTATTGTTTCTTCAAAACGTGTTTTGTGTAAATACGTTTCGTAGACAACTTTTCATGGACGTACATTTCATGGACACACGGTTCGTCGACGCTGTACGTTTTGTGGGCACATGCCCCTGCGACATTTTGTTGACAACGCATTTCTTCACTAAGCCGCTAAAAGCTAGCGCGCGATTCACTAAGGTGAAATTAACCAAACCATGCCCCCTCCTCCCTGTGGTACAGGCGAGACGCAAAAAGTTTGTTACAAAAATAGCAGGGTTGTGTGCGACGAAACGTCTCAGGTTTTTCGATGAGACGAACTCGAGAAGCCTTTCGATGAAACGTCGCATGTCGACGAAAAAATCTGCAGATGAAACGTCAGTCGAAGAACTGAATGCCACCGGGCAAAAATTTAGATACGGATCCGCGCATATCCGCAGCTTCCGACATCCTCATCCGATCCGCAATCCGCCAAAATTTGTCTAATTTTTATCCGCATCCGCCAGTTTACTGCGGATATCCGTGGATACCCGCAGATATGCAGGGCTCTAATCATAAGGAGGCATCATTTGTGAGACACCAAAAAAAATCAACAAATGAATGAACTTAGAAATAAAAAAAAGAAAGCAATGAATCCTGTAAACAATGTTGATGTCTGAATGAGCTAGAAGGACATTCATAGCCCCTCCCAGCCATCAAGTATTTTCGAGCATTGAGTTCTGTGCAGCTTTGTAGAAAGCTTGAGTGTCAAGCTCGATGGAGGCAAACAGGTCCCTGCACCCTCATCGCAGTGTTTAGAAGGTGCCCTTTCCAGGCTTGGAAGTGCCATGTGTTCAATCATCTCAAAGCACTTTATTGCGAGCATTTGAATGGTATGCTTGACGTGTAGTGGGCCAGAGAAGGCAGGACACCAGCAGTTGAAGCGGAAGTTTCTAATGTTGCTAGACCGGATCTTGTGAAATTTAGATTGACGGAGCCATCTAAATCAAGGCTACGTAAAACACACTTTCACACAGCACCTCTCAATACCAAACCAACTGGTGGCCATGTTCCCCCTCAAAAAAGGCGAAGAAAAAAAAAATGGTTTGAGGCATGACAGAGAGGTAGCAAAGGTGGCAATTTTACATGTATACACACGCAGGGCCGCTTCATAATATATTTTGGGCAAAAGACATGAAAAGAAGAGAAATTTTGCATCAAGTTCAAATGTGAAGAGAGATGAGAGGGCTTAGAAAAGTTAATAAAAATGTGTGACAGCATGGCTGGCACATTCACCAACATAGCCACCTTTAATGCAGTGACAGGATTAGAGGCACCACACACCAACCTAGGTCATGCATGTAATCAATTACGGTTTATCCAAGCTCTCGCGTGCAACTTGTCAAAGATAGCACTCCCTCACACCATACTTGCACGGGCGTTCGTGTTTGTTAGATCAGAGTCCTTGCTCACTGGCACGGTGTAAGATAGGTACTTTAGGGGAGGAGACTGGCCAGTTTCCCGTAGGAGTGCGCGACCAGATAATGTCCCCCTCTCCTGTGTGTTTGCTCAGCCCTCTCCTAGAGTGTGCCACAAGATGTTGCCCCATGACTGGCCGACCCACCTGACAAACAGTGCACCCGACCGTCCGTGTTTTGCATTCACTGATGGCTTTCTTATCACCGTGACACGTTCCACTGGGAAAGAATTCTCAGACTTTTTAACGCGATAGGAGCTCATTTCGCAAAAAGTCCAGCGTCGAAGTTGGTGGGACCGAAAATCCCATAATGCAGTGAGCGCAGCCACGTGTGACGTCATGACCCTATCAACCTGCTAAATTTAAAAAGAAAATTTAGCGAAAAATTTTCCCGCCAAATTTAGCGAAAAATTTTCCCGCCAAATTGAGCGAATTATTTTCCCGCAAAATTTGGCGGAAAAGTTTCCCGCCAAATTAAGAGGAAAATTTTCTGCTAAATTTAGCGGGTCGATAGGGTTATGACGTCACAGCCACGTCTGACGTCACGCGTCACGTAAAACGTCATATGTGACGCTACCGACTAGACCATGCACACATGCTTGCACAGCTTGGGAACAAGCACGGGTTTATATCAGAAGGCTTTGCGAACGGGCCCAATAACACTATCATATACCACCCTTAAAGGCAAAGCATGAGTGTCCCCCCCAAGTTTTTCTCCTTGAAAGCACTTACAAAGCTTGAAAGGCATGAAAGTACACTGCATAAAGGTAAGCACCAAAAGTCTGAGGCGTGCTCAAAGAAATACCAACAGATGCATCTTTTAATGATGGAAGCAGCATTTGGCCTTTTGTAGCAGGTTCAGTAGCAGGCAAAACATTGGTTTGAAGCAGTCACTCATCCTTTTGGAGCAGATGCCAACGTCAGTTAGCACATCACTTAAAAATAAAAAAAGTAATTGCATCGCTGAATGAGTTGATCTCTGATAATAATTGAGGGTTCCTCTTTGATAGTGATGCATATTACATTTTACCTTTTGTAATAAGTATATGTAAGGCACAGTGGCGTACCAACTTGTTTTTGAGTGGGGGGGCAAACCAGACCCCCCCCCCCCTCTCCCCCAGGGCCGGGGGGCGGTGCCCTTGGTATCCCTTGGGCGCCGCCGGCCAGTGTTTGCCCTGCCCAGTGGTGGCTGTTTCGGGAAGAAACAGCCACCACTGGTATCCCTTGGGCGCCGCCGGGCTGTTTGCCCCCCCCCCCCCCCCTCTGAGACTGAGAACTGGGGGGGGGGGGGGGGGGGGGGGGGGGCAAGTGCCCCCTTTGCTCCCCGGTTGGTACACCCATGGTAAGGCACCAAAGGTACACAGAGCTTTCTTTTTAGAAATAAGGACCTAGGCAGAGAAGGCTCCGTTAACAAAGGGTACTCAAAAATTTATAAAAACTTAATCATAGTGGAACACTTCAGTTGGGATAAAGCTTCTCTTGCCTCACACTTTTACAGCCAGTCGTTTATTTAACCTGCATATAAAAGTTCTGTAAAATGCCTGCAAAAACCAATTCGTTTACCAACAGAAATGTATCCCCCAAGCTCTTGTGAACCCATTAAAGTCAAGACTATAATGTTATGGTCTGACAAAACAGCCATCCCCAAATATTATGAAAGCCTATACTTGTGCAAGTGGCACTGCTCCTTAGTGGCTTTGGAACCAAAGTGAAGTCAGAACAACCTTGACTACCATTCACTCAAATACAAACCCGCTTGATTTTTTTTTTTTTTTTTTCGGTGCAGATTTTTAATATTAAAAAGCCACCTTCTACCGAGACAAAAAAAAAAAAGACCTAGAATAGTATTGAGCATAATTACTTAATCTATCGCACTAACCCAGGCCGCTCACCCTTGTCAGCCGCTGCACCTAGCACTCCAGTGCAAATCGGTGAAGCTCGACACATGCACGCTGGTGAGAGGTGGCAGGGGGACATGCAGCTGACATGATAATTAGGTGATCTCTTAAGGAGTGAAAGACCCTGGTTTTGCCTTATCACAGCAGCCGCCAGTCCTACAATTTGGCAATGTTTTCTTGCAACGTTTAATTCTTCACATCGCCTGAAATAGTCTGGAAATTTAGACGATGTCGGCGATCAATCTGCCAACGCATCAACCAACCAGCGCCGTTGACGAGCGATCTCAACACTTTGTTTCACCTTAATTTAAAGCGCAGCCACTGCTACAAGCCAATGGGACCAACCAGCATCAAAGCGCGACCATTATGGCATTCGTCCATCTTCCTGTGCGTTGTCTTTCATCGACTAAACGAATCAATGCAGCGAATGTTCCGTGACTTGCGCTTTTAATACGTGTTTGTAGTTGTATGTGTTCGATCCTTCGACTGAACCCTGACCTCAGATAAAACAAACTATACGGTGAGTAGACACACTGTGAAATACATATTTGTACTATTTTTTTATTGCCTCCACCTTCTTTAAATATTATAGTCAACCAATAATATATAATTTTTTTTTTCTCTCGCTTTGCCCCTCTCGGCGCAAGTGTGGCGCAATTCTTAGGAAAAATGGCGCTTCATTGCAAGATGTAGCAGACTTTCGTTCACGGCGCAATTGGGCGCAAATGGCACAGCACTTCTATCACTGATCTTTGGAGGGCATACTATAATTTTTGGAATAGCATTCTTATACCACAGGAGTTGTGAATGTTTGGCTTTTCGCTTATGCAGAAAAAAAACTTCACAATAATTTCAGATAGATCATTTAAAAAAATTTTTTTTGTTGCCTTGACTTTTATTTAGCACGCCATTGACACTCTCCACATTTGACTCTGCTTTCTTGAATACCAGCTGAACGTATATGAAAAGCGAAGGAGGGAAGAAAACAAAGACACACACTGCTGATGGTACATTGTGACGGCCTGGAGCTGAGCCAGTTGGTTTGACATACTTTCTTGAATACCAGCTGAACGCATATGAAAAGCGAAGGAGAGGAGAAAACAAAGACACACACTGCTGGTGTTTCCTCCTCTCCTTCGCTTTTCATATACCTACGTTCAGCTGGTATTCAAGAAAGCATGTCAAACCAACTGGCTCAGCCCCAGGCCATCACAACATTTGACTCTGGATTCCTAACACCAAACAAGCCCTCATCTCAGGAGGAATATTGCAACGCATGTCCAGATTCACGAGCAGGCACACATGGCTTTATATAACACTATACACATTTTTTTCTTCTTTTTGTTTTAATCTAGGATAGCTGTTTCGTTTTTTTGCAACAGCACCGCCTACCTTAGCTGAGCTAGGCAGGGCAGGGAGGGGCGGGCACTGCAGTGTAAGGTCTTTGAATCTATTACTGCTCGCCGCTATCTGTCTTGACTAAAGGGTTAGACTTCGTTGTGCGTAGTGACAAACATTTTGTCACGAGTTTCGACATTCTGCTTGGACTGCCGACATCTTTGTAGATCAAAGCCTGGAATACCGGCATGGTCCGAGAGTAGAGAGTTTTAGTAGATTGTTACGATGATTCCAATAACAATACCGGATACTTTGTCGCCACCCTTGCGCATGCATCATATCGCTATCGGGTGTCGTTTTCAGGGGTATCAAAACAACCTACTGAAACTCTATTGGTGAGTATGGGAAGCAAGTGCTTCGCTTGGCATTATAATTCCGGTTATCGGAACTGCAAAGGTAAGGTAACATTGTTCAGCATTTCTTCTGATCCTGAACGCTTGGGACAATGTGAGCGAACCATTTTTCCCAAGGACCGGCCACTGACAGCGAAAAACGCAGTGTGCACAGGGCAGGAGGAAACACATGGAGGAAATACTGAGAAGCAAATATTATGGCGAATTTGGGGGAGGGTGCCGCTTAACATTCTGAAACAATGATTATGCAACTCGTTGTGTGGATCAAGAGCAGTTAACTTGCTGTTCGTTGGACATTGTTTTAATGAAAGTTGAATTACAGTACACCACACTAATATAGACAATATAGTTATTCAATGATGCTAAGCGCTACATTTTTTTTTAGAGTGCAGCTCTTAGGCGCCTGTTTCCAGCTTGAGCGCCGTCGGCGTAACCGCACAGTACATTATGGGACGCGTGACATTACTAGTAACGTCACTGATAATGTCATCAGTGACGATGCCGATGCCGATATCAGCGACGTCACTATTGATGTCATCAGTGATGATGACGATATCAGCGACGTCACTGATGACGTCATCAGTGACGATGACATCACCAGTGATGATGACATCATCGTCACGTGACCTCACAGGGGTCGGGGTCACGCGACCCCGGTGACATCACGTGACCCATGTGAGGTCACGTGACCCTTTTGAGACGACGGCGACGCCGCTCGGAGGGAGGAGCAGCAGACAGGATGAGGAGGAGGAAGGAGGGGTATACCTTCCCCTTAGTACCCTTCCCTCCTCCTCCTCCTCACGAGCTGCCCTCTAATTCGGTGTTGCAGGGAGTTGTAAACGCTTTCATTTTTTTTTATCATGCCTTCAAGGTCTTCAGTGAATCTCGGACTTCACTGCCACGATTTTGCTGTTTTAGAAGTATTGCTTTCAGTCAACAGTAGATATTCCTGTGGTTCAATGATTGATATTTGTGGTACCTTATTTGATAGTATTTGAAGCAAGCTTGTGACTTACATTATTATTATGCTGACACATTCTTTATAAAACACTTCTTTCCTTTGTAAGCATGGCTGTCATCAGAAGCATTCTACAGACTGCTAAATGCAAAGATTAACATGCTGACAACAGAAAAGTGAATCTCCGACCAAAATTTACTTCAATAGCCTCTATGTACGATGCTTCTAACTACAAGCAGACAAAAGAATCAAGTTTGGAATAAGTCAAGGGCATGGGAAAGGCAATCTAGAAATAAACAAAAATACATAACTGGTTAGCTGACTTGCACTGCTCGAAAATGCAAGTGCCTGACATATAATGTCATTCTAGAGCCAGTCGTGACGTCATAAGAGGATCTTTCGGCCGCTTGGCGGCCGGCTCGTATAAAATCCTGCTCCAAAAGCAGGGTTTGGACCATGAGCTTGACTGAAAAGTTACGCAGGTTTTCTCCCATAAAAACGAACATAGACTCATTTGCAGCACTAAGTTTCGGTTGACATTTTTTATTGCAGATAAACCATATTTTTCCTGATACAGTCTATAGATTTTTCATGTTTAAAAGTTTAAATTTTTTATGCGGTGCAGACTACCTACCAGTGAAAACTACACGAGGATTTGCATTACCAAGATCAGTCAATCATGAGTAGGGTTCAGCGTTTTCAGATAAATTCAATAAAATTAGAAAAAACACTCACCGGTAAAATTTTTGTCAATTGAAGTTTATTTGAAAACCTCCGGAGTAGTTATGATGGCAAAGGAAGTAAAAACTAAATTTGGTCAGAGCCCAGGGTCATTGATCCAGAGGTAAGACCCCTTCGATTTTCTTTAAAAAAGTGAACTATTGACAAGAGGGGTTTACCCTAAACCTCTTCAAAGTTTGTTCAGGTTAATGTGTCATTACACTTCTAGGTCACTGCAAAAGCCATTGTTCTGATTTCCGGATTGTAACCATTCTAGTTCTGCTTAGAGAAGGAAGGGTCATGTTTTTTTAACAGGGAAAATGTGAACCCATAAAGTGCATAGGAGAGGACAGCTGGAGCTCCAATGCATCCCAGCGACAACCTCCAGGTTGTTAGTGGCCTAAGTTTTTTTATTTAAACAACACTAGTTTGCAAACGTTGTCATGGGACAGTCAGTATTTCCCAAGACAAGGAAGCTAGCGCCAAATCCAGCTAAAGAAACATAATTCGATGTAGGTGATTTTAGAATACACTTTGAACTTTTTTTTTTTTTTAAACACGGCAAAATTAATCTTTGAATTTCAGAAAATTGAAAATTCTCCAAAATTAAACTTTGAAAACCCCCGAATTTTCTGCAAAAAAATGCTTTAAAAACAAACCTCTGAATTTCACAAAAAATGAACTCATAATACGCGTAACCTTAATCTTGAGAGACACGGCGGCTTTGTAAACAACCTATTCTGTTAGTGATTTCTGTATGACGCAAGCTTCTTTGAGTGCTAATAAAGCACAATTTTCAGGGTGCGCTGGGTAAGAGAATTTTTTACATGCAGGCGATGCACCGGATGCGGACAGTGCATTGGGTACACACTACTTCGGGAAAGATTTTTTTTTTTTTTCTCTGGTCGAAAGTTTTTCGTGTGGACCAGGTGTGGGTTATAGTCCGGAAAATATAAATATGGTACATGGTAGAACATGTTGAAACATGATAGCAAAAAAAACACAAAAAACTAAGCACAACAGACAAGCTGCAATCCTTGAACCCAAAGCATGGGTATGCGTGAGCGTCTGAAGTTGCGCATTTTCAGACCTACAACATTTGCAGGTAAACATTTTCTCAAGAACAATTGATCTCGTTCTTCAAATAGATTTCCGGCAGTTTTTCTGACTATGTTGACCTGTTAGAAAATGTGAAGAATGTCTCCTGTAGAATACCGCGCGTCCGCCCATTCCACATTAAGCGCCCATTAGCAAATTTGTAAGATCTGAGAAAATATGCACAGTACATTTATATGTAAAATTGATGACCAAACAAGAGCCCATCGCCCATTTTTTGGTGATAATCTCCAATGTTTGAGTGGGCGCTTGCCCGGTATTTTACGGCAAGCCAATAAGCAATAACCTGACATAAGGAGGTTGTCATCTAATGGGCTATAAGTATGCTTTAAATGATAATCAATGAAAACAAACAGCTGCTAATAGGAGCCAAGTGTAAACGAACAGTAATCTAATACCAGGATCATGAATCTGCAAAATGACCCGTCAAAATCCGAGCAAGCACTCCTAAAAGCCCAAAGAGCTAGGAGACACCTGTGCCATGTGGAAAAAGCTTGATGCAATGCATTTCAGTTGAGCCAGTCAAGCAATCAGTCTACCCAATCAATTAAAGGGGCCATGAAACGAGTTTGAAATCGAATTTCATCAACTGCACATCGTAAAAGGTGAAAAAAAAAAAAAAAAATAGAGAGCCAAACATTTTTTTTTTTTGCTCTAGAACTTTTAAAAGAAAGTCAGACTCTTTTACACTTTTTTTTTTCCTTCGAAAGCTCTCTGCCTTTTCACTGCGATGCATCCGCGGAGCCACGGCACATCAGCCAAATCCCCATCCCCTATTGGATAAGGGCCTACCTCACCAGCACCGCGATCCTAAACATTAAGTAGAAGGCAAATGTTTCTTAAAAGATTTGTTAAAGAATATTCTGATCCACAATTTTTTGAATAATTAGCGATGTGACGGAAATTGCCGAATTGTATAATGCTCGAGCTATGCGCCATCTATCGTGTGGTAAACGAAGCAAGAGAAAGATAAGACTGCACCTGCGCCGGTCGCAATGGACCTTTTGTAGGAACATCGGTTCGAGAGTAAATGGTTCTACTACCCTCTCTCTCCTCCTTCTGGCCGAGCAGAGAGGGAAGATGGTTTCTTTGTGTCGACTTCGGGACAGAAGATAACCCACGATTGGAACAAAGGCAAGTTTGGGGGAGCCGTATCTAGGTCACAGCGGCTCAACGGGCGAACAGGATGTGGCTGACGTTTTGGGTGTGGAACGGGAGGGGAGAGGCCTTGCACGCGCATTGTTTGCTAGCCACCTAGTCTCGAACCCAGTCGCTTTTCTAGGTGGCAGCACATATTCGCCAAAAGGTGCATTCCTGCTCCGCTAAAAAACATGGTGTCGGTGGTGATCCTCGACGTGGTCGGCGTGGTGGAAGCTCATTGTTTCGCGTAGAGCGCTATCCTTGACTGAATTTTAGTCATGTGTCGCGATGATAACCCAGCACGTCCTAGAAGGGAAGATCTATCTAGTACTCGTACGGCGATGTTGTCACAGCACCCTCAAGACAGCAGAAACGCTCGTGCTGTCGTCTTTGTTGACTTCGACTACAGTGGTGCTTTCTTAGCATTTGTCTCCTCAAATGTCGCCCGGATTTCTTATTTCGCGCATTCCATGCGTGTATGAAGGATTCAAAGTTTGACGAGTTTTCATCACCCGAGAAAAGTGATTAGTGTTAGCATTCCTGAACTCTCGCAACGCCTACGTGATCACGAAATCAATTTCTACGTTGCTATATCGGTGCTAAGATTACATCTTCTTTTGCAATCATAGAAAAGGCATGTGGCGAGATTTGTACTATCAGTAAAGCCATGCTTTAAAGTCGTGATCGTCCAAGACGGCGTACTGCACCTTTTCTTTTTTCATCCACCCTGCCCTGCGAGCCTATCCTGACAAAATAGAAGTTAATAAAGCTTCAGCTCATAGAAAACTCTCTGCATTTTTGCTACGCCAGTGAGTGACAGCGCGTCCCCTTTTTAGAGGTATACCGCAGAAATGGTTGACGGCGGCGGAGAAGCGGCTGTCGTGCTGACGACCTGCTGCGCTTCGTACTGGCGTGTGGGACAAGTCCCTATACTGTCGCTGTAGCACGACTAATTGAATTTCGCTCAGCTGCGGTGTGTCCATGGCTATCGCGGCGATGAGAGGTGCTTATTTAGAAAATACGTCGGTGGCATCAGCGCAGTAAAACCCTGCGGTAAAACCTACCGGCACACCGCCTGCTCGCCGCTAACGCTCCCATTCTCTTACTGCCCGGTGCCACAGTACATCACAACCGTCAAAATTACACCGCAGCTTGTTTTGCGGTGAGTTGGAGAGGAAGAAAAACTGAATATTTCAATAATTTTAGAGCGCAGCTGTTAGGCGCCCGTTTCCGGCTTGAGCGGCGGCAGCGGCGCCGTAACACCGCGGTGCATTGAGGGTAAATTTCCCCGCTAAATTTAGAGGAAAAAATTCCCCTCCATATTTAGTGAAAAAATTTCCCGCTAAATTTAGCGGAAAAAATTCCCCTCCATATTTAGTGAAAAAATTTCCCGCTAAATTTAGCGGAAAAATTTCCCCGCCAAATTTATCGGCAAATTTTCCCCGCTAAATCTAGCGGAAAAAATTCCCTGCTAAATCTAGCAGAAAAAATTATCCGCTAAATTTAGCGGAAAAACTTTCCCGCTAAATTTAGCGGAAAACATTCCCTGTTAAACTTAGCGGAAAACATTCCCCGTTAAATTTAGCGGAAAAAATTCCCCGCTAAATTTGGCAAAAAAAATTCCCCGCTAAATTTATTGGAAAAATATTCCCCACTAAATTTAGCGGAAAAATTTTCCCACTAAATTTAGCGGGAAAATTTTCCCGCTAAATTTAGCGGAAAATTTTCCCCTAAATAGAAGGAAAGGAGGAGGGGCATAGCCTCCTCTCCGTACCTTCCCCTCCACCTCCTCAAGAGCTGCGCTCTAATTCGGCGTTACAGGGGATTGTAAACGTCTTTCATTTTTCGTGTAGAAGTTAATAAACCGAAACGAAATTGGATGCCTGTTTGGCGTTCAGTGAACATTGAAGGTTTAATGTAAAAGTTATTTGGTAAAAGTAAAAAGGTAATTTCATGGTTCCTTTAACATATTTTGTTTAGATTCAATTTTCTCAGAAAAACAGTACCACTTTTGGACATTCCAAATATATATACGAAGCCAGACAACCAAACCTATCTCTGAAAACAGTGTGCAAATGTGGAACATGGAACTTCAATGAAACAAAAGTAAAAAGTCCAAGAAAGAAAAAATTGCTGCCAAAAAGGTGAGATCTGAAAAAAGGCATGAGAACTCTGAGAAATTAACTTCGAAAGTGACCAAACTGTAATTACATCACATTTGGCTTGGAGTGAACACTTGCAGCCTTCTTTCAGTGTCATAGGCCATACGAAATTGTTTCGAACTAAGAACGCTTATTTGTATCTTTTGTGGAGTATGCATCCTTGACTTCCCATCAAGGACATTTGGAAGACAAAGAAAATCCACAGCTGGAGAGGCGACTGCCCTTAAAAGATGACGGAACACGTGTGAATGATCCTCGTGCCCATACATCACACTCACCCAGCTGTGGTACTTGTGTGCGTGTGCATGAAACAGCAGCATAAGAAAATGAATCAAGAAATTGGAGACAAGATGGAAAAACAGAAAGCTCTGCTGCACTGGGATTCAGGAAAACGACTGTTTTGAATCTATATAAGACAATGTCTGAACCGGAATTCGGACAATAACTATTCTGGGAGAACACACGGAAAATGAAACGAAGCACACAAACAGTGCAACAAAATCAGGGATTCAAGGCTTAATAAACTAATTAGGAACAAGAAAAAAGAAACTTCCACAATTGCATGAGGTAAACCAAAAAGACAAACAGATTTTACTAAAAAATAAACTGTGTAAATGCACTATGTACTCCAGAAAAATTGCAGTTGGGAGGTTTATGTACCCAACAAAGGGCATATGCCAAAAAAAAAAAGAATACTACCGTAGGAATTAATTTAACAACCTGGCCCACCTTCAACCATAGGTTAGAAACTAAATAAATGGAGCCCCTAGTAGCTAACAATACACATCATACTCCAAGAAGTAGATGGATACACAGAAGCACCATGGTTTAATACTGGGTGGCAGCCTGCACCATCTAGCAGTAATAAAATAAATAATAATATTTATTTGCAAGACAAAATGTGATCCTGGGTGGCTATCAAGGATGTGCAGAAAGGTCAGAACCAGGAAACAGGAGCTAACATATCATATTTTTTGAAAATAAAACCAGCATCGACTACAAAAATAACTTTATATTCAACAAAAAAGAGTACAACGATTGTGGAGACGGTATTACGAGGTGTGATCAGAAAGTTCCGGGACTGATTGTGTAGCGTAAAAGGGAGGGCAGCACAGTGTGCAGGCGCAGCAGTCGAAGGAAGTGTCCTTCGTGTCCCGTTATACCAAAGGGTGTCGCTCTGTGAACATTGGGAGCTGCGCTTCACGAGTTTTCGTAACCACGTGCATGGGCACAATGGCAATTTTACTGTTGACTACAAACCAGAACGACAGCGAACATCAATCATGCGTCAAACTCGACAAATATAAAACAGAGACCTGTGAAATGATTTGGAAGGCTTGTGTCGAAAAGCAGTGAAGGCTGCGAGGTGTTTTAAGTGGCACTCGCGCTTCAGGTACGGCAGAACATCGCTGGAAGACGGAAGAGCGGTAGGGCGACTTTATCCGCCCTCTCCTCGACTTCAGTGACATTCTGCCATTCTTGAGGCGCGAGTGCCACTCAAAACCTCGCACACCTCACTGCGTTTTGACAGAAGTCTTCTAAATCATTTCAGATGTCTCTGTTTTAGATATGCCGAGTTCGACGTCAAATTAATGTTCGTTCTCGCTTTGGTTTGCAGTCTATGGAAAAATCGCCGTCATGCTAGTGCATGTGATCAAACAAACTAGTGTAGCGCAGCTTCAAATGTTCACAGAGCGACGCCCTTTGGTATAATGGTACACAAAGATTCTTTTCTTTGACTGCTGCACGCGCCTCACTGTACTGCCCTCACTTTCTATGCAACAAAATCAGTCCCGGAACTTTTTGATCACCCCTCGTATTATGCATTTTGATATTCTTATTTTACAGCATGTTGAAGGCCTTCAGAACAACTCCTTTAAGGGGGGACACTACCCAGAAAAAAGAATTTCTGCAAAAAAAGTTGATTTTGAAAAATGTCATATTTACATCCACCAACATCTAGAGAGTATTCCCAGAAAGTTTCATTAGTTTACACTGTATAGTTAATTTTTTATAAATTATTTTTGGTCCATCGATGCTAAAGAAAAGGTAGAGGTAATGAGCGCATTTTTCTCCATTCCGCTTTTTGGCATAAATTTCACTTTAGGAAAATTTGTTTTGTTATTACATAACTTGGATTCCTTTTTATGAGTTTTTCTGGGATGAAATTTTAAGGGGAAGATAGCTATGAGCTTGTATTTTTTTACTTTTGTCATTTTTCATGCCCCAGAACTACAATTTTGGACAAAGGATGGAAATCTAAAAAACAGTGTTTGTGTTTATGTGGCCTTTTTTACATGAAAGATGGTGTAACATTTATGCCTCATCACAGAACGCGGACGTTGGAGGCTTTCCCCACTTGATTCAATGAAATAGGCAGCTACCTGTGGCTCACCTGACAGCTAGATACAATGCAGGTCAAGGTACAAATGTTTTTGAGCACACAGTTTATCGGACTTTTTTGGATATAGAACACCGCAGCAGACAACTCTTGCAACCGTTTTGCATGCCGAAGGTGAATCTGCACGGTGTTATGTATAGGTAGAGTTTCCAGATAAATCCGAAAAACCTCCGAAAAACACCAGCAATTCGGATTTATCCGATAAACTCCGAATATCAATGTGCCAATCCCTCCCCCCCACACACACAAAAGTATTTAATAGTTAATGGTTTGATCAGCGCGTAGAGTCCTGGGAAAACGCTAACACACAATTTCGGTCAGGACAACAGGTCATTGTACTTTCGGGTCACGACTAAAGTCACTGTTTATTAGTGATGGACCGAATCTGCCGAACTTCATATTCGGCAAAGTTCGGCAAATGTTTGCGCACGCGCAAGAACGCGACGAGGCAATGAATTGCAAATGGACGCCGTGCAGTCTTGCGGTTACCATCGTGCAGTGTAGTACAACCAACGGTTACGGTGAGGTGTGGATTAGGCAACGCGGTAACTATGCGTTTGTAAGAACGCAAGAACAGAAGATCGACCAGTAATTTACGCATTCCACTGCGCAAGTAACAAATGATACGGGACATTCTGGATAACGTGATTTTCCTCTGACATTTCCAGTGATGCAACGAGGTAGTTGAAACATTGCCGGACAATTACTGTAAAGCACTCCTCGCAATTATAGCAATTCTGTTTTCGGCTCAGAAGTAGTGTGTGCCAAAACAAAATAATATTGCTTTTTCAATTAGCGTTATTTCGCGATTTTCATGAACCTGCATAAAACTAAACACATAACTATAATGCTCGACGTTGCACGTCCGACATGCCTAACTCTCCCTACCTTCCTAAACGTTTGTGTATTCCTAACACCAGAAACCGGTATTTTAAAGGTTAAAAACGAGACGTTGTGAATATGGGACGCACACTTTCATGCAAAGCTGACGTCAAGTGACTCAAATTGAAAAACATGCATATTTACAATAATATTATTATCTCTTCTAATGAAGGCTCAGCAACCGTTGCATTCGTTTTCGCGCGCGCACAATCCGTTGACTCTCAGAGAAAGCAAGAACGCAGCGTTATTGCCTTCATTTTAACAATGTACACACGCATGCAGGCTTGCGCTGATAATGCCTCAAAACCGAAACTCTCGTAGCGTGATTCGTGACTGCGCGACGCTTGCTTCTACCCAACCTGGTTGTCACGCCACTTATGCAAGGAGTCATTACAATTACCAGTAAACACACAAAACGACACCGATACAATTATCTTGTAGAATATCACCTTATTTAGTAATAACTGTGTCAATGTGCATTACATGTTGCATTTAAGTTCAGAAAAAAACAACATAAAACCTTTTTTCGCCAGGAAAAACTAAATATCAACGTTAAGTCTGGTAACAATGTATTTTTGCCGAATCTGTGCCGAATCTTTAGAGAAGTTCGGCAAAAGTTCGGCTTTGCCGAATCCCAAGATTCGGCGCCGAACTTTCGATTCGGTAAAAGTTCGGCCCATCACTACTGTTTATGTTTCCAGTTTGGGTCATACTATTTGCGCTTTAAAGGGGCCCGCAATCATATTTAAGCGCCTACCTTTTTTGCGGTTTCCATGTCTCTTGGGGTTTGGGCAAGCCAGCGGGCACGGAGAGAGTAACTAAATACAAGTGTGTCATAACTTAACCGGATGACGCGGAAACCTCCTCCACGTACAGGGGCGACCCGCGGTGCCGAAAGCGCGCGATATGTGACGTCTTTGGTCCTTGGCTTACTACTTGTCAGAGCCGCTAAAAGCTTCTTTTTAGTCGAAATACAAAATATTAGTGGTGCGAACCGTTTCAATTATTTATAAAAGTAGTTTTTGTTCCGTGTTATAGATCAGAAAAGAAACAAATGCAGTTTAGAGTGTACGGAAACAAGAAATGACCTGTCGACATGCCTGCCACCAAGCGGTGGAAAAGGCGGCGCATACTAGAAAGGTGTAGTGGGATCAGGCACTGACGAGCGGCGAGCGTAGAAAGGCCTCGGATGTATGCAGCGGCGCTGTGGTCGTACGGCCTAGAGGATCCGACCGGTTCCGAGCGCTCCGAAGGCCTTCGGCGAGCAGCTTTATCTTGCAGTTTGATTGTTTCTCGGTATGGCAGCGCGAAGTGGCTCCGTTCTGAACCGATCTTTACCCCGTGTTTGCTGTCGTTAGTGCCAATAAAGTGTCATGCCGAATTAGTGTTTAATTGCGCAGCAAATACAATGCGAGCCGCCCTGGCTATCCACTTCATACAGCCTATCCAGAACATGCTTTAGTGGCGCCCTCTCGAGCCGTCGACACGGAGTGCGGCAGCCGTGAGTGCTCGCTGAGCTCACTACCCCTCCTCTAGTTCACGGCCACGCAAGCGGCCAAAGATGTCATGAAGGAGGTTATTTGTTGGTTGTTTTTGTAATTTTAATTTGCCTATAACTTTTAAAATAAGCGAAATTCAAGAAAAGAAAAGTCTCATTAAGTTGCTACGTTCAGTGCACTCAGGTTCGGTGCAAATTAAAAACCAGAAAAAAAGTCCTTGCACGGCCCCTTTAAGGCACGTTCACACCGGCGATGCAAAGCAGTCGCGCGACGCGACTAGATCGTATCACAAAAAATTTAGATGGTAACACTGGCGAGCACGACGAGCGAGTCGCTTCTCGAAAACTTTCGCTTCGAGTGCCGCTGATTGGCTCAGCCGCTCCGCGACTAGATTGCATCGCAAAAAGTCTGGTCAGGTAGCGACTGCTAAATCGCATCGCTTTTTTCCCGCGATGGTCGCTTTTGCGATGAAAGTTATTGCGTGACTAGATCGCACCGCCGGTGTGAACCCGTCTTTAGAAGGAGAGGTTGTGTTTTTGTAACAGTGAAATCTATGGACCATAGAGATTGCATAAGTGGGAAAGAGGGACAGTTGAAACTTCTCTATTACATCCTTCACCACACTACCTGGGTGGCCGCGCGGTAGGTTGATGGAATAGTAAGGAATTAATACAAGCTTCCCAGCGACTACCTCCAGCAGTTCACTGATTTTAAGGTATTGACATTTATCGAAGCAACACTTGTGTGCAACTTTTGTCATAGGACAAATTAGTATTGCCAGTAGTAATGGCACCAACGCCAAATGCACCTGAAGAAAATATTCATTGATACAATCGCATTGTTTTTTTTTGTCCAGCTTATGTTTACACTCGGATATTATTGATTTATTTTTAATAAGAAACACTGCAAAATTAAACTCCAAATTTCGGAGAAACACTGCGAAATTAAACTCCAAATTTCGGAGAATTGGGAATCAAACAAAAATGAACTCCGATAAACTCAGAATTTTCGGCAAAAAACTCCGATAAACTCTGAATTTTCAGCGAAAAGAAACTCCGAAAAACGCTCTCCGAATTTGAGGAAAAATAAACTCTGAAAACACGGAACCCCAGGTATAGGTGGTCATAATGTTTTGGCTGATTAGTCTATGTGCCGACCTCTAAGTGACCAGTATCTGCAAGAAAAAGAACTATTGCGAATCAATACGGTACGCCCCTCGTAGAATGCACTGAAGCAATGTCGAAAGTACAGAAATGTGTACTTCATATACTATGAAGTACACATTTGTAGACTATGGTGCTATCTCTCTGCACCTGTTGGAAGAACCTCGATCTCTACCTGCTAGAATGTTTTTTCCTCGAAATATCTTGTTCAAATCCCATAACAACCACATGTTTGTTTGAAATCAAGGTAAAAATATAAAATTTGGCAGAGTTTTACCTTTGCTTGTCTGACATGAGTCCCAACTCTTCGAACTTGTTTTCACCTCAAGAACTGCAGTAAAACAGATTCGGCTCCTTGCAGAGTGTTACTAATTTGCTCTTTTGTGGGACGAACAAAGACTTATATGCCCATTAAAGATTAGTTGCTTGTTATTTTTATCAAAATGTACCAATTTGAAATGCAAAAAGCCCAGTTCTTTTTTTCCTTTTTTCTCTGACGATTAAACTTTGTGCGAAATATTTCCCGAAGTGTGTGAAGTATGTGTCTTGCCATATTTCTTGAGGCGACGAGTATAAACTTCAAAGACACCTGCCGAATACAAATGGGCCCTGCTCCAAAAAACAAAAGGGAGGTCGGGACCATACCATGACGGACACTGTCTGCCATCTGTCTACAGCATCCCCCAGATTTTTATTTCAATGCAGGTCATCGTACTGCCACTGCATTTCATGTTTAGTTTCACCGTATCATGATGGAAGTTCTCTTACCCCAACCACCATGTCCCAAAACGTATACTGCTGCTGTGTCTAGACAGCAACTCGATTTCCGTGACACACAAAGCTCAGCACAGTTGAAGTGTAATCGGAAAATAGGAACGGCATTGTAGGTTTCTGTAATAAAAACACCTACCACGATTGTTGAATAAGGTGTTGTATGTCGCAATTAAGTAATTATTGCCATTCCCAAAGGCCAGTCGTTTTCAAAGTTCGTATTTAAAATGATGCGGCGAACAAAATAATTGTGCCAGGGGTGCTGCACGCGCATTGGGAGGGAATGGAAACTCAGCTCTCTCTCAAATTGTCAGCAGAAGCGTTGGTTCCGGTGGCTTCCCCCGGCTTTTGCAAGCTGAATGTAGGAACCGTCTTTGATCTACCCGAAAGCACGAGGCCTCGAACGTATTCCCAAGCTGAAATAAAGCCTGCGGCCCTCTATGTATCCCAAAGCTAAGCGTGGGGCTCCGAGGCAGGGTGCAGAAGGGTGCCCTCACCTGTGACGGGTGCCTCAATGTCGATCATGGTCTTCTCCTGGCGCAGGAGGGTGGCGCCCTCGTTGATGATGCGCAGGGCGGCGGCCTCCTCTATCCGCCCCTCCAGGATGAAGTGCTGCTTCAGGGCATCTATCCTCGGCTTGCCCGTCTTCGAGTCAAACACCTCACTCAGAGTCAGCTTGTGACTAGGGGGAAAGGGGACACCTGCACACAACACAGGCAGAGTCAGCATCATCCAACGAGTAACACTCCCTCCAGAATGCAACAACCAGAGTAGCTAAACCCAGAGCACTCCCCACCCTCCCTGTAAACAATGGAACTGCTCAAAACAAGTGTGTGTGAAAGGCCTTTCTTTTCAGCTGCTGCCCAATTCATGGAGGAGGCATGCACACACTGCTGTAGTCCATTTCGCTGCAACTTGGCAAACAGTGAAAGCTGTGGGGCGTGAGCCAATTGAAGCAAATTTGGGGACTTATGCGCCAAACCAACAAAGGGCATCTGGCACGTCCCAGAAGAGAATTGAGGATAAATTTCGACAACTCGAGGATCTGACGTACAACCAGAAGCTCAGTTACATGGCGCTACGGTGGTAGAGGGAGGTGTGCAAACAACGCCAGCCTAGGCGGCAAAAGTTAGTTTGCTGTCAGTTTAGGGGCCTTCGCGCGCGCTGGACGGCCTTGAAAACGCATGTGCAAATAAGGACGGCTTTTCGAAGAGACTCACATAGGTCTCCTACTACCCTCGACAAGCTGCGCCATCTCACGGCATTTGTCAGGAATGCAAGCTAACTTTCGACCCACTCGTCCAAATGGCAAGGCAGCTCTTCCATCCCAATTAGACTATGTCATATTGCGGGCACCTCAGATAGGAGTTGAACCCACCAAAAGGGGATCCGTAAGTCGGCCCTTTGCCTCCAAGCCAGTCGGAGCAGCGCACATGGCAATGTTTCGTCGGAGTGCACTTCTCCTGCAAAAAGCTGTTCTTCATTGCTCCACCTGGCTTGAGAGGCCCGTTGTGTTTGCTCTTTGCCAAGTAATGCAGGAACAGAGCACAGAAGTCATGCAAATATTGAAATAAGTGGCATCTATTCTTCGTCTCTTTTATATTCTCACACAGATCAATTGCTTTCCTGCTGTCTGCACACTTCACTGCAATGCAATGCGAGCCATAGGCAATGGGGAAGATCTTACATGTCTTGGGAATTTCTCTGCCTTATCGGTAATTAACATCTTAACAAGAGGTTTGTTCTAAATGTACTCCCTCTTAAATTAGGATAATGACCCCAAATTCAAACTTCTTTCAGAGCACTGCTAGCAATTCTATTAGTATGTAGAGTGAAGCTCCATTACATTTAGCGAGTGCAACAGAAGTTTCCATGATTGCAAGCTGCAGGATAAATATCCGGTGGCCTCTTTTCACACTTATACTTCTTTTCTATTTTAAAAAGAATGTGAAGGGCCTCTAAAATACAATCTTTTAGGTAATTAGTAGGATAAAATGATAGTCAAGATCTATGTTTCGTCACCCAAATCCCCTAGGTTTGAACAAGTTGACATGTTTTTGAAGAAACCTATTGCTATGCAACATCCTTAGTTTTATTTGCAAAAAGAAAACGTGTATTTCTTCTGTCACTTAATAGAACCAATAACCTTAAATACATTTAGCAGAGACATTTGTTTGCACAACACCAGCCATATGTATGAAAGGCTAAAGATAGGCTAGGACCGTTCCCTCACAAAACTCAGTTTGAAACAAGAGCCTTTTTGTGTCTAACCTCGAGAAATGTTGGTGTGTTTAAAAAAATTGATTAAAGTCAAATTAAATTCAAACGAGTTTCAGTTCTACTGAATCATTTCAAATGTGCACATTTCCAGCCCCTCAAATATTGGTAACAATCAAGGACTAAGTGTTTAAGAATATCACCAGAAATACCTTAATGTTCAAGGCAATAGTGCCAAGAGTCTCGTGCCTTTACACCGTGAAATGCAAACTTTTACGGGACGACAACACTGAAGTAATTATAACCGTAGCCATTTTCAACAAAGCAAGTAACCAAGAGACATCACTATTTTACGTCCTCAGGCAATGAAAAGCAATGTAAATCTCTCCCTCCCCCAAATCAACAAAAAGCTTTGTGCGACCTTCTTATTAACGGCCCGAACCAACACAGAGGCAAACAAAGCCAGGCAACGATACCACAAGCTTCACATCTGTGACCCTGTGCATACACGAGCTCCCAACTGCCGCCCCTCACTCCGTCTGACTCTAAGTGACAAGACGGATGCCAAAGACCCAGGGCTCAATTGAGAGGCCGTTTCATTCTCGCGGGGGGCTGCCAAGATGACACAGGGCCAATGCCAGAAACAAACCGATATCCCCTTAGAGTTTGTGCGGGCATGCCAGCCACGACGCTCGTTCCCGATGCACCACCGGCCGGCATCTCTGCCCCCAGGCCGGCATCTCTGCCCCCGCCGTCCTTTAGGAAAGCCACTTCCTCCAATCGTAGTTCCGAGCGGCCCCGCATTGCGACCTTCACCACTTTCCTTGTTTCGTATTGATGACCTTCCTGGTCGCTTCAATCGCATGTGTCCCGTGAGCCGTGGCACTAGATTTGCGTATCAAACCATACCGACCCGTTCAAAAGTTTGTGGTTGGAGTTGCGCTGCCTGCTGCACGGGTCTAGAAACAGCCCAAATTCAAGACGTCACTAATCTCTTAATATATATATTTTTTTTTCTTCTACTAGCTGCATGAACCATCGAACTTGCAAGCAGTGCAAAATATGGGCTGGATCGAGCATGCTGCTTCCTCAAACTGCTTGTACACTTGATGGAACAGTTAGCTCCGTATTATAAATCACAGCTGCCAATCTGGTGGACTCACTAGAAACACGAAAACAGGTTCTCACTCTTTCAATGAAGCAGGGTCTCAGAAAGACCTTTCCCGAGCTAAATATGGAAGGTTTACTGTTTTACTCTCGACAACCGCGGGGCTGTAGCACGCAGTGAGCTGATAGCGAACCGCTCAGCCACCTACAGCGATTCCCCGCATATCACTGCTGGCCGCTGGACTCCAAACATGAGCATGTTTTGAGACGCTCCTTCCCGCGAGCAGAGTCCGGCGGTTCACCTGCTCCGGGGGATGAGAGCGACCGGCGAGTGTCGAATTACCCGTGCAAAAGGGGCAAGGCGGTTTCTAAAAACACCGAAGGACGGGCCTTGCACCCCCAGAAATACTACCATGACCTTAAGCCTAGCCCGAGAGCCCGTGCAATGCCGGCGGGAGGCACACCTCCGCCGCAGCGATTTTTAGAAAGCACGTATTTCGCGAATCGCCGCCAAAGAGGGTCCGATGTTGGCGCAGAATTCTCGTCCAACCTCGAGTTGTCGCCACATTTCGCCGATCGGCGCGTCGCTCGACGCTATTACAGCTCCTTGCCTAGCGCTGTAACTCATCAAATTTTCATGCTCATTTCGTGCCGCTCGGAAATTATAAAGGCTTCGTCGGAGACCTTTAAAAGACGCCGAAACCCATACAGCATCGCGCCGCCTCAACGCACCCAACGGAAACGAACTGCCCGGGGCACTCGCTTATTTTGCCGCAGAGAACATGAGTTCCCGTGAAGTAAGCGAACGCGAAGATGACAAGCGACGTTCTGTCTCCGACGGCCACCGTCCGCGGCGCCCACAAAACAACGCGATAGCTCGGCAACGGAGCGGCCAAACCGAACGGAGACACATTATGGGGACGGATACAAGCATGCGTTAGGTTTCTTTTATGAGGGAGCGCGTGTTTCGGGCGGCAAAAAGCCCGTTATAGCACCGCGCATCCGATCAGCTGGGCTCGTTTTAAAGGGACCGACGGAGGAGGTTAGGCTTAAATCGCCAAGGGAGGCCTCCCAGGAAATCTGAACGACACTCAGCAGGGTTTCTCGGCGCGGTTAAGAGCACATTCCAGCCCCAAGTAATGCATTTCAGTGCAACCGGATAAAAGAGGCATCGTACTATCGTATTTCGAGACGTTTGAGGACGTAAACCCGACAAAATGGCGCCAGTTCGTGCAAATACTCCCGGGCTAGCGGAGCCCATGGAGGGTAGAACTAGGGCAGCCGAAAACGACTTACTTTTCACGACCCGTTCCGTCGTTGGTATTTTTGCATTATTCGCCGACATGTTAATAATCCTAGGTGTTCACGTTACAAGAGACACATACGGATGACAATTATATCACTGCGATAAAGAAAGATAACACAATACTACGACTGCCACAAATGGCGTAAACAACAAACTCCTGTTTGCATGCTGCATTGCGCATAATTTTGCGCGCAGACTGGAACAGCCAATGGGGAAGCACCTAGCTGGCGGGGGGCGCCTCTTTCGCCGCTCCGAGACCACAGGCGCGCGGATTGGATGAGCGCGCGTGACGTCATGCGAACCGCAGTGTGTTCGTCCGTTTTCAAATTTTGCCACCCAAATTCTCGGATAAAATACTATCTTTCACACGCGCCAACTAGTGAGTACTTTCCTGCGACAAACGAAGATGTATATTCAGTTGAGCTGCTGGTGCGTGGTTGCCACAAAGACGAGGAAATAACTTTTTAAAGTGCTGCACATGAGCGGCTTCGAGAAGCCCGCTTTCCTCTAACGAGGAAGTCTGCTTCAAACGATCCCCAGATTCGTATATCTCTGCTTTTGGCCTTCTGACACGATAATACATAATATCTGCTAAGAGTAACTCATTATCTTTCTTTTATTTTTCAGATAACGTACGAACTCTCGATTATTTTCTGGTGCCACGGCATTGTTTACATCGGACACTGTCTCCTAAGAAGGGAGCTACACTGCGAGGCACACGGAATTGGCGGGAAAGTCAAACGTGAGAAGTTTCGCGCGATGTTGCAGGACTAACAAAAGTGAGAGATAAACAAAATATTGGTGAAGTTTTTGGACAGTATTGCTGTTATACCAGGATAAGCTCAATAATTAATTACTGGCGGGTTTCACCAGATGATTTCTAACTCTGCTCATCACAACCGCCCGCTTTTTTTTTTTTTTTTTTTTTTGGCAGCGCTCAATCGTTGACTTATGACCTCATGAAAACACAAAAGAATTGAGAGTAGCAGTAGAAAAATTCCTTTTACTTTTTTATACATTCATACTTAACTCATTACAAGCATGCCTTGGTCAGAAATTCGAGGCCGTGTTTGCAACAAACAACGTAAAAATAGTCCTTTTTGGGGGTGGCTCAATACCTGCTCCAAAGTTTTAGCGACATTGTTCAAATTTTGTCTTTATTGTGTACCAAGCATTTCAGCAGCTTCCGCGTAACATTTGGAGGGCACTTACCATATGTCTTCCTCTTGACCTCTACAAAGCGTCAAATAAAAAAAAAAAAAAATGTTTAAGAAAAATAAAATAAGGACGAGCTTCCAGTGGTAGACTGTGCGATATACTGAACCCGACTGTGGCTCCCTTTTGCATTCGATCACAGAGGGGGACGTAGACAGTACCCGCCTTAGGGGTGGGCGACCTAGGCGGTCGCACAGGGCACCTTCAATAGGAAGACGCTGCCGCGCCCCCTATTAATATTTTTTTTTTGCTTTTTGTTTTATTTGAACACATGTCGCCCGACACTTTTGGATTGCGGTTCTCGGCTCACAAAACGCTTATGTTGGTCCACTACTGGCAAGTTTACAAACAACGCGATGTTGTGTTGAAATGATTTTAAAACGGCGCAAAAAAGAAAAAAAGACGAAAGACCAGTCGAAGGAGAACGCAGACCCAGCGCTGACTTACAACTGAAAAAAATTGCTTGTACACGCTACAGCGAGTAACCATAAAAAGAACCGGATAGGCACAAAAACAATCAACCCGATAACACACCCCTCCTCCATCATGCCGGCACACGCCTGCACATACTTGTTCGACTTCCTAATAATATCAACCTCGTCACTCGCTAGGGCTATGGACGGAACGCTTACACACATGACCGCGTCACAGCTAGCATAAAGAAAGGCCTGGTCAATTCCCGTGGCAGGCTTGCTTCTGCACCGCGCTAAAATCCCAATGTCATCAAATATCGAAGAACGATGGACACATATCACAATGGACCGCAAGGTGGCCCGTCAGGGAGGAGCGCAAAAAAAGAGAGTGTTCCCCGCTGCGTAATCGCAAAGCAAAAAACGAATTATTTGCCGATCTGCAGCCGCCTGTCGGGGTTACGCAAACTAAAATGTTTTGAGGATCGACGGAGTTCTAAACTGACGACGAAATACCAAATTTAGGGACGCTGATTACAAGCCGGTGCCATTTCAAAATCTTGGGATTTTGCCCCTTTCGAGGAATGTGACATGAACTCGGATATTTCAATACGCTTTTCTTTCGACTTAAAAAAAAAAAAAAAAAAAAAGTCTTTTGCTGTTTGTGTTTAGGGCGATTGGGATAATTACTTTAATGTAAACATTTAGTACGTGATTAATCATTACTTTTGACATGTGAATGTAAAGTTCACAAGAGAAATCTTGTAAATTGGCTACTCACCGCAGTGCTCCCCCTGTGGTAAGGAGATGGGAGCATCGCAGTGCTTCCACTCCCACTCCTTACAATAGAAATCACTTTGTTATAATAACATAACATTAATAATTAGCGAAAATACGTTGAAAACTTCTTTATAATTTTAGATTACCGTAAAATAAAACAGCTGTTTTTGTTTGCTAGTTCATTGATGCCGTTAGGAGAATACAGAAGGATCCTAAACGTCTAAGCGAGAACGAATCCACTTTACTTGGCAAACTGGTCTCAGGAACCCGAAAAAACCCGGCACATTATCGATTCTTCTGGTTTACTGCAGTGGTATGACAAATCTTGTACTTTTTTATATTTTTAAATTGTGCTCATTTGAACTTTGCTGTTTCTCACAAATTTTCGTAAGGTGCCTCCGAAATATATTTGTCTGCAAATGTAATAGAGATTTTATAGAGTCCAAAATTTGCCATTCTTTTGGAGAGGGATTCTAGTTAATTTATAAAATCATGGAAAAGTTCTTTATACACAAGAATAAACTGTACACTTTAATTAGCTTTGACACTACCCGTAGCGGCAATATATCAAACACTTTATTCGACTGAGGAATCTGCAGTTTCCACATCATCACCTTAGAATGTTGGCACAATAATAGCGGTATATGATAAAATGAAATAATAGCATGGCGTAACGTTTCGGTGTTATCGTTATATTTTTACATTAAATACATGGGCTTCTATGGGAGCGATGCCGTAACCCGCTAAGAGATGGCGCAAGTAAACCATGACACACATTTCTGGACGTGTTGCAGTAATTTGTTTTTAGATTTTGTTGGTACAGCTGGTATTTTGATGACTATTTCGATTACTTGGAGTTTCTAGTCGCATGATTGCCGAAGTTTAATTGACATGTTGATTACTCTTGTGATAATCTCGAGTTATTAGTAGGCGCACTCGACTTTAATTTAGCTGTATTGACGTTTTGCTTACTCTTTCTTTTACTTCGGCTTATTAGTGATACAGTTCAGATGATGTAAGTGCAATTGCAGTTTGTGATTACTTTGTTGATTACTTCGAGCTATATTACTGAAACATCTGACTTTATTGCTTGCAGTTCTAATTACTTTAAACTATTCATAACACAATTTACATGATAAAAGTTCAACGGACATTTTTGATTACTCTCGATTCTACGATAAATTATTCACAAAAATATAACTTGGTAGAAAGTCTTTTGAAATTTTGATTACTTTTTGGTTGCATAGATATTACTGACAGAAATGGCTTTATAAAAGCAAGATTTTAATTACTCAATCGCTTACCCTGAAATTATATTGACAAATACGACTACACGGAAGTTCAGTTAAGATTTGGATTACTTCTTTGATTACTGCGTGACATTTTTATTACAATTGGCTTAAAATTAACTAAATTAACTTAGTGGTAACTTTTTATCTTTCCCCGATATATTAGTCACACAACGTAGTTTTTATAAGCATTATTGACATCTTGATTACATTGAGTGAGACCCATTTGACTTTATATAGGTCTAATTGACATAATCCTCACTCTGATTATTATTTTGAAATTTTATAGAACCAAGGGATTTAATCTCAGCTAAATTACATTATGATCACTCGTTTGCTTACTTCGACTAACAATTGACCCAATAAAGTTTGATTCGGTCCAATTGACATCATGATTACTCTTGACATTACTTTGAACAAATAATAGAGTAGCTGATTTATTATGAGAACGAGTCACATTATGATTACTCTTTTGATCACTTCGAGTTACTATTGACCAAATGGACTTGAATTTGCTTAATTGGCATCTTGATGACCTTGTACCTTGAGCTAATATTGAACTAATTGATTTGTTATGGGCCTAATTGATGTCATGATTAGTAGTTTGATTACTTCGAGTCACTAATAAATTAAACTTTATATCAACCTAAATGACATATTGTCGACTCTCTTGATTGCTTCGAGTTATTATACCACCATTTGATATATTATGAGCTCATTCATATTACTTTAGACAAAATTCGAGTTACTCTTTTTGCCACTGAACTTTAATTCGGCCTAATTTACATTTTTATCTTTTTTCGTTACTTTGAGGCAATATTCAACGAATTGATATATTATAAGCGTGATTACTATGAGTTACTATTGACCCAATGAACTTTACTTAGACCTAATCGACATTTTAATTTTTAATTAACATTAACAATTAACATTGTGATGAATGATTATTTTGATTCATTTAAGCTAAATATGCCCATCTGGCGCACTTCCGGCGAACGGTGCGACATTCTTCACACAAGTGCTCGACTTTTGCTTTCTTAAAACGGTTTGTATGTGCGAATGTACTAATATGATTGCAGGATAACTTTATACGCACACGCGATGTTAAGTATTAGTGGAATGCAAGCGGGTGGGGATTTCACTTCGAGCAGTGCTGCGGGGCAGTACAGATAAGAGATGAGAAGTATGTTCAAATAGAGCTTTTCAATGGCGCCTCCAAGTTTTACCTCGCGTACTCTGGCGCAGTGGCGTCACAAGGGGGGGGGGGGGGGGGGGAGGACCACCCCGGGTGCAGCGCTCAGGCTGGCTCAGGGGGGTGTCGCGGCGGGTCACGAGAGGGGGGGGGGGGGGGGGGAGAGTCGCGGCGGGCCACGCGAGAGCGGGGGGGGGGGGGGGGGGGGGAGAGCCGCGGCGGGTTACGCGAGAGTGGTGGTGGGGGGGCGGGGGGGTTGTCGCGGTGGGCTACCGCCGCGACAATAAGAAAAGTAATAAGTAATAATAAGAAATAATAATAAGGCGTAATAAAAAAAACAGTAATTGCAAAAAGTTATATTTCGTCTATGGCGCACGAAACAAACTTCCTGATCAACAACACTAATGTAAAGGCGCGAGCTCGATGTATGCATACTTATTGGTTGCTACAGCTTGCTGATTCGTACACAAGCAAGATCGCCGAGCTTCGCGCGTCGAGATTCCCCGCACTGGCTCGTCCACATACCTCGAAACGCTAACAAAAAGGCTCAAGTACTAAAATACAACAAGCATGCGTTAAGACAAGCTATACGTCTCGGGCTTGTGCTAAAGCTTCGAGGTCTGGCCATTTAGGTTAGTTTAGAGACCACAAATGACGCTCTCGGGACCAGAAAGCATGAGATAACGGCCGTTAATAGTTCACGCTCTGTGTATGATCTCTTGTCGACGTGTCGATCGAAACCGAAACCATGCCACCCTCCTCCCTGGCTAACTAGTACCCAGACTGCAACGTGCACCGTGTTGCATGCAGGGATTTATGGAAGTAGTCTATTGATTTATTATGAGCATAAGTGACATTATTATTACTCTTTTGATTACTTTGGGTTACATTGACGAAATTAACTTTAGTAATAGTTTAGTAATAGTTTATTTTTGCTTCATTTTACAAAGATATAAATCCGTTCTCACGAAAGCACTTTTGTGCTTGTGTGTGAGTACGGGCAGCACACCGGAGTACAATTGAACCCCCCCCCCCCCCCCCAGAAAAAAAAACACAAAAAAACTACAACATCAAGAGTCAGATAAAATACACAAAACGGGGCAGCTGCGCCGTTGAAGTTATACAATCATTGACACTGAACGGGTCACTATTTCGGAGCAAAACCATAAACACATTTCAAAAAGAACATGACAAAAGCACAACGAGTTCATGTTACGGCAAATCACAAATGAATCAGCAACACATACTTGGTATTTATGTGCGCGCACATTGACACCATTTCATTATCTCTCTTTTTGCAATTTTAAACGACGGCAGGTTCTGCAGATTACTCGGTAGTTGATTAAAAAGACATGGTATATAATACTTCCTTAGCCTCCTTCCATAATTTGTGTATATTCTCGGAACCATAAATTTTTCAGTTTTCCTTAGTTGCTTTTGTCTCATTGTCTCTGGCTTAAAATCCGGTGTGAAGTAATATTTCGTCAGAATAACAAACCTCAAAAGATTGTCTATTGGCAATACGTTCAGGTCGGAGAGCTGTCTTCAAATGCAATATGCTCAAGCCGCGTTCCGTAGACAATATTCTTTACCATCCTTTTTATCATATTATTTATTTTGTGCTTCTTAAAATCGGAACAGGAAGCATATATGGTTATTCCGTATCTCAATTTCGACTCACCTAGCATCTGGTAGACAGTCCGCCTCAGATTCGGATCCGCGTAACTTCGCAGCCTATATAGGTATGATGCGATTACCCTCAATTGGCTCATTAAGTGATCCATGTGTACATTCCAATTCAAATATTCGTCGAGATGTAAGCCCAGGTATTTGGTTTCTGTAGCGTACAGTAATGGCGAGCAATGACAATTCCTACAATCTGCTGTATGTAAAAAAATCGGTTCCCTAAGATTAATACGTTTTTGATGGGCCCTGAAGCACATTAGAGTAGTTTTTTTTGTGTTTACGAAAATACAATTTCTTGAGAACCAGGTCATGACTTGGTTGATATCCTGTTGTAGATAGGACACTGCAATACTGTAATTTTCGCTTGCCAATGTTAGAGCCGTGTCATCAGCGTACTGGTAAATGTTCGAGTTCAAATGCAGCAAAGCGAGGTCGTTCACATATATATTAAAGAGCATCGGGCCTAGTACCGATCCCTGTGGAACACCGTAGTTAAGGTGTATACGGCCTCACTTACATTGTTTCCAATTTTGACCCTTTGAGTACGGTTGTTAAAGTAATTTTTAAAGAATCTAAAATACGGCCCTCTGTATCCCAGATTTTCGAGTTTATCAAGTTATATGGAATGATCAATAGTATCGAATGCTTTCGCTAGGTCTAAAAATATTGTCAGTACTATTTGATTTTTATATAGTTTCTCATTCATAAATTCCGTCACGTCTTCCAGCAAGAGCGTCGTACTTTTCTGCTGTCGGAAGCCATATTGACAGCTGCTTATCAATGAGAACCTGTCGCAGAACGAGGTCATGGTTTTTAAAACAAACTTTTCCCTTATCTGGGAGATCACTGGCAACACCGCAATGGGCCTGTAATTTGATATCTCTTTTTTCTTTCCTTGTTTATAAATTGGTCTAACTATTGAAACTTTCATTTTGTCCGGTATTTTTCCCGTATCAAAAATTCCATTTAGAATTGCAAGGATGATGTGCTTCAAGCTGTCGAGATTGACCCTTAAGTCTCTGAGCCTTTGTTTGTCATATCCTGCCGGCTTTGTTATTGACATTGTGCAAACTATCTCCCGAAGATCTAATTCTGTTATCCGTGGCATGTAGGCAGAGTTTTGTGAATATCCCCAAAAATTTGCTTTCACTGCAGTACTGCTTACCTGACTACGCAGCTTTTCCACCTGATTAACAAAAGAATTATTGAAGTCGTTACTCAACGATTCTAAGGCGGTTACACCAAAATTTTTCTTTATACACTCGTCTACACTGATTCGGGGTGGTTTTGCAATGATTTGATTTACAACATTCCAGGTTTCCTTTATGTTTTTACCACTCTGCCTAAGTTGCGTCATATGAAACTTCTTTTTCGACAGCCTAATTTTTGCTGTCACCCGGCTTCGTAGTTGCCTATACTCTTCCTTTAATAACGTGTCGTCGGGATATTTCTTACACCGATTCCATAGTTTTTTTTTTTTTTCCAAACTCAGTTCAATTATATCTTTATCAATCCATTTGTTACTAGCATTCCTAGGTTTTAGTTTGATCGTTTTAGTCGAGCGTTCATATCTACTTCCGAGTGTCTCCACTACCGTTTCATAGAGCGATATGTGATCGAGTTTTAATAGGGAATTCCAGTTAAATCTTTTTATACTGCGATCTACTTTATTGTTGTCTAGAATTTATTTGTTTGTATTCCTGCTCTTCCGCTTTACGCGTAGTACTTTTGTCTATTATTCTTAGAGCAACAAAATAATGATCCGCTACTTTCTGCTGTATGATCCCACCTATAAACATGAAGTTGCCTGTGCGTACTATAATCTGATCAATGCCAGTTTTCGTAATTTTATCAGCAAGAGACTCCTCTCTAGTGTAACCGACAATCATATTTCGTAACCCATAATTAGACAATACGTCTAAATGTTCTTGGACTCCATATTTTGGTTTGCTCATGACGTCAATATTGAAGTCACCTGCTATAACGATGTAGTCGTTATTATTGAAGGAGTTGATTAGTTTGTCGAATTCTTCATAAAACAGACTTCAGCTGCCACTAGGCGGCCTATACACCGCGCATATAGTAAACGATACTTCAGCTTTCTGTATATTCATCACGATAACTTCCGCGTGCTTTACACATAATTCTGTACGATCGGAAAGCCAGCAATTTTTAATGTATACGAGTATTCCACCCCCTTTTTTGCCTTCGCGACGCACTGACGCTTCATGGAATCCGCTTATCGCAAACGACAGCGGCTCGTTTGCTTCAATGTTTATTTCCGTTAATATTATGACGTCTATATCTGCCAGTGACTGGCCTATGTAGACGTTAGTTCATCATGATGTTTCTTAAGACTTCGGACATTGATTTGAATGATATGCAGAATCTGGTCCTCCTTCCTTTTCCCTTCTTCACCTAGTAAGTTTTGGGTTTGACTGTCCCATTCTGCAAATTTATTGAAAGACATAGCCCTATCGTATTTTGTCTAAGTCCCTATCGTTTTCAATCCGTACTGCGTTCGTCCCTTGCCTCTTTCTGACCCATATTTTTTCGTTCTTTATCCAAACGTATTGAAATCCACTTTCCCTCGCACATTCTTTTGCATTCCAAAATAACCACCGCTGGAGTTTAGTCAGGTTTTCGTTAATAAAAATCCTTTCGCTTTTCAGTGCCATGCGTTTGCTGACCCAGAAGTCTCGTTCCGACCTGTCTTTAAAGCGGACTATAATTGGGGTGATTTTACCCTCTCTCGCCTTTAGTCTATGCATAGACTCGATCTTATCTGGCTGCGGTACCGATATGCTAAGTTTCGCTGCTAGATTTTTCACGATTGCCGGCAGATCTTCGCGATCTTGTTGGGCGATTCCGTGAATGTCTATGTTCTTTCTCCTTGAGTATTGCTCAGCGTTTTCCACAACCTATTTGACAATATGAATACTCTCTTTATTGGAGTTATTATACCGCCAATTGATCTATTATGAGCTCAGTTCACATTATTATTGCTCTTTGATTACTTCACGTAACGTTTGACACCATGGACTTTAATTCGACCTAATTGACACTGAGATAACTCCTTTAATTAGTTTCAGCTAATATTCAACCCGAGTTTTTATTATGAGCTCATTTGACATTATCGATTGATTGATTGATGGATCAATCCATCGATCGATCGATCTATCGCGTGACTCATCGATCGATCGATAAGTCCCGCACTAGATGTTTTGACAAAATACCCAAGCACCATGGAGACTGCTTGGAATGTAGAAACAGGTGCCCCTAGGGTGACCACCTTCCTGCCGGCGATGTGCGGGACACCCTGACCGGAGGGGGGAGGAGGAGGAGGAGGAGGAAGTAAGAGGAGGACGGTTTTTTCACGACTCAAGAAAAAAGTATTACAGGAAATTCACCAACACGCACACCCCGAAGTCCTGTGTTGTACGAAAGCATATTATACACCTGACAATTGTGTGCGGCAATTAAGCTAAAATAATTTTGACTAACAGTGATATTTTTTGTTTAATTGTAATGGTAAATATTTCATTAAAAGTGTGTAAGTGAAAAACATAAAAAATGACTGTACCAGACCCCAATGCATAAAAAGGAAATAAGAAACAGTAAATATTTTTCGGCTTATTGTTTTCTGTCGATATCGATAGTTACTCTTATACTAACATGCTCCTACACAAAATTAGAGCCTTATGTTTTTGTTTTTTCGACCATTGTAAGTTGCAGGTTTTTGCCTTGTGTGGAAATCTTCACTAAATAAAAGCGTTCCACAAAAAACCTTTCGCATGATACAGTATGATTTACAAATATTTACAATAGTTTATTCTTTCAACTTTTGGTGAGCAATTTTCGCTTGCAATATTTTGGCATAAAGGGGAGAGGCACAACGGCGCATGCGCGTCTTTCTCCTGCAAAAACGACGGCCGCTTCCCGCAGTGCGTGGATAGAAATAACATACCATCGAGATTCACACGTTTATCAGCTACCTCCGCGCTTTCCCGTGGCCTGTTGTTCGGAAGTTTCAGGGTTGAGCGGCGTCGCCGTCGGCGTAACCGCGCGCGTTGCATTATGGGATGTCACAGATTCCCCGTTAAATTTAATGGGGAAACTGAATTGGGTTTGAGGTCATGTGACATGAATTTCCCCGCTAAATTTAGCGGGGAAAGTTAACCCGTTAAATTTAGCGGGAAACTTTCCCCGCTAAATTTAACGGGGGAAATTGACGTCACGTGACTTCAACACCACTTCAGTTTCCTCGCTAAATTCAGCGGTGAAAATGACGTCACATGACTTCGTGTCACGTCACCCGTGAAGGAATTCAGCGGGAGGAGGAGGAGGAGGGGAAGTACGGAGGAGGAGGAGGGGCATACCCTCCCCTCCGTACCCTCCCCTCCTCCTCCTCAAGAGGTGCGCTCTAATTTCGCGTTACAAAGATTTGTAAGCGTTCTTCATTTTTCACGCTATCTGCAAACTGTTGCAACGGCAGTTTCGGAGACAGTTTGGATTTATACTGCTAGAATGCAGTTTCCAAACATTGCTTTAAAATGTGTTCCAACTGTACGACACAACAGTTTTGCGGTAGGTGAGTATGAATGTTTTGTGGAATTGCTGTGGAAATGCTGGACATCATTGTTCGTGAACTGTTGCTTAAACCTTTTAGGCAGAAGTTGCGTGCCACAAGAGGACTGCAGCTGTACTTTAGTTTTTGCCAACTGTTGCCTCATGCATCTTCTCACCATTTGCACTGCATGACGAGGCAACGCTCCTCGCGACACTGCTTCCCATGATCTGGGCAACGATATCTTATTTTCGTTGCTAGATTCTTTCACATCACAGCTGCGTGGTATAGTTTTCCAGGTGTTCCTTACTTGTTTTGCGACAATTAGAAAAGAGCTGGGCTGCATTTTGGCAACCATTGCAGGCATAGCTTGGCGGAATAGTAGTACAGCCGTGTAGTTCAACTGTTGATATACTCTCAATGCAACAGTAATTCACATGCACGGCAAAGTTTGCGTAACTGTTTTTTTTAAATTATTGCCGATATGTTGCGGAACCAGAATCGACTCGCCTCCTAAGCTCCCTTTAGCACCAGATGATGGCGCTGTGAACTATAGGAAGGGGTATTTTTGAAGAGGAAATTGCACACGGAATTTTAGCAGTGAATTGATCACAAAAAACAAATTCATAAATATTCATTGTATTATTTCAATTGCATACTGCGCTGAATGACCACACCGCTGTCATCCGCATCAGTGTGGACAACTCAAAAATGAAAAAAAAAGAAAAACCGTGGTAAGAATTTGAATAAAAAAACCGTAAAAACCAATAAAAAATTCAACGCTGTGAAAATGACTTTTTAACACAGTTTCTTGCTTGAATAAGAAAGTTCTGTTTTGCTATAGCGGTAAAATATTAAACATTTTACCCTTGCAAAATTAACGCTAAATTTGTTTGGGAATATTTATCCAGCGTGTCAGGCCTAGGCTCTGCGTGAATTTAAGTTGACACGACATAACAATCGCTAGAAATCTCGCCGCCTGCAAGACGACACAACTACCGATACACTAGGAACACTTCTCATTTCTCATGCTTACAGCCAAACTTAGGCTATTTATAATGAATAAAAAAAAATTAAAACATTTTAACCCGCTAGAAATTATCAAAAGCACACAACCGCTACAACCCCACCGCCCATAAAACGACAACGTCTCCTATAAGCGTCAGAAAAAAAATATATATATAGCTAATGCGATAATACTGCTCCATCCTCATGCTTGACCCTGGAACTCTCTCGGCCCCGCTCCTCCAATCACTCGCACTGCCGTAAATAACCTCCTGCAAAGCAAAAAAAAAAAAAAACAAGAATAACTGGAATCAGAAAATTTTGATGCAATATCGTCAACCAATATAAACCAACTAAATAAACACGGGTATTTCGCTTGGCTCTAAATGGGATTATAAATTTTCAATATTCTTTAATATCCACTGAAGAATGGAAAGGTCCCTAGTTGACTAAGAAATCTTGTTACTGTAGTTTTATTTCTAGAAGTTTTCGGAAATTTAGGTTATGTACCTTAAATGCCATTGTGACTTCGCAGGTGGTATAAACAACTACTAACAGCTCACAATTATAAAACTTGGAGGCACATCATCCTGTGCTTTAAGCTGCGTCGGCTCGTGCATGTAGGCTTGTATTTTATGAGTAATAATAAAAAAATATCGCTTTCCCTGTTGCTGCAGGGGAAGCTATGAAGAACATATAGCTTCCCCTGCAGCTTCAGGGGAGGCTGAAGGGAAAGCTCCAGGGGAAGCTAATCAAAGAATCGAAAACTAAATTAATTTGGGATATAAAAAAACGCGTGAGGCTTTTCATGTTCTGATTAAGAAAGAGTTTTGGCATACCGCGATCCGTGGGATCCGTGGCCACGGTATCTAGCCGTGCTCGCGCCGAAGATAGCGCTTTGAGGTCTAGTGTGACCTTACGGTAGCGCGGTGGCGGACCACGGAAGCGCTAGGCCAAAACGTTTTAATAGAGGGTTTCAGCATACCCCTTCCGTGAGCCACCACCGTGCTACTTTGAGCTCGCGCTACATTTGCAAGCATCCCAGGCAGCACTGACACGTTGAAAAGACGTCGAAAGAACGTAAATGACGTCAAGAACCACATGTCGAAAGAACGTCAAAACCTCAGGCTCTTCGACGTAATATGGAAAAGCTAATGTCTGGAAAAGAGGGTGGATTTTACGTCGACATAACGTCCTTTTTAATGACCTTAAAACGTCGAGTGCACGTCTGAATTTGCGGGGGAGTCAAGTGATAACGTTATATCAACGTTGACATAATGTCCCATTTAACGACCATAAAACGTCGAGCGCACGTCTGTGATAACGTTATATCAACGTTGACACAACGTCCCATTTAACGACATAAAACGTCGAGCATACGTCCAAACCGTCCAAACTGAACGGGATGTCAATTGATAACGGTCTCGATCTAGGTCACCAGGGAACAATGGAGTCAACCGGATCTGGCTTCGTTGCTCGAAGGTATCTTCGCGAAAGCATGTATATTCGGACGGAATAGACCATTTGCTAAATCCCCAAAGCGCCCTGGCCCGCACTCCAGGAATCATGGGAATGGCGTTCCTTCAGCTCCCTATGGTTAGTGACAGGTTAAGAGGAGAGTGGAAGCTCCTCCCACTTCTTTCCACTTTAGCAGAGCAAACGCTGGAGAGTAGGTCGCCTCCTCTCCAGCATTCGCTCTGCCAAAGGGGAGAGAGGCGGGAGAGTTTCCACTTTACTTTTGACCTATCACCGACTATAGTGATCGGTAATTTCGACCACTTCGGTTACACAGTTTTGGGTGTAATTGAGAGTCACCCTGAAAAAGCGTCCTATAAAGCCCAAGGACCTGTCATATCACATTTAAGATTTCTCGTCAATGTCAGCGTTTTCGATACTGTGCATGCTGTCCACCCTTCAACCTGGCTGAGCTGCAGAAATCTCTTACATTATTATCATTCTCTTACAGCTTCAAAGACGCTGATATTAAGTTAGAAACGCTAAAAATGCTATAAACAGCCCCGCTGACTCCGAGCTAAATCCTGGTTTTTGTTGTGAATTCTCGACTTTTTAAGCAATTCCTGCTAAAACAACAATTACGAGAGTGATAATTTTGTAAGAAATTTCTGCAGCTCAGCCAGGTTGAAAGGTGGATCGCTTGCACAGTATCAAAAATGCTAACATTCACGAGAAATTTTAAAAGTGATATGACAGGACCTTGGGCTCTATAATGCACTTGTTCAGGGTAATCAAGGTGTTGCTCAGGCATTGTTGGGGCGTCTCGCGCTCGACGTTCAAAGTACCTTCCAAAAAGAAAACCGTAGAACTGACGTCAAATAATGTCGATGACGTCAAGGTGTTGGTCAGGACATTGTTGGCACGTCTCGTGCTCCACGTTCAAAGAACTTCCCGGAGGATACATAAAACTGACGTCTGTTAATGCCAATGACGTCAAGGTGTTGCTCAGACATTGTTGAGACGTTTTGCGCTCAACGTTCGAAGAACCTCCCGAAGACAACGTGAAATGACGTCGAATAATGTCGATGACGTCAAGGTGTTACTCAGGACATTGTTGGGACGTCTCGTGCTCCACGTTCGAAGAATTTCCCCGAGAAAACGTAAAACTGACGTCAATTAATGCCAATGACGTCAAGGTGTTGCTCAGAATGTACTCATGCAAAAAAAAAAACAACGTTTTTACTATAATTCATAGTCCAATCCCTATTTTTAATTTTTATGTAATTCGTGTTCGCTTTGCTACGTTTTGACACCGTTTGGGAGATCTTTGTCAAAACACATCAAAATTTCACCGGCATAAACAAACGTACATACAATATCGTTGAAACAGGCATCATAAACCAAAATTGCATAAAAGTGAATTAGGCTAATTGCAAATGCGACAAGATTGCCTTCTCTGTCAAAACATCCCAGTCAGGGGCGAAGGTAGAATACCAGAGCGCCAATAGGCCCTTTCGATATACCTGCACCTCCTGCATCGGTCCAGAATACTGAAGGGCGGCGCACTTCCAGTATGTGTATTGCAATAAGGTCGGAAATACACCGCCCTACACTTTTCTGCACCGGTGCATGGAGGTGCCGGTTAATCGAACAGGCCTATTGATATCAAGCGTCTATTTTTAAATTGAAATGACTATGCCATCAGTGCACCTGACAACCAAAAGAAAAAAGTAAGCAATCTGTAGAAGATTCACTATATTTCAGGAATATTATAGCGCCGGTAAGCCAAACGTTTAGAATTTGGAACAATGTTTAAGCGTATAGGGTATCCAACCCCTTACCTGTTTGCAGTGCATGGTACTTTTTGATGGACAATTTTCGCCCCATTGACTTGTATGGTGGACGTTCTGGAAAGTAATTGAATAGAATGGTTCATCATCTAAAGGTAACAACAAAAAGAAGAAAAGGAGAAAGGATGTATATGACAATATTGTGGACAGGGCGCGTGCATCGAAGCGTGCGAGGCTAATGTTTGCTTGCCGTTCCGCTGCGTGCCACGCGGTGTTCTCGCCCGTTATTAATGCGAAAGCATTAACTGTCCCATGGAGCCAACTGACGTCATCAGCTTTAAAACCACGTTGAACGTTGGCCAAACAACACCTAAAATCCCCTTCCCCGATGGAACGAAGTGAAACCAATGTCTGATGGATTATATACTCGCAGTGGATGGCGCGCGTCATCGAGGAAAGAGGCTCCCATTGGGCGCGTTCAGTAGCGGCTCCCTCAGCTCCGAATGGAGTAACTTGAGTCGGAGTCCACGGAGCGCCTACTGAACGGCAAAAAAAAAAAAAGAAAAGAAAAAAAAAACCGCGGCTCCTTAGCTGCTTCTACGCATTTTCCACTTCCTACCCATTGCCAGACGGTCTCCGAATAAAATGGAAGCAGACGACACCGAGCACGATCGCATTTATTTAACGCCGGTATTGAAAAAGCTTTGACAAGGTCGTTAAAAAAAGAAAAACGAGTGACTGTACACATCAGCGCTGCTGTTCGAAGCGACCCAACGCGATCGAGCCCTTCGCAGGGCGGTGCAAAGGCATGCTTCTGTTATAACAACCGACAAAAACGTCGTGAGCACACGCAAAGTATGGAGCTCGGCGAATCTACGCCGCCGGTTATGATACTTCTGTACTGCCATACGTTTGTTCTGCCCTTCGTTACGAACTTCCTATAAAATGTATTCGTATATACACGGGAAGTTCGGCCGCGCTCGGCGATAAAGGTTTTATCGGCCGAAGCGAGCGTCAGCCAACGTCTCACACTCCCATACACCCCGATTTAGCTACGCAAACAAAACAACTGCCGTTTTCTTTTCGCACATTGGACGCATTTTCCACAAGTCACTGCGATCGTTCATCACACACGCACAGCCTCGTGGGAGGTAACCAAGGTTACTACCGAGGTCTCGTGGCTGGTTAACTGCACGGGAGAATAGAATGGCGGCTTGGAAAGCGCTGCGACTTGTGGCGGCTTGAGTACACTGACATTCATCTTGCTTTGGAAGCTTTTGTTCTTAGTGCATTAGCGTGCCTTGGAAAAACCTTTATAATTTTTTTTTGTTTCGTAATGATTATTCGTGTGCTGGTCCCACTGCTTACATATAATACAAAATAATCTCAAGACATGTTCTAAAACCAGCCACCGCGACATGTGCGCTTTGTTGGCCACCCGGGTTGCCTCGTGGCATAGGAACCACGGATGTCGTCGTGACTCGTTTTCGCACAGGTCTGCAGAATGTATTTTGTATGATGCATTAGCGGTGTGACCCCGGCTTTTGGCTACAAAAAAAAAAAGAAGAAAGCTGCGCAATAAAACTCCTTATTTTATTTATTCTCTTTTTTTTTTTGGGGGGGGGGGGGGGGGCGGGGGCGAAATATAAAAAGTTTCGTGTAGTGGATTTGAGATTTGGGTGCAGGCTATAGAATCCAATAGCCTTGCACAAAATCGCACATAATGACCTGACTGCGGCTTCAGCATGTAAGATCCCCGGTGTTAGTAACCACGATCGCATGAGGGCAGTACGCAGAGCCCCGCAGTCGCAAAAAAATAAATTTATAGTTGTTAAATTATAACTTGTTTAGCTTATCTTCGAGGTTGTTTAAAACAGGCACCTTGCTTTTTTAGGTCCGATTTGAAATGCAATTGATTAGAATAATCCATCATATTATAGGATTAAAGGAAGGGAACTGCCGAAGCACCCTACGGATGGGAATGGACTAAATATCTCCTTTTCGATAAGTTGAATGAAGTGGAAGTACTACAAATTTAAACCCCACAGAATAGGGTGTGAACGGAATGGGCGGACTCCTTGCGCGACTCTGCCATCAAGAGAACTTGCCTGTTTCGCGAACCCAACATTTTTGAAGAAATTTATAGTTGTTAAATAACCCAACCGCGTCTCCCGGATTATATTATAAAACTTCCTCTACGGTCGCACGTGATGGGTTAGCGCTCCCTGAAAGCGGCGCCTTTGCGCCAGTTCTGAATGCCACCCACGTTTTGCTGAATTTTTATGTGAATGACCATGTTTCAATGAAAATAACTAAAGAAATATCCCGATAATTCAATTGCTCTCTAGAATAGTACTAGATAACCTCCTCTATTATCACATGAAAAGATTCAGAGTCCTTCCAGGGTTGAATCCTGGGCCCGGAGCCTTTGCCTTAAAAATACAGCGCAAAAAAAAAAAACAATTTCAAGCAAACTGAATGGATTCCGGATGTCATAAAATGAATTATCAAGGCAAAAAAAATTGTAGAGCTATATTTACGGCGCGTGACTCGTTTTTCTTGGCTCGAATTCATCAGCTACTGTAGATTCTGGCTCGAGGGCAGACTTCCGGCCCAAGCGGTCGCGCGGGGTCACAGAGTGACCCGATTGGCCGCCGCCGCGTCTCGTTCGCCGCTCCATTCGATCAGCCCATGAGCACGCTGAGATTTTTGGCGCGATCGTCTAAAAGCTGCTAAACAAAAATGAGCCACGCGCCAAAAATAACTTGCGAAAAATATTTTGCCTCAACATTTGTTTTACGAGAGGCACGTTCTAGTCAGGCTCTTAGAATTTTTTTTTTTCCTTTGAAGTGTGCCATGTTCGAGATACACACCGTTTTTCGTAAATTTGTACGTGTTGGACTATGTCTCAATCGAGATAACTCGAGAAATATTTCGAAAATTCAATTGCTCTCCGGCATTTAATAGACAAATTCCTCTATTATCACATATGATGGTTTAGAGCTTAGAGTCCCCTCAGTGTTGAACCCTAGGTTTCTGCGGTCGGAGCCTTTGCCTAAATGTTCAAATACTACGCCCCTTTTTTGGTGAATTTTGACGTGTGGGACCATGTTTCAAGTGAAATAACTCGAGACATATTCCAATAATCTAGCTGCTCTCCGGGATTATAATACAGGACCTCCTCTATTATTACGTACGATGGATTAGAGTCGTCTCAGGGTTGAGGCCTAAGTTCCTCAGAGCGGTGCCTTTGCCAATATTTTTGAACCACGCCCCCTTTTTGACCGTTTTTGATGGGAGAGACCATGTTTCGATTAAAATAACTCGAGAAATAAAGCGACTCTCTAAATGCTCTCCGGGATTTTAAAAATAGACCAAGCCTGCTATCATATGTGGGGGTTAGAATATGGTCGGGGTTGAACCTAGGTTCCACAGAGCGGCTCCATTGCCAATATTTTCAGATCACGCCACCTCTTTGATTGTTATTTACTGCTGGGGTCGAGCGGCACCACCAGTACCAATTGCTTCACACAAATTATAATGCATGGAACTCTACGGGGAAAACGGCGAAAAGTGCAATGTCTTAACTTAGTAGGATGTTCTTGACGATGAGACTTTTATCATGTTTTCCTGGAATGAGAGTTCATATTCTGGTCACAAATATCAAAAGTGATACAATACCGATATTTTTTTAATAAATGCTTTGTGGTTGAGGGTCAAGGGTTGCGATCTTTGTTGGGTGTAAACTGTGATGCGGTTCAATAAGACAAAGGTTTCCGAGAGACGATGTGGAGTCACTCGTGATCTGGACGTCATCAGAGGTTAGCAGGCGATAAGTTGGCCTTGAACATTTGCATCATTTCGGGCGCTTGCACAGACTACTGGTGGGGCGAGCATTTGCTTTGAACTTCAGTGAGGGCTTCTCTGACGAACTAAAGCTCAGAGCGTGTCGCTCATTTGTTGAACGTGTCAATTATTTAGCAACTAAAGCAAGCGCCGCCGGCACAGTCGGTGGTGCTCTGGCACTTTTGATTTTTTTAATCTACGTTCGAATACTTGAAATTTACAGATTCGATCTCCAAACACATGATATAGTGATCGCAGCACATAATAAAATACTTGCCTTCGAGCACAGCGTACAAGCTTCAATACTATTCCTACTGCTGTGTGTTTCTCCCGCAGACTTGCGTGTATCGCCTGGGGTCAAGTAATGGCCGCCTTTAGCGCCACCGACGTTCCCCCGATCCGCAATCCAGCCTGCTATACGCCGTTTAAGCTGAGATATAGAAGCTGCGCCTTCAGCGCGAGCTTACTGCCCTTGCTAACACAAGTGTGAACTCGCAACGCGCAACCATAGCACCACGGAAGCCAGCGAGCTCACGCTGGAGGCGGAGCTTTCGCAAAGCGGTTGCGAACGCGGTTGTATAAAGATCCAGTGCAAATGCACGCGCACTTGATGCCATCGAGTGCGCGTGCAATTGTACTGGTTCTTTATACAACCGCGTTCGCAATCGCTTTGTGAACGCGGATCCGCTTCCAGTGTGAATGAGCGAGCGAAGTATGTAATAGAGATTTGTGTTGCTACTACTGCCGAGAAGCTGACATGCAAAGTGACCATCTTGCGCGTGTCACGCGCGCGGAGCGTTTTCGCCGAAAACATAACCAAAGGCAACACCTCCCGCGGCTCGCGCGGTTTCGCGTTTAGGCTGTCAATTTCATATGTGTAATCGCCGCCGTGCTCAGAAAGCGTGACAAGTTGTCACGAGAACCACCTCTAAAAACCGTCAAACGCCCACAAAATATAGCGAATTAGGTCCCGCTAAGTTAAAAGTTACAGAATGCATTGCAGAAATGCTAAATTTGATGGGTGAGGTATCGCCCGCCAAATTTAGCTCACGATGGTCATGTAACATTATGAGCGAGGTGTGACCACGTTACGTCATCAGCATAATGTCGTCACGTGATACCAACCATGTGACAACGTCATGCAATGCTACACAATGCATGTGACTTGACACCATGGCGTGACGCTAAAAATCACGATGTCAAGATACTATGACGTCACTCTACATTGTTTCACGTGACGTGACGTTATGGGACACAACGACGCGACACTGTGACGTCACGTGCCCCAACCACGTGACCATCGGACATATTGTACGTACGAAAGGGTTTAGAAAATCTCATGGACAAATATCCAGAGCAGCTCATAACACGCTGCTCATTTTGTGTCTTGAGTGTGCCCAAAGGATTAAGATGAATTTTAATTAATTATAATTTATTTTATGGTCATATTAAATAACTCGTTCAAGAACGACAGGTCGAAAATGTATTCACACGTACACTTAAAAAACAAATCGTTAATATAACTGCGTAGTTGAAATCCGCGTAATAATTTTTCTTTTCGTGTTCGTGGCGCCAGTGCTACTTGATATGCTTTTTTCCCCTTGATTCGAGGAATTAGATTCAGGAACCCCAGGTTCGAAAACCGGGATTTGGTAAATATGTGCTAGGAATGAATGATGCACATATCATTTATGGGAATATTAATTCAGTTACCTTTTCTTTATGCGCGAGAAACAGCTTTTTACTACTCTAAACAGCCCTCAATTCATTTGGAGAGCCCATCATTTTGTTCTTTTAATGACCAGGGCATTTTGTTTTATTAACGGATCGCGAAGAAAGTAGTACCAAGATGTAGCTGGAGAACTGGAGCTTATATAACCGTAGAGAGCAACTCGAGATAAGAAGTGGTTAATTTTAATTTGTAAATCGAGTTCGAACTCAACTATTTCTCTGTATATCGCCGTACTCACATAAGGATAATGCTTTTTTTTTTTTTTTTTGGATTGCCAGTTGGCCCTATTTATCTTAGGCATAAAGCCTTTACATTTAGCACGATGAACAAAAAGTGTATCTATTAAAAAAGTTCGCTGACAGCAAAATAATGCGCCGCCTAAATTTTCGTAAAATAAAAACAAAAAGGATCTCGTTCGTCCCATTGAGTTAGGGCCACGGGCCGTCCCGCCACCGCTGCCGATAGATGGCGCAAGTAGTTTCGGCGTGCTCCTGTCCAGGATCCTGGGTATGTGTCATTGAGCTCAACTAAGTTGTCCGGTGTTACCGTGTGCTACACGGTGCATAGGCCTAACCAGGGGCGGATTTAGAGGGGGGGGGTCCGGATGTCCTGACCCCCCTCTTGATTTCTGCATGTGTAAGATTTAGGGCGTAAAACGAAGGAGAGGGGGAGGGGGTTCCTAAACATATGGTACGCTGACCAACACCTGACCCCCCCTCAAGAAATTCCTGCATCCGCCCCTGGGCCTAACAAACCCACCTTTCGATCCCAGTTGAAACCGAGACAAAACCAAAACTGGTATCACATTACTTTAAATGCATCATATGTGCACTTTTCATTCGCTAGAAACGTTTAATACAAAATATATTGAACTTCTTTTAATTTTAAAACGATAATGATAACGTTTAACACGAATTTAAACGAGAGAGACACAACTAAAGTCTTATCGGTACCCAGTGGCGTCACTAGGGTCAGCGGGTGTAGGACAAAATGGTACCGGTCAGAACGATCCCGGACAAAATGGTCCCGGACAAAATGGTCCCAAGTGCGAACCCGGACAAAATGGTCCCTGGTGAATTTATCAATACGTTGAGCGCTCTTAATAGGACAAAATGGTTTGGTGCTTTTATTTTGTCACACGTTCAAGGATAATATCAACATTTTCATTATAATCATTTGAAACAAATTTTAAATCCCTTCTATCTATACCTTGTAGCTCTATTTCTCAAAGGTTCTTGATTTCTACCGATATATTACACGTGTGTAATCAATATCTTTCTATCGGCAGAACCTGTTTTCAAATTAGCGATATCGAGCGTCAAAACGACATTCGGAATGAAAATCATTATCATACACGTGCTACAGGTTCTTGAAGTGTTTTTTTTTTTTTTTTTTAATGAACCTGTCGTACCACCGTGCTCTATTTTTCAGAAACAGCACCGTTCTGTCTGAACCACGACCGTCGTGGTCTGAACATTGTATATTAAAGAAATCAAAAATTGATTTCGCAATTCTGAGCGTATTTATTACATAGACCACTTAAAGGGGCCATGAAACGAATTTTGGGCTGGGATAAATGATTTTAAATTGGGACTTTACTAATCACATATCGTCTAGTTGGCCAAAAGAAAGAGGGTAGAAAGTCAACAGCCAGCTTTTTGGTAAGAAACATTTGAAAATATAGCGGACTATTTTGTACCTTCTTTTCTTCGAAAGCTCTCCGCCTTTTCACTATGGTACATCCGCGGTTCCCAAAGCGCGTCAGCGGTGCCAAAATGACGTCAGCCGACCCCAGCTCACGCATTCGACACGAGAACTGCGTCACTCGGACGTATGCGCTCGTCAACAATAAATCCGTCGACGAATATTCGGATTCGCGTTCGTGGCCAATGAGTGCCCTGACGGAACTTATCGTCACTGGGGAATGACAAGTTCTATGGTGTACATAAAAAGCACGGTGGAAGCTAGGAGTCATCGCACCGGTGCTGAAGAATGTCACAACGACGTGATTTCACAATTCGCATTTGAGTTGAGGATTAAAACTAAGGAGGAAGAAGTAGGAAAATCGTTTCATGACCCCTTTAAGAGACAAGAAGTCGACGCTGCTGAAGCGAAGGCCTAATACGAAAATGTATTCATATGATTCACACCCCTCGAAAAAGTCGTTCAAAGGACGAAGCCCTTGCACGTACTGTGTGCACAAAGTTACGAGCCGCTGCTAATATCCATCAAGAGTAGAAAATACAAAAACCTGCAAACAGCAAATAAATAATGCCACGCTGGGACCATTTTGTCCGGAACGGCAGTTGGGACCATTCTGTCCGGAATGGCAGTTGGGACCATTCTGTCCGGGACCATTTTGTCCGGGACCATTTTGTCGGGGACCATTTTGACCGGGACCATTTTGACCGGATCCAAGGGTCAGCGGCACCCAAAACCGTAACCCGCCGCAACCCCCCCCCCCCCCCCCCCCCCTTCCCTTTCACTGCCCAGCTGCACCCAAAATGTTTCGCTCCCCCTTGTGACGCCTCTGTCGGCACCGACGAGCCGTGATCGTTTTAGCGGCAGCCCTGGACCCGAATCATACCTCTTCCGACAATATTTGCTGCTACAATACTTTCTAGATACGTCCCCAATCTTCCGCAATAATAAGTGCTTCGCTGGCGCTGGCCATCAGCTGCAATGCGGCCACCAGTTAACTGAGCTAAAAATAATTTATTTGTCTACAAATGCGAAGCGGTCAGGGCAGGAGCATATTACAGGTGATGGAGAAAAAAAAGGAAAAAAAAAAGGCTCGAAGTACACCTAAGAACTTTTTATGAGTTGCGAATTCGAGAGCATGAATGTCGTTCTTGCGCGCGTTCTCGTGAAGTGGCCGCACTCCGGAGTATGCTCGAGCGGGCTCTCTCTGGGAGGCCCCGCCAGCCAAACGCTTCCTTTTCCCGCGCGCTCTGGCGCCGCTTTATCTGGCGCGTGCACGTAGCGCCAAGGGGTGGCTCTGGAAACTGACGCGCCTCGGCCAAAGGGAGCCTCGTTCCTTAAAACTGACGCGCACCAGCCAATGGGAGCCCTATCCATGAGATTTGGCTTCTCTTGGAGAGGTGAATTTACTTGCCGTTTGGCTCGGCTTTTTGCGCGGCTTCAAAGCTGTGCTGGGAAGCCTCAGATCGCGGCTTCATTTCGCTCCATTGGGAGAGAGGAATTTTTCTGCCGTTTGGCGCGGCTGGTGACGTCGGCTCGCTCCACGGGACAGTTAATGCTTTCGCATTAAAAAAGACGACTCGTGAAGCCAGTTGTCGCGCAAACAGTTTGGCACGATTGAGCTAGCCGAGTCCGCGGACCTGACACGGGCCTCGCCGGACCAGGAAAAAGCAGATGTTGAACGGGTTTAAAATATCGACAACTGTGGCACGACAGGTCTGCGGACCTATTTGATGAAGTTTGCCCACGTGATCCACAGCATTCAACGGGTCTGCGGACTCGTCCCCGGACACGCTCCTGTGGTTCGCGGACCAGCTGTTGAGTTTTGCATGTTTTCTTTTTTTTTTTTTTCGCAAGAAACATGGCGGATTTCGAACCGCAAAAGAAGTGACGTCACCGATTTCGTAGGAACTTGTCTGGGGACATGTCCACCGGGTGAATACACCAGCTGCGTCTGAACTTAAAGGGACTACGACATTAGTTTTCAAGTTCTTTCTCCCTAGCTTTAATCCTCAACTCAAAAGCGAAATAAGAAATCACGTGGTCGTGACGTGCTTTGGCCCCGGAGGCGGTGACTCCAAGCTTCCACCGTGCCTTTTAAGCACACCATGAAACTTGTCATTGTCAAGCAGTGTTGTACGGAACGGCGTTCCTGGAACGCGTTCCTTTTAGGAGGAACGAAGGAACGCCGCCTTTCCATTTTGCATCGGTGGAACTGGAACGGGAACTCGTTACGTTTTTACTGGAACGGAAAAAGGAACGGCGTTCCTTTTTTTCCGTCCAGTGGAGTAATTTTTAATTTATTTCTTAGATGGAAATACTAAAATGTATAAAACAATATCACTACGAAGAGCAGGGTCTCGTTAACTTTTTTGTTACTTATCTTTGGGTTCATTTTGCGGGGTTCTCGCGTGGTAACAGTTGGGTGCAGGAGTTTTGACGGACATTGATACATTTTTTTCAGTGCCCGAGACTGCGGTACAAAAAAAAAAGTTAGGCAATGGAAAAGACGGAGAAAGAGGGACGTCTCAAACTCAGCTATTTGCTTTGCTTCCACGAATCCTCATACACCCAGAAACATAAGGCCGACTACAGCCATCACTGAACCTTCACAAAGAGACCTTCAGTTACACCAGAAGAACAGCTTACCGGACATCGAACGCTACCTTGAATCCCGAACATTGGTCACTTAAAAGATACACACAAATTGACCTTCATTCTTTCTCCCCCTGTGACCCCCCCTCCCCCCCCCCCCCCCCCGCCCCTTGAAGCTGAACAACGAATACAACCTTCACGAATGACTGGCAGTTTCCAAGACTGGCCTTCCAAAATCCTACACTCTTCTTCACTAGCTCGTCTTGCGTGCAGAAATGTCAAGAAGCGAGTGTTGTTAAGTTCGGACAAGGAACTTTGTTAGATTGAAACGTATGAGGCTGTTGTAAAACACTCGTTCAATATAGGGTATCAGTAGAGTTGGCTCGTCTGAATCGCTCACCACAAAGATGAATATGGCCCAAAGCTGAGATTTTTAAAGGTGAATATATCAACAAATGAAACCTTATTTCATACTTGTTTTCTTCCCCTGGTGTCCTTCCATCACGGCGGTCAAATTCGTATGTTACCATTTGATGGAGTAGATAAAAACAACAAAACAATACAACAACTTTTTTATCTAATTGAATATAGTAATCACCATAATAGAAATGTATATGTAACGATACGTTCCATTTTTTAAACTGTAACGGGAACGAGTTCCTTTCTAACAGAAGGAACTTGTAACAGGAGCGAGTTCCGAAAATCAGAAGGAACGAGGAACGAGCTTTCGTTCCTTTTTTTGAGGAACGTGTACAACACTGTTCTCAAGTGATGATGAGTGCCGTCACGGCACTCATTGGCCACGAACGCGAATTAAAATATTCGTCGAAGGATTGATTGTTGACGAGCGCATTCGTCCATGGGACGCAAAGCTCGTGTCCAATGCATGAGCTGGGTAGGCTGACGTGCTTCGGCACCGCGGATGCATCTGAGTGAAAAGGCGAAGAGCTTTCGAAGGAAAGAAGGTACGAAATAGTCCGCTATATTTTTCATAATTTCGTACCGAAAAGCAGGCTTTAGGCTTTCTACACTCGTGCACTAGCTTTATTATGCTGCACTAAAGGATATGCGATTAGTAAAACTCAACTTATCCCAGTCGAAAATTCATTTCATTGTCTCTTTAAGCTGGAATGAAGTCTATATAGTGCTCTGTGAAATAAAATAAAAACCGCTTATCGTCATTTTTTTTTTTTTTTTTTTTTGCGAGCTTATGATTAAAGGCCCGAAAACTGATCGCTCAACCTGCCGACACCATGAACTCAGCGACGCTTCATTTTGCCTTTTGTCGCGGAACGCGTCTCGGCGAAAACAGCATGAAGTCAGCGACGGCAGATCACGCGGGGTAGGACGGCAAAAGTTGAACTGCAGCTCGATAATGGTTGAGCTTTATTCTGATAGAAAGCGCGTCGGGACGCGCTCGCCTGGCCTCTTGCATATTATACGCGACTGTACTTTTTAAGTAAATGGTTTCTCGTTACATTTCCGTAATGAGTAATCATTTTGTAACGAGTAATCGTTACATTTGGGTAACGAGTAATCTGTGATGAGTAACCATCAACCATCCCGCCAAACCAAGAGTTAGAGTGGAAGAAAGAAATGCAGTGAGGCGCTGCGTTTCTAACTCGATAAGCTGGTCCGTTAACCAGGACGGTACCATTGAGAGAAAGCAGTACATAGATAAAGACGACAGACCAGAGCTCCGCTATGATGCTCGCTTGCTAACTGGGTCAGCCAGGGCAGGAAGATACGGTTGACCGCGTAGAAACTGCCCCACGACTCGGAAAGCACACCGACTGCTCGAGCCCGAAGTCAAGAAAGGTCGAACAGAGAAGATTGGCCTATTAAACTGCCCCGAGGGTTTGACCAGGAGTTGTAAGAAAAAATCCTGCCTTTCTCCACTTCCCTCTCCCGCATCCTTTGCATCCATAAAATAATCTGTGGTCATTTTCGTTTGTTTGTTTCTTTCTGTTGTCATTGATTTAACCTCGTATGCCAACGCATATTAAAGGTGCTTCCAAAATTTGAGGAAGATAGATTCATGATCAACTATGACGGGTTTGGGTGTGATCTCTGTGTGAGTTGAACGACCTTGTTTTGCTTTTATTTGTTCCTTTTTTTTCTTTAACCTTTCCCATACTTCCGCCACAAAAGAATGGCCAGTCGCATCTCACATTGGGAGATAAAAACACGGCGCAAAGATTTTGTTTTTCTATAAAGTAACCTTTCGTAACCTTATGACAGGCAGGGTGGGGTATTCTGAATGTCAAAAGGCTACGAACATGGCAAAAACAACTTTACGTATCCTTTACCCGTCCCAAGTAAGGACAGTTGATCGTAGAATGATTTTATGCCTTAAAATCGATAAATAATGTGCAGTAATTGAATTGATATATAAATTAACGTGCTAATTATACATAATTTCGAGTGGTGCAGAATCGTGTTCCCGTTTGATCCCGCTAACTCCAGTGGGAAATGTAAGAGGTCAAAGGTCAAGTGACGTAACCTAACTCCGAAACGGGAACGCGACGGAACAGCACACGACAAAACAGCACGTGACAAAACAGCACGGTCAAAACAGCACGCGTCAAAACAGCACAGCGTCAAAACAGCACGGCGACAAAACAGCACGAGTCAAAATAGCACGCGACAAAACAGCACAGCGTCAAAACGCCACAGCGACAGAAGAGCACGTTCCAAAACAGCACGGCGTCAAAACAGCACGGCGACAAAACAGCACGCATATAGCAACTTCAAGCGCGTTCTTCACCTCTCTCTGCGCGAATAATATCGAACCTCCTTGACCTTTTCATTTATTGTCCCTAGGTTGTAAAGGAATTTATTGCCTATTTCAGAGCTTACCCAACTCCGCAACCTGGAACCCCCCCCCCCCCCCCCCTTTTTCCAAAAAAAAATAAAAATATCGCGTCACGACCCTCCCTCGGGCTTTTCACGAGGCTACAAGAGTCAGTTACAATGATGAATACTAGTAGCAGTCCACATAATAAAATGTATGCTGAAGATGACTAAACTTATAACCACAAAAAAAAACTGGATCTGTCGGACCCACAGTTTATAAGGCGCGGCAGTTGGTAGTGGACCACGATTTTTATCACAACCGGAGTTACCGATCGGCATCCAGCGTTAAGCATTCCCGTAAGGTGACAAGCGGAAAGCTTTAAACAAACGAGTGCAATTGTTCGAACCTCCTTCAGCGAAGCTCTTGTTGGTGCCTTTGTCGGATTTTTCCGTGTCGTTTATAGTCAGGACAAAAAGAAAAGGTCAGTATTAATTGAAAAAAGTCAGTATTTTCGAGGGCGTTTGGAGGGGGGGGGGGGGATGCGACTCATTCCTGACTATATGACCACTTCCTTTCGCAGTTTTCAGCTTGTCTCAGAGGTCGGTTCAACTTTCAACAAAAGCTCCGGGGTCGCAGGGGTCTTCAGGTTGAAATCTGGGTTTCTGACCTGATAGGGACCTGATAGGGATAGGGATAGGGAAGAAGAAAATCTAATCGTGAACTGCACAATGCAAATCAAGCGCGCCCGTAAATGCCGCACACTTTTTAACAACCCTAGCTTCCGTCTACTAGAGAAGGGAATAAATACGATTGTTTTATAGCCATTTCTGTGGTTGTCGCGAATTTACCACCTCTCGCAGTCGTGAAAATGGGGAAAAATCGCACTGAGTACAATGCTTGCAAATTTCTGGATTTTGACATTTTGCCTTTCAGACCGAAGCGGTAGTGAAGCTCATGTTCGTCCTGTGTACAAATACGGGCACACGAAAATAATGTCAGATCGCGAGAGGGCCCCAGTGCGTCTTGCAGAACAAGTAGCGTCGGCTGCCACAACAAATACAAATATCAGTACCTGGTTAACTCACTATACATTTTAATCAAACGCTTTTAAATATTACATTTTCGTCAGTATACTGATTTTCGTCAATAAACCGAAAAGAACCGAGCAGTTTATGAGTCTACAAATATTTACCGCAATAATTTCCTAAACACATTCTTTTGGGCGCTGTGCTGTCTTGTCGTTTTGCTGTTTTGACGCTGAGCTGTTTCGACGCCGGGCTGTTTTGGCACGTGCTCTTCTGTCGCTGTGCCGTTTTGACGCTGTGCTGTTTTGTCGCGTGCTATTTTGACGCGTGCTGTTTTGTCGCCGTGCTGTTTTGACGCTGTGCTGTTTTGACGCGTGCTGTTTTGACCGTGCTGTTTAGTCGCGTGCTGTTTTGTCGTGTGCTGTTCTGTCATGGTGCCCTCCGAAACATGCCAAATCCAGGTCACAAACGCATTGGACGTGTATCCCATCGTTGGGATACACATTGTGCATGTATGTGTATGGGATGTGTATGTATGGGGTATACAGTTCCGCATCTCATCGTTGGGATACACAGCTCTTGTATCCCATCGTTGCACAGCAGTCCCCCGGGATTCACATCCACAGCGCTGTACAACGGATGCTTTTAAGTAAAGAGGATTATCCGGTCTTTCCGGCTCTTTGGGCCCTCGAGAGCCGCACATTCCCCGCGCGAGCCGTGCGGAGTAATCGTCGCCCGCATGACCGAGAAGAGCGCACGGGCGGACGGTTCTTAGCAGAGCCCTCACGCGAGGCTTGAGCCAGGGGCGGAGGCCTCCGGGTCCCGCGGAATGACCCACCCCAGAGGCGAAGGGCGCCGTCGCCCCATCATCGGGTCGTCAATGTGCGGCCGACACGCTACGTGTCCTTCGACGGACAACACTTGGCCCCAATGTTTTCGACGATGGCCTTAACGAAAAAGGAATAATCTAGATAAATAAATGGAAGAACACTTTGTCAAGCTTTACGTATCATTGCCCGTGGGTCCGGTGTTTGATTATAAATGCGCACGGTCAAAAGAGCGGCGGAACTGCCGGGACCACAGCAGAGAGGGATTGCTAAAAAGATGAACAGTGCAAAAAGAGGATACACGAACATAAACAAGCACACACCACAGCGCCTTGGCGTACCGTAGTTTCCGGACTATGGTCCACACACGATGGATCGCCTGCAAAGACAGACTTCGGTTAATAAAAAGAAAAAAACTTCTCCGCAGAATTCAAGTTAAACTTTCTTTCTTCAACCTAGATAGATAGTCTACACCAGGTGCATAGTCCGCATCTGCTGCCTAGTCCGCAGGCAGTAATTACTTATACACAGCACACCTTGGCAAATGCCTGCTTTGTTAGCTCAAAAAGAAGCTTGTATCATAGGTAAATCCTCATTAACATGCTCTGGCATTCACAACATCCGTGACGTTTCGTCATAATAAACGATACTTGTACGCACCGCGTAAAATGTCAACTTTTAAACATGTATAATCCGAAAACTTTAATCCTGAAAATACGATTTTTTGTTTTGTTTGTGTATCGCATTATATTCCAACCCGTTCAAGCCTCCATGTTAACAAGGAATGATTCACTGATGCTTGCCTTTTCTGGGGTCTTTCCCTCGCTGGTATCTCGAGTAAAAAGACTATTTTGGGGGTACAATTACCTGATATGATAGTTTTTCCTGCTTGAACAAAGGCCTCTCAATTTCGCTCCTATGCTGCCAGGCTCCAGAATATTAACCGGGTGATGCGATTAACCATTTAACTAACTGAGTGACTCTAGGAAATGAAAGTGAACGGAATGTTTATATATGATCTGGCAAAGCAAACTTTTGTATATCAAGAATAACAGTGTTGACCGTCAAGATGGATTTGTTGAAATAAGGCACAGAAAGAGGTTAGTCCGCATTAAAATGACGTCTGGTTCCTCCGCTGTCTTAAAGCATGCAACACACAATAGTGGTTCTACTCCAACAGCCAGTACGATGCTCGACTGGATCAAAACAGGCAGGAATGGGGGAATGTTGACAGTGTGAACAGCGTGCGGTGGACGCTTGACATCAACACACGCTCAACAGTATCTCACTGCAGCTATGACGACTGGTGAGAACATCCTACATACAACAAGGATCGGACTCCTGCTGTAGCGACCTATCATACCGTTGTCACACAGCACTACACAACGACCTTTTTAGAGTACGTGGTAGCGCTCGAAGACAGAGACAACAGAAGGAGAACTGGACACCACTCTGAGCAGAGTGGTGTCAAGATCTCCTTTCGCCCTTGTCTGCGGGTGTTACCATGTATTCTCAAATAGCCAAAGGTTATGATTTTTCATTTTCCATATGGTGAGAAAAAACCATCCGGAAAGGCAATTTGGGTTCGGATAGAACCCACACAAATAGCTGGGACTTTATTAACAGATAAGGCTAGAAAATAAATTGTAGATACCTTTTACAAAATCTTTCACGCTTTGTGTCAGGCCATCCACCTTCTTAGTTATAATGTGCAAGTAGTATTACGCCGGTTAATCTAGTATAAACCTCCTATATACGACGCTTGCTGCAAGCAGTTTTCATCAAATTACGGCGATATATAGCTCAGGTTCAATTTTGCTAACAGCGAATGCATACGCCACCGCGTTCCAACGGGTGAGCAAAAACAGCAGACAAAAAAAGAAAAGGTCGAAGCTTGTCTAGAGGCTTAATGGGATGCTGAACCGAAATCTGGTTTCCACAAAGCACGGCGGCAAAAGCGTGCAACGGGATGCTACAAACATCAAAACATCACGCATACAACGATATATCGAACGGATGACCGTATTCTTCAAAAAAAAGGAAAAAAAAAAAGGAGGCGCATTTGACAGATATGTTTACGTCTTGTTTCTCCAACAAGGAGAGAGAACGGCCTCGCGTCTTCTGCGCCTCGCCGCCTTGAGGGAGCGAAACGAAGAGAGGAGGAAACGAGATATCTTGACGTCACGCGCCTCGTCGGCCTCGTTGAATCTCGACCTTTTTTTTTTTCAAAAATATGGCCGTCGATTTCAGATATCGCTTTATGAGTAGTGTTGTAGGGATTCTAGCGTCCCGCTTACAGCTCCTGCATTGTTTTCTGAAATCCAAATTTCGCACCATCCATTTAAAGGGATGTTGAACCGAAATCTGGATTCCACAAAGCACGGCGGTAAAAGCGTGCAAGGGGATGCTACAAACATCAAAATATCACTCATACAACGATATATCAAAGGGATGCCCGTATTTTTCAAAAAAAAGAAGGCGCATTTGACAGATATGTTCACGTCCTGTTTCTCCGAGAAGGAGAGGGAACGGCCTCGCGTCTTCTCCACCTCGCCGCCTTCAGGGGGCGAAGCGAAGAGAGGAGGAAACGAGATATGTTGACGTCACGCGCCTCGTCGGCCTCATTCAACCTCGACCTCTTTTTTCAAAAATACGGCCGTCCATTCGAGATATCGCCTTACGAGTAGTCTTGTAGGGATTGTAGCGTCCCCGCCTACAGCTCCTGCATTGTTTTCTGAAATCCAAATTTCGATTCACCATCCCTTTAAAGCCATTTCTAATCTTTCTACTATATGAGGAAGTTTGGAGACTTCTGGACCTCTTATTTCGATCTGGCGCTTATGTGCAAAAATACTGCTTCTTATTTTAGAGACTACAAGGAAAAAAAAACAAAACAAACAAAGCTCCAGTTTCAGGTATTAGAATATGAGTGCGTTATGATATTCGGCCATTTAAACGCGTTCCGGGTGGCTTTTGAGTGTTTCACGTGTTTAGCAGAGTATGTGGGTTATCTATCTCTATTGATATATAATATATATATATATATATATATATATATATATATATATATATATATATATATTTTTTTTTTTTTTTCAGAAGAGCTTTGCACACATAGAGGCCCTTACACGACTTCTGTACAATAAACCAAGATATACTTATGCGATGTCTCCCATTGAAATGTGGTCAAGTAAAAAAACAACTCTATGAAAAAAAAAAAAACGGTGCTCGCACGAAGGCGTTTGTACCACTGACTTTCTTGGAGCCATTAGACATCACGCAACCGAAAATGAGTGATTGACCCAGAGATCATTGTATTTGATTGCTGACTAGCAGGAGGTAGAGTTCTATGTCTTGCGGGCCAAACCCTGAGCGCCGCAATCTTATCGTGCCTGTCGGAGGGCCCTCTTCGCGAGGAGGGCCCGGTTCATTTGAACGCTTTGAAGTCTGGATAATCCGGCCCTGCGCGCGGGCATGGGCGGGAGCGTGATCACGTGGCGAAATATATGGACGTGTGACTGGTCCAGCGAACCCGTAGCTTCCACCGCACTGTCAACTTAGGTGTGGACGGAGTTTAGTGCGTCATGCCCAATCTGCTGCAGCAGATGCTCGCACGCTGCAGCAGCCTTCAGAGGCGACCATCATAAAGATCCAGGACATGCCTGAGGCTAATGTTGTAGAGACCTATAGCAGCGGAGGCTACCTTCATTCGCTCGCTACTTTCTGGCTTTCAATATTTATATTAAAAAAAAAATCAGATAAATAGTTTGCCGAATGTGTTACCGTAAACGACTTTTACTTTCCGGCTGCACAATTCTTACGAATTTGGAGAAAATTAACGTTGATCATGTAAACAAGTATTCATAATGCTTAATAGATGTGGTAGTAAATAAATTGAACGTTGTTCATCAAATATCATTTTCAACAGAGGCTTCACAAGTGGCACTTCGCAAAGTGAGCAAAGTACTACTCCCACAAGTGCACCGCTTTCTCTTCAGTCAACGCAGCGCCGAAGAACCAATGAAAATATTGCCACGTGCGTGACGGAGTTGGAAGCGCACGCGCTCTGTCACCCGAAGGAGTGCGGTTCGAACCCCGCTCTGGTCGGAGCGCATCTGACATCTGACCAAAACACAAAACCTTGTAGCTGCAGGTCACGGAACGGAAGAGTGGACAAAATCGCCACCGCGCCGCGTATACTCGAAAGGGGGTTCTTTCGTCTTGTGCATTGCGGTTCACCAAGATCGATCAGTCTTCCGACCCGAAGTGTGGTGCGATGAACATTCGATATTTCTATGTCGCATGGGCAGCCAGCACATTTGACTGACTAGTCCCGCAACGTTATAGTGTGAAAAAATAAGCGCCGCGACGACATTAATTCGCCTCTATTCAGCAGTACGTATCACGGATACTAAACGAGGCACCGTTTGCGTTACACGCGTCTTATTTTACGTCACGATTTGTTTTACGTGTTGTGAGCGTTGATCGCCAACAAACAGTACAGTACAAAATACGAGAAAAGGTTGGAGACATCTCGCGAGACGAGAGAAATAGCCTTGACCAATACCCTCCTTGGGAAAGTGCCAAAAAAAAAAAAAAACGTTCGAAAACAGCAACAAACGAAAGAACCAGGCCGGTGGGCTAGGACCATGGTAGGTTCGCGAAGATGATCCAAATATTCACGGAATTTTGTTTTCACGCATATTGCGGCTCACTATGCTATGCTTGGTATCGAGCGAACTCAAGAAGAAGTAGCGATCGTTCAGTAGCCACTTCGATCAATATGTTGCTGCACACACACACGCGCGCACGCACACACACAGAGAAAGACACACACATACACACATACACATGCCCATATTTTTTTTTGGTAAAACAACGTTGCTAACCGCGAATTACATTCGAAGAAACAGGCCGGCTGCAAAGGTAACCATGTCAAGCTTTCGGAAGAAAGCTGATGGAACAGAGTCGTTACGCGTACGCACTAAAACCGCGATCAAGTCTCCGTAGTGCGCACAGACTACTTACATTTGTTATATCCAATGTAAAACAACATTTAAACCCACGTTTGTTGGCAGAACCAGTAATCTTTGAAATATATGCGGGATCACTTTTTGACCACTCGTCGCGCGTCACAATTTCCTTTTAGGGTGGGGCTAACTGGGAAAGCGGGGAGCACCGACGATAATCACATCGACTTTTACGCTTTTAGAGTCACTGTTCCGTACGAAGGCACCTCCATGAGAATCATCCACCACCGAGCACACAGATTCTGTGAAGAAGACTTTTTGAGTGTCAAGCAGGAGCGAAGCTTTTTGGAGGGGGAAACACATGCCAATGGGCCGAACGTGCACCAGCCTGGGCCAGCAGAGAGTCATAAGTCGCCGCTACGTAGGTGAGTGGCTCAGTGGCTCCTATCCCATCCACACACCCATCACCACCCTCCCCATCACCACCATTCATACGTCCTCCAATGCTCCCCCACCGGCATACAATACTAACGACATAATAACACTCATAAAAAAATAATGGGTATGCTCCGCTTCCTTGTGCGGACGCTCTAACCGCCTAACTCCAGTCCTTTATTGCTCAGAAAATCAGCCGCCGCTAACTAGCCGATTTCAATGACTCCCTCCCACGCAAACGTATATAAACCGCATCCCATTAAATGCAATATGATGAACATAAAAAGACACCAAACAGCTGGCGATCATCCCACCATATGGCAATGAAACTGTAGCGGATTTCGAAAAAAAAAAAAGGCTGTTTTTATATAATATCTCCTCCATCAAAGGCATCCCCCCGACATCATTCACAGGAGACAAATGGTATCTTCCCTCTATCTGGCTACAATGATTACAGTCAACCATTTATTGCTTGCATCAAGCCGCTCCACAAGTGCCGGGCATGACTTTCACGTACGTTCGCAAACAACACCCAACACTTCTTCAACACGATACCGCCCACATCAACACCACCTACATTGAACAGTTGCACACGGAAAGCCTCATTAATGGTGTCATCCTACGCGTACTCAACACCTACTGGACTCTATCAAACAATCTGACCAACTTCCCCCATGGCACAGGTATTTTCAACAATGACACTCTCCCAGCGAACACTTCTTTATAGCAGAGGATTTTAACGCCCAAAACGTTGCCTGGAACTACAACAGAACCGAGCCAAGAGGCCTCAAACTCAAGATATTCATGCCACAAGAAGCTCCCCCCCCCCCCCCCTCCTCAATGATTTCACGTTTCCGACATGAACAGGCACCAGTAAAGAAGCAGACACCAACCCTGGCATTACGTGGCACAAAGGACCGGAGGAGCCGCACTAGGAAAATACCGAAGAATCCCTCGGAAGCGACCATAACATCCTACGAATCACCCTACCAGAAGGCCAAACAAAGACGTCATGCCGGCGCATCCGACAGAACCACACCACTGACTGGCATAAAGCACGCCACGCCATTGCTAACTTGCTAACTACCTTGTTCTTTTCAGAATGGTCATCCTCCCTCCAAACTATTCTTACAGCCCATACAAAGCACGTTTACTCCACGGACGACTGCCCTTCCGTAGATACTTAACTGATCTTCCTGTGGGCGCGCCGGCGAAGTCTACTCCTAAAGTGGAAAAAAGCAGAAGGCAAACATCAACCACCACTGTAAAATCCAAGAACTAAATGACCACATTGCCTATTATGCACAGCACATCAAAACATACCAATCGCTTTAGAATTGCGAGAATCTTTCCAATCAACTCCACAACAGAGGGGTATGGTGCATACCCCGCTCCCTCCTAGGAAACACCACCCAACATAACCACCTTGCCAAAATAAGAATAAAAACAACTACACTGAAACCCAATCTACCAAAGAGTTTCGGGATTACTTCTACCCAGAACATCACCAGCAACCACTCCCACCGAAGCCAGAAGCCCCTGAAACGCATGAAGGTATCCAGTCTAACTTTACCTATGAGGAACTCTAGGCAGCTCTTCAACAACTGCGGAAACGCACTGCTCCTAGACCAGACAACATTACATACACTGCACTCCGGAACCTTTCCTCTCAAGTAACCAGAGACCTCCTTCAACATATCAACGAAGCCTGGAGCACGGGAACCCTTCCTTCGGAATAAGAGGAAGCTAAGGTTACCTTCCTCCCCAAGCCGGGTAAAGACCCCATTATAATCACTAACCGCCGTCCCATCTCCATAACCTCCTGCGTAGGAAAAGTCATGGAAAAGATGGTGTTCACCAGAATAGAATGGCACATCGACCACACTAGGTACGTACTAGTCGTAGCAGTCGTTATCAAAAAAAGCTTTTGATAATGTCGAACATGCGCCAGCATCCTCCGAATCCTCCAACGACTCTGGATTTCCGGCAGATTATACAACTACGTTCAAGCCTTCCTTACGGAAAGAACTAAACGCATCCTAGACAGTGAGGGACAACAATCAGACCTCTACCCTATCACTAGAGGCACGCCACAGGGATCTATCATATCTAAACCATTACACAACATCGCCATGATTAACCTCCCCAACCACCTCAGTCACATACCCTATATCCGTCATGCCTTATACGTAGATAATATTACCATATGGTGCCACACAGGCAATCCTGGGGAACACGAAACGGCATTCCAAGAAGCCCTTGATATAATTGAGACATACGCCAAAGGAGTAGGTTTGTCATGTGCCACAGGATAATCAGAATATATCGTTATCACCAATGAGTGAGTAAAAGGAAAAGCTCGGGCACAACGAGAACTTATCACATTTTTCCTCAAGAGCACCGCTATACCCCGCAAGGCCTGTATCCGTGTCCTTGGCTTCCTCTGGCAAGGAGACAATCAGCACACGGTATGGCTTCGCTCCATTCGCCCTATTCATCAAATTAAGAACATCAATTCAGCGTATCATCCGCTGAGACAGAGGAATGACTTAATCAGCCCTCCGACGAATAGTAGAGGCCCTAATCTACACCCGTGCACTGTACGCCTTACCGTATGTCCGGCTGACAACCACAGGACACAAGAAGTTTGAAGTGCAGCACTCCGTTTGTGTCTCAGAACAGAATTAGGAGGCCCAACTAAGCACCAAATCACGTCATAGAAGCTATGGCACTTGACAATCACCTCCATGACCGAGTTTTCGTCCACCCTGAGGCACAACATGCCCGCCTCAGAACGACGGCGCAAGGAAGAGCCCTCCTCCAGAATTTGGCCTTCATCGTACCCCCAGTTTTTGTCTTCACCAAAACTTCCCCCCACCGTGGAAAACAATTCCACGACTCACGGTGGCTCCAATACCAAAAAGTATGGACCCTGCCCGCCATTCTAACCGTCACCAGATGAGAGCTATCCACTACGGCCAAGATGACCCTGGCATATACTACGCTGACGCAAGTTTTCAGGAGGGCACGGCGCTTACAGCCGTCTACAGTACAATGGAAACAACCATCCACAAACATACCCAGGTGCCCACAGAAACAGATGAGGAAGAACAGGAAATTCTCGAAGCCATTGCGTTGCATACGTTTATACCCCACCGCGAACATCGTAATCCCCATGGACAGCCAGGAGGTCCTGCGAGATTTTGAGGACAACAAACTACCGCCCCATATCACGACCGAACTGCGATTGTATCTACACCGCCATCCTTTTACCCACATTCGGTTGGTATGAATAGCCGGACACCCAGGCATAACTGGGAATGAAGCGGCTCATTCCGCGACCCGAGACAACCCAGATCCGGGTCCTGGCAGCCCTTGGCCATCGGCTCCAGTAATGCAAGCCTTCACGCGCCAGCACAAGAAAGAACGACATGATCGTCTACGAGCGCCGCGGCACAATTTTCGCTTCCTGCTACTCATCACACACACGACGTCCAGAGAGGACCCAGCCATCCTCAGACAAGCACAGACAAATTCACTCCCCTGTGACCTTTTCCATCATCACATCACCCAACGGCTTGGCTACACCCCCCCCCCCCCCCCCGGTCAGGTGTGCGGGGGTTAACCGACCCCTGAACACACATATTGGGCATACCCACGAGCAACTGCTCACTTCTCAACCATATTCTTTCCCCCTAACACACCCCCTCCCTCCTCCTGGTGCCACAGGGTCACTCCCCCGCCAGAGTTGCAAGCCATCTACTGGCCACTACTCCTGATGCATATCAAAGCTATCCACGCCAAGAGTGCCTAACGTCCTGATGACATCCCGGACCGGGGACCAACTTTATCGCAATAAAGTATCCTCTCTCTCTCTCTCTTTGTATTTACATGCAGCAAGGAAAACATGCTAGAGCAGTTTTAATGCCGCATAAGCACCAGCTATTCTGCGGACATGCATATGCCTTCGAGTCCACACGTACAGAATATCGAAATTAATTTTCAAGCTCGCACTGAAATTCGCATGTTGAATATATAATTTTCACTGACACGGCACATTCGTTATGGTTTTTGTGCCAGATTACTGTGGTTTCACGCCAACAAAAATACCTAAAATATGTATTTCTGTTGGCGTAGTATCTTCAAGTGGCACCGGCAGTGAATGTTACTGCTGCATTTCGGAGGATGCCGATGATGAGAACTGGGCTAGTTAGAAACCTCCAGTTAAAACAACACACACAGTGCATAATACATCTCTTCTAAGAGACTAGTCCGCAAAAAGGCTCGATGCTTCATCGAATTCATGCAAGAAAAAATTAACCGCTGTTTTTTTGTTCATGCTGTTGCCAGACTGGAAAGAGCTTCTGTTTCTTTTACTGATAAAACAACTAAAACTTTTACGCTGGCTAGAGAAAAGCTTGAAATCTACCGATTCAGTGCTTGTAAAGCAGATTCATTTAAATATAACGGAAACATATATCCCTATTTTGCACCAACATTATGTTTTAGACGAAACATGTAGGTATAATCTCGTTTCAAGACATCCCCCGGAACACTGGAGTGGAGTACGAAATCGCGAGGAATTCCTCTTGGGAGGTATTGCCGAGAAGCGTCTGTGAAGCCAAATGCCGCTTGAGTGGAGGTGTTATTTTTTCCTCAACTCGACTGGAGTCTAGTAGCGTTTAAACATACGACTATAAGACTCGCATAGAAACCGTGGAAAAGGGGGAAGAAGGGAAGGACAAACACAAAACTCCAAATTGTGCTCAGATATTATTTAAAATACGTATTTTTATTCATTATACTTGTAGTATAGGAGGTTTTCACGTCTCGGAAATTTCGACATTAATATCTGCAGCTTAGCCCAGTTTAATAACCGCATTAGGGAACTATATTTGTCTTCAGAAACACTGCCACACTAACACTTCGCAACGACTATTGTCGGCAGCTTTCCTAGGATTAAAACTTTTCACCTTGAACCCCGACCGACAACAGCTGTTGAAGCGAACACCTTCGGTGGCCCCATCTAATTTAGCTAGCGGAAATGCGTTTGATTAAATCCTTGCCAGGTTGCTCAGGGGTGTATGAACGAGCGCCAGGCCGACCAAAACACCGGCTATGTGACCCAGAATCCATCCCTTGGGTGTGTAGATGTGCAGATGAATCAGTTCCACGAGCAGCCCGAACCAGTGTGGCACCGCCATCTTAAACGAAGCGAAATCGTAGTCTGCATCCGAATTCTGATTGTAGAGGAGCACCTTTAGGCTTAGCAGCGCTCCCGTGAGCCCGCTGTAGCAGGCGTCTCTCGGAGATGGCGGCAAAAAGGTCTCCAGGAACTCGCCATACTTTCCCAACTCCCTCTGCTCTGAGAAGAACCAGGCGATCAGACAGTGGCCCAGGTTTACATAACAGGCGGTGCACGTCACCAGGAAGGCGAAGCCGTAGGGACCGTAGCAGGGCTCCATCTGGTACCCAAGGCTAAGAAGGGAGAGCGCCACGTACGTGAGGTGGTACGTGCTGAAGGTGTACAGGCTCGGGAGCAGGAGCTGCAGCCATCGCTTCTGGTCGAATATTCGCCGGAAGCTGACGCAGGAATCCAGACCGGGCCAGAGGAAGTAACTCCCCAACAGGGCTCCGGTGAGGAGATAAGTCGACGGCAAGTGTGGTGCTTTGAAGGAAATCGGTCGGCTCTGGTCCTTGAGGCTGCAATTGACAATGAGATGAATCCTTAAATGACTTTCAATCAGCAGCAGTTACGATAATCATTTTCTAAATAAATGTGTTTCTGGTGATCAGCGAATACATATTTTGTCAAAAAAAAAAAAAGAGCTGCTGAACGGCAGGAACACGCGTCCGTTGAAACGCAAGATATGAAGGGTCATATCAGACTTC